>CAJQUW010004443.1:0-373262 GCA_907163375.1 Prostheceraeus crozeri
GCTAGGTTGTCATAAACCCTATACCGCCGAGGTCGTACTGGTGCATCTGGCACCTTTCGGATGCGGGTGGTTTTAGGAGTCCACACCTCATCCGTCCAAACGATCCTCTTGATCTTCCCCTTCTTCTCATCCTCTTCATCCCACTCGTCGAGGATGATGAAGTTGGGAATGCCGTTGTCTTCATCGGTGAAGACGGGAATGTTGTCGGCAGATGTCGCTTCCATCGTGACTTCAAATTGAATGAGAAGCGCTACAATCTTCTGGCTTATATAGGGTTTTCAACAATGAATTGCTCAACAGCGAATCAGAATGCTTCAGGGATAGCAATCGACTGCATAATGTTCAAGTTGACTGATAGCAGATTCAACTTAATGATAGTATTCGCCAGTCCGAAGACTGCCCAGGGCAAACCGCGAGGAGGTTCTATCATGTCTTGCCCCATGGTGGCCCTTAAGAGAGCCGATGGTTCGTTCTCGGGAGTCGTCATCCTACAGCCTACCAATTCTGCTGAGAGAGTCAAAGACTCTCTCTTTGGTAGCACTGTCGACTTCCACACTAACTGGCATGTGAGTATAGAGTGGAATGTAGCGCCATTCCGTTGGATTGGCAGCAGTTGCTGTCATCGGATTGCCAATCCGAGCAAGATTATTAAAAACTCTGTCTTGCTCCTCTAGCCTGACGAACTCCTCAAATAAATTTCGCGGCCTTAACTGCGGTCCGCGAGGAGAGCTAACTTGACTGTTCGGCGTCTGCATGATTGAAATGAAATGAAATGAGAGGCAGTGGTTTATATACCCCTCTAACGCGACGCAACGTTCAAGTTGACTGATAGCAGATTCAACTTAATGATAGTATTCGCCAGTCCGAAGACTGCCCAGGGCAAACCGCGTGGAGGTTCTATCATGTCTTGCCCCTAGGTGGCCCTTAAGAGAGCCGATGGTTCGTTCTCGGGAGTAGATTGATGGGGTGGTGAAGGCGGGCAAAGATCTGCAATGAAAATGATATGTATTAGAATAGGATATACTATCTTATTTACTTTTTCACTTACCAAGTTAGTCATCCTTAGGTAGTCTCGCGCGTTTCCGAATCGAAAATTTATGGAGATGGCCGCGCATTCGTAAGCTTGCATGGAGACACTTTTTCGTGGGATGACCGTTATAGCAAATAATTGATTCGTCCAGATTTTTATTCACCAATACTTCGCCGGCCAAATGATTGTCCCGAATAGGGATGTGAAACTCAAACAAACGATCCTCATTCACACGTTCCCACTCATCCCTCATGCGCTCCAACTTCTCACACGCCTGCCTCTCATCACCCCGCCGAGCCACAGTCCTCTCCAACTCAACATTCCTCGCTCTCAACACACTCATCTCCTTCATCATCTCCTCAAACTTCGCCTCTGCATCTCTCATTCTTCTCTCCGCAGCACTCGCCCTCTTCTCACACGCATCATTCTTCTCTTCCAACTCTCGCGTCTTATTCTTCAAATCAGTCACACAACGCCTCATTCTAATGTTTTCATCCGCCACCTCCTTCGACTTCAAATCCTTCTTTTTCAACTCATCCAACTCCTTCACAACTTCATCCTTCACTTTCTTCAAACTCTCAAACTTATTCACTAACAACTCATGCGCCATCTGCTGCGAAACATGTCTCTTCTCTTCATCCTTCAACCACCTCGCCGACTGCACACGAATCCCACCACTCTTCACTTTTGGGGAAGATGAGCTCTTCGGGGGGTCGGTGATGACGATGTTGGACACCTCCGATGACGAAGAGCTCAACTTCCTCACACGCTTCCTCACACGCTCCCTATCTAAATCCACATCATCCTCATCATCACTCTCAAGCACTCTCTTCCGCTGCTCAATCTCACCCTCCAACGACGCAACCGCTCTCGCCAACTCATCATTCTCAACAACATTCTCAACAACATTCTCAACAACATTCTCAACAACATTCGCAACATTCGCCAACATTCGCTCCCTCTCTTCCACAATCAACTGTGTAAACCTCAAATCAGTCACTAAACCACCACTACAGTCAGCATGCACTCTGTAGAAACGCGCCTCATCCTCATCACCCTTCAGCACTCTACACTTCACGCACGCAACCCTATTCAAGACAATCATGTGGCCGGTGCCCGCCTTCTTGACGTGAGCCTTGGCGTCCGCACTGCGATTTATACGACCGCACACACACATTTTGATGTGAAATTTTCGATTTTTGTCGTTGGCCATGATAGATTTTATTGTGAACTGTAAGATAATGAAATTTGTATAAGTTTGGAATCATGTAGTACAGTCATATTCCTGAAGAGTGTAGTGAGTGGCACTCGATCCCGTCGACAGCCCGAAGGCCTTGTACCGATCACTAGGGAAGTGAGAGATCTTCCCCGATACCCGCTCTTTACAGCTGAAGACATCATTGTCACTGCCCCGAAGTGGTAACAGGAACGCCGAGTCAAAGGTAGTGATCAGTAGCTGGGATCTAACCCCTCAAAGCTGCCTTAGACTTAGTTAAATTTCAAATCTGATAGCAGATTTGAACTCAGGATACTTGAAAACCTTAGTCTATATGTTAAAACTTTGAAAAAAGTGAAAATTAAGAATTTTTAAAAAATTCCG
The DNA here is from genome assembly GCA_907163375.1 of Prostheceraeus crozeri. Lineage (NCBI taxonomy): Eukaryota > Metazoa > Platyhelminthes > Polycladida > Euryleptidae > Prostheceraeus > Prostheceraeus crozeri. Next base: position 2,631 of record CAJQUW010004443.1, read on the forward strand.
CATTTTACTACTCATACTACTTTTAAAAAATTTTATCAGTAGTAAAGACACTATCAAACTCTATCATACAAACTTTGAAGTAGCAAGATAGCTTGCCTACTTCAAAAGATAGAGTCCTTTGCACCCGATATCGGGAGCTCAGAGCGACGACCGTCGCTTACCTCGTCTTTCGATGAAGTGATCAGACTTACGTTGTCGCGGGTTTATATATGCTCGGAAGAAAATTTAAAATGGCTCTATCTCCGAAAGTATTCATCGTAGCGACATGCGGTTTGTTGCAAACGATTTGTCTCATCATTCTTTACAATATGACACCTCAACCATTCTCATATGACCACGGGAAGTTGGTCCGTCAGCACATGTCCATGTAACATGCCACAAGTGAAAAAATTCCTAAGTGTGGGAGCTCCAGTGTGGTGAAAATTTTGAAAAATTTAAAACTTCCGAATTTTGACCTGGGACCTTTACCAAAGTTTGTTTCAAGAAATTTTGTCCGAACGAGGGGGGGGGGGAGGTCAGCGAAATTTGATGAAAAATGTTTTGGTGACGGTCCCAGGTCGAAATTCCACACTTTGGAAAATTTTCAAAATTTTACCCATACAAAGTCACTCTGACACTTAGGATTTTTTCAGGTAAGCGAGCTCCGACCTAAAATCTTGTAACCGCTCTAACTTTTGAACGAAGACAGATAGGAACAAGCCGATTGTTTCACTGAATTTGTCTCACTCTTAGCTTTCAAACGAGCTATCGCACGACAAAATCCGTCCACTAGAAGCCAAAATCGAAGCAAGCTGTCCAGAGGGGGGGGGGACGTCAGCCGAAAATTTTTTCTCTCCGATTTCGCTGGAAACATCCTTCCTAACCCAAAATTTCACGTAGATTCCGAATCTGGACTCCGTTTTCTCATCCGATGCTTCGTTTGGGCGCTACACACCAAAACGTCCCACATTCTATGTCAAAATTTTGAAGAAACAGTTTTTCTCGCCGATTGCCTTGAAACTCACCCTACCGATGCAGAATTTCACGCTGAATCCGAATCTGACCTCCGTTTTCTCATCCGACCACTCCTTCCACTCGAAACAACCCATTTTACAACCCAACATTCAGCAGATTGCACCAAAAACATCACACACTATAGCCTCAAGACTAATCCTGGCGGTCGCCCACGTCAACCTAGACGGTCGCCCACGTCAACCAGGCGGTCGGACCAACGCACCCGAGTCTCACACTCTGTCGTTGCAGAGGGGGGGGGGACGTCAGCGAACATGTTGTGAACGTGGACCCACCCGGCCGGCACACCACGACAGACCACAACCTCTGTCGTTCCAGAGGGGGGGGGGACTCAGACACGAAGCACCACGGCGGCCGACCACGACACTCTGCCGTGTCAGAGGGGGGGGGACGCAGCGATGGCCGCCATCTTGCGCGGTCCAGAAGTGGAGTTTTGCTTACTACTACTGTGAATTGATGCAATTGCTGTGGTGCCTATCTTATAAGGATCACGATGATGTAATCGCAAAATAGTAGAGTAGGAGGCCTATCTTGAATGGCAATAGGAAGCATGATAATAATCTTAAACTTGCGCATTGTACGTGATGGCATATTTTGTCGATGAATATTATTTGTGATTATATCTATCTTTTGTGTCTATTAAGCCTGTGCATGTCTTCTGTGTCTGTTTTTGGCGAGGCCTAGACCTTTCATGGAAGCAGATGTCTCATCAAGCACATTTAGTTTCAAGTCTTTATTGGTTCTTTATCATCCCATTATATAAAAAAAATGTTAACAATTTCGTTGGCACTTAGCAGAACTTTGACAAGTTTGATACGTTGAATGCTGTATAGGCCTATCAGGCATCACGACTCCGTCTTATAATGCAATCATATGAGACATAGGGTACTAAGACAAACCCTGAACAGAACCTGAAATCCAACCATAGAGCAATCGAAAATTTCTCCTGAACCAACCCTAAATAAATTCTATAAATAACTCTAAACTCATTTTCATTCTAAATTAATTTTCGCGCAAACCGCATGATAAGAAGGTGGCCTAAATGGATCCCACCTACATCCCTGTCACAGCACTTATTCATGGATATCCATACTCATCCTAAACTAAAGCATGCATCACCTGTAAATTTAAAATTTAAACTTCAAAAAAATGACTGTCAAAAGAATCTCATGCAGTCTACCAGTACGACAACTTCCGTAAATCCTAAAAATAAAATTATTTGGATATATGCACTATAAATTCACTATTAAGCATATACATGAATGCATCCCAGCATAAATCTATGTAAGGGATAGAACAGTGGACAGTTGTTTCCCCTCTATTTGACACTCATCTTATTATAGTTTATTATTTCAAGCAGACCCTTTTTAGGCCTACTCCCATTCATGATGTCATAATGTGGATATAGGAGAATGACCATAAAGAATGCAAGATACATTCATGCTGCTTTCAGATATTAACTCGATGTCACAGAATCAGTATATGATAGCTGGAAACAGTTTCGAAGTCTGAATTTAGAATCATATTGCAGGCTATTTAGGCATACTTACATTGCACCTGATTGTCAGCTGTATTCATCATGAATGCTGAGAGATATCAAATTGTGAGTACATGTCCTCAGCATGACTATTTAAGTAAAAATAAATGAAAACATATGCGTATAAGGATATAATATTAAAAGCTTCGGTCATCACTAACGCATCAGCGTCATCACATCGACGCCCTCACATCAAAAACTCGGCGACAGATCTCCTAATTGTAATTAGATTGTGGTTTATCACACACAATGTAGGCCTATCTTACAAGAACCAAATGCAACTAACAGGAGCAAAAGAAATCAAATTTTCGAGAATTTCTTTGAGTGGACAGAAAAAAAGGGGACCACTTTTGCTGGATTTTACCACCTACTTCATGTTACATATTACTTTGAATATGTGAAATGTCGACTGTCGTAGACCATAACTACACACTACAAGTATAGCACCTGACTCATATCAAGCATGTGTGATACTCAAATGAGAATGTGCATGCCACAGACGATGACAAGTACATGTACCGGGTGTACCACAAAGATATGCCCGTAAATATTGGACGTTTTAAAATTTAAATTTGTAAGCGAATTTTTGATTTCAACCACAATAAAAACATATTAATTAATGAACAAAATATTCAATAGTCTGCATGTCCTCCACGGGATACTTTTACAGCTAGTAGACGGTTCGGAAAAGAGTTCAGCAGATTTTCAAAGAGCTCGCCGTCATTCTCCATGTCTTTCAAGATTTTCGTTTATGCAGTACGTACCAGTTCTTTCTTCAAGTGATAAGGATTTCGGTGAAGTAAAGCATCAACTTTTTTCTTCAATATTCCACCAATATTTTCGCAGGATTAGATAGGGAGAGCTCCCTCCAAGCGGTGTTATCGAAGAAGTCAAATCCAGAATTCCTTAACAACTCCTGTGTTCGCATTGCCTTAAAGCACGGAGCTTTGTCATGCAGCAAGGTAGCTTGATCAACGTCCTCTACGTTTTCCTTGCTTCTCAGAAACGGAAATACATTTTACTCAAGTAGCTTCACGAAAATATTCTCTATTCCATGTTTCACCGTCTTCTTTGATCACCCACATCATTTTCTTGATGCTAAAGTAAATGAAGACTCCAATGCGGGAAGGGCGAGCCAACACCTCTACCTATTCCTTCTTTGTCCATCCAGCAGTTATAAGGATCTCTCTTCCTGTTGATCTTGACAAACTCCTCACTTCTCCCAATTTGTTGAGCAACCCACTGGCATGTGATGAAGGCTGCGGCATCTTTGGCTTCCCTGAATGTGATTTATCTTATCCGATCAACAAACGCTTCTCGCCACTATCAACCATCTCTTCTTTATTCCAAAGTGAAAAATGACTTGAATGAACTGCAGACTGCTTTTGTGATGACAATGAGCTGTATGCTGAAATTCAAGAAAGTTCTACCTAGAAATTTCAATCTAGAACCACCTTGATTTCATTATTGGCATGCAGGAACGCTAGATAATTCTTATAAGAAGTATCTTGGATGCATGTACACTGTAGGTCAAGTATTGATGATAGCTTTGGATCACTGGAATTCCCTTAGCGACGACCAATCGCGTCAAGTGAAGTGAGTAAGCGCTTGACACACCACGTGCATCACTGCATGCAGATACGCTGTATTCGATAGATAAATAAGGATTCCATTCTTCGACTTGACTCCGTCCTTGGCTTCATTCCTTCTTTGGATTTTATTTCACCACCGGTGCATGATGGATGCCGAAAGCGAATCGAAATTCTTGGAACTGATAACACCCGAGGCCGACATTCTTTTGTCAAAGTCGAACATACCTACGGTTCGAACGAAGCAATTGGGAACGTGGGCATCAGTTGCTACGAAATTCAACGAGACTAGAGTGCCGACGATATTCTGACAGTAGAGAAGCTTTCAGAAGCGTTGGAACAATATGGTGCAGAGAGTAAAAGAAAAACGTAAGAAGAGAAGCAGTACCGGAGGAGGTCCTGTCATAAAATTTACAAGTAATGACTTAAAAGTTTTACAGTTGCTCGGCGAGGAAAATCCCCAAATCTCAAAAATCCCAGGACCGTCGAACGCAGGATTATCCCGGGGTGCCACTACCAACTCTGATGCGTCAAGATCGTCGGACTCAGAAAACTCTGACTCCAACGAATCTGTGACTGACCAGAACGCAAAAGAAAACACAGAGGTGACAAAAAAGAATATAAAGAAGAGAAAAGCAACTACACCGGTAGTGGAGCAGATATTGGAAATTGAGCGAAAGCGATTAGATTTAGAAGAGAGAAAGTTAACTATATTATTGAATATCGATAACGTGTTAAAGGATATTCATGGTACTTTGTGTGGACCACATAAGGATGTGATGCTGCAAGTGCTACAAGAGAACGGTGATGGACAGCGAATATCAGTATATATCCTAAAACCTAATTGGCGCAATTTTTGAATACTTAAATGGTAATCTGTTTAATAAAGGTACTATGGAGCATACTTCCGTGACTTTTACCTTACTAACCGAATTAGAGAAATGCACGTATGATATCTAAAATAAGCTTTTTAAGTAATAAAAAATGTGGGAGTGGAGTACGCCTATACAGCATACCAGTAATGAAAAATAGGAAACTAGAACCTAGGATCTATATGTACCCGTATTGATAAAGTTATCAAGTTTAGATTTGTAATTTAATTATTAAATTGATGATAATGACTAAAAATAATAGCATGAAATTGAATTTAAAAAAGACAAGCGAAATGCTAGTCAGTTTTAGAAAGAAGCAACTCTACTGAAATGTAATCGAAATTGACAATGAAAATCAATCCCATACACCAAACCAAAATTCTTGGTTTCATCATTAATGATCAATTATCATGGACTGATCATATTCTGGTGGTTAAAAAGTGGTTAGTGGAATATTATGAATAGAAACTACGTCATCATTATAATATATGATATTATAGGAACTAAATCATTATTACAGTAGGCCTAATACATACTTATTACCATAGCAACCATTTTTTTCCTTTCTCCTATAGATAATAAGTTTAATGACCGTGCTCCTATTATATCCTATCAAATTTTTTACTAGCTTTATAGGGGCTTCCCTATAAAGAGAAGATCAAGAAAAACAAAGCGATAATGTGGATGCGTAATTGCTTGTAGCCTACAGTATATTGATCTAAACATGTGCACTCAATCAAAATTGTTTTTTGTATGGGCCTATTATATTGACAATGGGCTACATGCACATGCAAGTATGAAATATTCGATACTATGTATTTAATTAATCAAAGTTTTGAGGTGATCACGAAGTGCGACACCTTGGCGTTGCAACTGGCGCTCGCTTGCTTCAACATCGATTGGAATTGCATCATTCACAGAATCAGTTGTCGAAAGTGCTACAGAATTATCCCACAAATTACCTTTTGTAATTCCAAAATTGTGAAGTTTGCAACATACCAGAATAACCAAAGCTACTCTTTCAAGGGATATACGCAAAATCCTTCCTAGACAATTGAATCTTTGTTTCAATATTCCGAATGTAATTTCAATCCGAACTCGTGCTCGTGATAACTCTTTGTTAAATTTCTGCTCCTGCTGATCTTTAGGGTTGGCATAAGGTATCATTAAAAACTTGTATAACCGATAACCGGAATTTCCAACCAAATATCCATTTTCATGATTATTCAGAAAGTGATGGAATATATCTGAATTCCTGAAAATCCTTGAGTCATGGACAGAGCCTGGCCATTCTGCTGTAACTGAAAGAAACTTGTATGAGGAATCACAAATGCCTTGCACATTGATCGAGTGAGCATTTTTGCGGTTGATGTATTCATCTGGAAATCTATTAAAAGACGGCCGCAGTAGTATATAGTGTGACATCCGGCGCGACGCTTCGCTTCGCTTGCGCCGGATGTCACACTTTTGCGGGTTTTTCAAAAAAATCAAAATTTCAAAAATTTCAAAAATTTAGGTAGACTTCAAATTTCACGTGGCCGAAGACCGAAGGGCGAAAATTTAAGCGTTTTTAAAAATACCCAATTTTCAAATTTTTCAAAATCTCAAATTTGAGAATTACAATTTTCACCCTTAAAATCATGACCGTTGCAGGACACCGAAAAAATCATAAAAGTTAAGAATCTCAAATTTGAGATTAAGATCATTTTTTACTTTGAAAATCATGACCGTTGCAGGACACTGAAAAAAATCATAAAAGTTAAGAATCTCAAAATTTGAGAATTACAATTTTCACCCCCGCTTAAATCATGACCGTTGCAGGACACCGAAAAAATCATAAAAGTTGAGAATTTCAAATTCATGAATTTTATCCATCTTTTAGGTTTTTAAAATATAACATGTGACTAATAATATTTCTTTAAAAAATGGAAGAAACAAAAGTGGAAGGAACTTCAGAAATGGAAGAAACCGCAAGAATATATCCTTCATTATCATATGAAATGGATATTGCAAAACACAAAGATAGAGTACGTTATATGAAAGATAAGGAATCTCAATTATTACTAAGATTAGAACATTATAATAAATTAAGAAAGAGATGGAGTAAAGTTAAGAATGTAACACAAGGAATTGGCATATTCTTAACAATAAGTTTAGGTGCTTTAACAATTGTTATATCTTCAGGTGTTTTAGTAATTCCAGTAGTTGCTACAGCTTTAACAGGTACGGGTGTTTTTGCAACTTCACTTGTTACAATGTTAGATAAATCTTTAATAACTAAGAAACGAAAATCATTAAAAACTAAGCATTTACATATTAAAGAAGTCTATGATAAACTACATTACTACTTTCAAAGAGTATGTGATGATAATGTTATTACGTTAGATGAGATTGAAAAATTTGATCAAATAGCTAATGAAGTAAATCAAACCTTTCAATTACAGTCCGAAAAAGTTGATGATAAGAATAGACAGGATGGCAAAATTTCTAGTGATGGTAAAATTTCTAATGAAGAAAATGACAAAATTTTTTTAGAAGAGCTAAAAACTTTAAGCGAAAATTTAAGCAAAACTTTATTAAACAAAACTTTATTAAACAAAACTTAAAACGAGAAAACTTTAAACGAAAAGATATCAGACAACAAAGCAATAAAAAAATAATTTGTTCAGTAAAATGTTTTTGCTGTATTCCAATGTTACCACAAAATTCAAATATTATATTTTAAAAATGGATAAAATTAGAGCTGATAATTTTAAAAGAATAAAACAATTAGAAGAGTTAATAAAACAAAGAAATATTATGAAAGAAAATCATCTTCAACATAGAATGATAAAAGCTGGTATTCAATCTGATATGTTTGAAAAAATGCAGCAAACCGAGCAAATAAAAACTGATTTTGAAAAAACTATGAAACCATTTAAAACTCTTGAAAAAGAACTTACAAATAATGATAAACAAATTGATATAACAGATCCAGAGCACAAAACTATATTAGATGACTATGGATTACTAGAATCAAACATTAATAAGAAATTACCAAAATCTATGCAATTTGAACATTCTATTTCATTTATAGATGGAAAAACAATACCTAGATTTTATCTCGGTCAAAAAGAAATATTTCCACGACCTTTTCGAGGTTTAATTTTTTCACCAGATAAATCTCCTTTTAATTTAGATAGAAATTTTGTTAATCTTTTAAGAGCAGCAGATTTAACTAATTATGCTGTAGAAGATCTCATAAAATATAAAGCTATGTTAGACAGAGTTGGTGCAGTAAAATCTCTTAGACGTTATAAACAATTAGAAAATTTATTATCATCGGTAGTTAAAGTAGGGAAAGGTTTATCTGAAAAACAGAAACAACTATATTTTTACCAGATGATCCACAAGAATTACTAAATAGATTAAATATTTTAATATCTGCAATAAAAGAAGGACATAATTCTAGTTTCAATGAAATTCATGCTATATTGAAAAGACTGTTAGAAAAGAAGATTCTAAATGAAGAGGATTATAAAAGTGTAGCTGAAATATGTTGTTGTTTTTAATTTTTTATAAAAAAAATATTTAATAAAAAAATATTTATTTAATTTTTTAGTTTAAAAATGTGTTCAGCAGATTTAGACAAAATTAATAATCATTTAGAAAATCTAACAGAGATTTTGGGTTCATCAAAATTTAGTACGACGTTAAAAATTATAACAACTACTTCATCACACACATTGTAATTTAGAACCCATTCTACATTTGGAACAAAATAAAAATTATCAAATTGCATTGACTAGTTTCTCTACATTTAACACTATACAAAACGTTATCAAAGATGTGAATGATCAATTTAGATATTCTACTGATAAAGGTAAAACATGGAAAATACTAACTTTTCTTCCTGGTTCTTACGAAGTTGAATCAATATCATATGAAATTAAGAGACATTTAGGTATACCATTTAAAGATAAGAAACAATTACATTTTGCAGTTGAACCGGCAGTTAATAAATTTTCTCTTACTTTAGACGAAAATCATCAAGTTGATTTTAATCATGATAGATCATTGTCAAAGCTATTAGGATTTAATAAACAAACCTATAGTCAAGGTTATCATTTAGGTGAGAAGATTCCAAAAATAACTGAAATAAATTCAATTGTTGTACATTGTGACATTATTGAAGGAGGATATATAAATGGTAAATTATCAAATTTAATATTCAGTTTTCCAGCTTTTACTGTACCAATTGGTTATAGATTAAATGTAATTCCACAAACATTAATATATTTTCCTATTACAAGAAAAACTATTAACAACATTAACATGAGAATCACTGATGAAAAAGGACAAGAAATAAATTTTGGAGGTGAAGAAATTATGATAGATCTTTTGGTTCGGGAGGAATAAATTCCCACGCGAAGCTAGAGAAGTTTAATTTTCTTCTTCTTCTTTAGAAACAAAAAATAAAAAAAAATAAAATTTTTTTATTAAAAAATGAGTGAACTACCCCCATTAAATAAAAAAAACTTAAATTTAATCATCATCCAAATTTATCTAATAAAGTTTTGTCAGTTATTTGTGGAAGATCAGGATGTGGAAAAACATATCTATTATTTAAAATTTTAACGACTCCAAATTTTTTGGATTATAACAATCTTATAATTTATACAACAACAGCAGAACAACCCGTCTATCAATTTTTAAAATATGGATTTGAAAATAATCTTAAAAAAACAGCAATTGCTTCATTATTCAAAGAATATGAAAAATCTGAAGATGAAGAAGAAATAAGTTCGTGGTGTGAAGAAGCAACAAAAAATAATCAGTTAGTTGAAACCAATAAAAATAAGCATATAAAAATACAATTAATAGATGATAGTGGTAATATGCGAGATCCTAGTAAACTAGATAAAACAATGAAACATTGTGTAATTTTTGATGATTGTGTTAATGATAGAAATCAGTCAGTTCAGAGAAATTATTTCACAAGAGGTAGACATAATAACTGTAGTGTTTTTTATTTAACACAAAGTATGTATTCATTAGACGGAAGTGTTATTAGAAAGAATGCAAATATATTTATACTATTTGAAATAAATGCAAGAAACTTAAGTGATTTGTTAAGAGATTTATGTGTAAGAAATAAAGATGAATTTAAACAATCGTGTAACAATGCTTGGTCAAAAGATTATGGCTTCATTACAATTAATATTGATAAAAAAATTCATGAAAGAGTTATAGAAAATATTTTCGAGGAGTGATCGAACGGAGTGACCGAACGGAGTGACCGAATAATTTTTTCTTATAAATTTTTTGTTAATAAAAATAAAAAAAAAATATGTTGAATGATTATAAGATAGAGCATGTACCAGTTTTAAAAGATTATCGTCATCCTACAAATCCTGTAAATTCGAGAAAGAAGTCAGATTTTATTATCATCATAAATACGTAGCGCTCGTTACAGATTATAAAACAAAACATGGTATTAAACCGTGTGTTAAAACAAAAGACTTTCCACTTTGTTTAAGAAGTTTCCGAGTATTTTTGGCGTATAATAATTTATGGTGGTTGGTTAAGAAAGAACATTTAACAGCACATGAATTAGAAACATTACATCAATTACATATTCCTGTGTATATGCAAAAACGGAACCGAGGTTCTATGTAAAAATTTATTTTTTCTTTTAAAAAATATGAATCGTGAAATGTCTCTCGGACAAACGTCTAGGATTGATGAATTAATCAAGAAACAAACTGCTGAGTTTGATGCGCAAATTAAACATAGTAAACGTATTAAAAAACAGAAACGTACTAGGCGTAGTATTAGACGTAATACTAAAAAACAGAAAAGTGTAACAAAAGAAATATTAGAAACTCCTATTACTGATATCTTTTTTGATGATAGAATTAAGGATGAACTTGGTGATGATTTATGTAATTTATTTAATCCAAATGAAATTAAATATGAAAATGTATCTTTTATTAATGTAGTAAATGATATGCGGAAACTTTTAGCAAATGGTAAAATTATTAATTTACTTGGAAAAGTTATTAAAGATCAGGAAAATATAATTCAAAATTTTTACGTAACCTTCTATAATAAAAAATCATTTGAAACATGGTTTTCGAATCTGGATGAGAAATCCGATGCTAACGAATGGATTTTTACAGGTAATATTAAATATGAAGATTTTGGAATGAAGTTAGTACAAAGATCGCATAGAGGGGCAGGGATTAATATGAAATATAGAATCAAAGAATATTTTGGTGAATATTGTTATATTCCTTCTGAAGATTTTTGTTTTATTAAATGTTATAATGTTTTACGAGGTTTTAATGAAGAACAAGGAGAAATGGTGAAAGAAATGTTTAATAATTTTTTATATAAAGAGAAAGCCACATCTAGAACAGGAGTAATGTCAAACTGCAAATTTTCTCAATTCAATAAATATTTTGGAGAATGTGTTCAATATTATAGTCCTGCCAATCGTCATTTAAATCCTAGAGGAATTGAAACGTTTCATAATTATGTTTATTACAATTATTTTCACGCAGGCTCAACAATTGGTCACTATTGTTTAATTAATAAATCTCATAAATTAAAAGCTATTAGAGAAATTGAAAATAATTTCAAACCCATATATAAAACAGTTACTGATGAAAATCTAACAACGCGTCCATATAAAATCATAACAAAGAAAAAAATTGACTATGGTTCAACATATATTTGGGATCTCGAAACTTTTCCCGATCCTAACTGTTCAACAGCTCATCCTATTCCTTATGCTGTAGGAGCTATTAAATTTAATAAATTTATATATTGTTTACCGAAACAAAGATTGAAAGAATTAGAAACACGTTTGTTAAGTGATATGATTAAAATTAAACGATCGAAAGATGAAGATGAAATTAAAAAACTTAAAAAACAGATTAATGAGTATAATAATTTAACTGAATTAGAATTTAATAAACTTCAAAATTGTGTGAAAATATTTACGAGAACTGAGGATGATGAATGTTCGATCGGGGGAAACCCAGAGGATGTATGTCCGATCCATCAATTTTTTTAAAACTCTTGGAAAATTTAATTATTCTAGAGTAACTTTAATAGCTCACAATTCATCAGGTTTTGATTCCTATTTTCCGATAAAAGCTAATTTTAAATTATCTAAACCGCCTCTTAAAACTTCAAGAGGAATATTGACTGCTTCATTACAAAATCCTTATACAACTGAATGTGTTAGTAGATACATTCAAAAATCTTTTAGATTTAAAAACAACATGAAAAAAGATTCACCGTCAGGTAAATTAGCACTTCAAACTATTATAATGAAATGTAGTTATCAACATGTAAAAACAAGTCTTTCTAAATGGTGTGAGAATTTTAAAATTCCTACGAATGTGTGTAAATTAAATTATGAAATTGGAGACATAACACATGAAAATTATAAAGAAAAAGAAATTGAATGGAGACCATATTTAGTTAACGATATTCTTTCTTTAGCTTTTTGTATCTACAAATATAATAATGTTATGCAAGATTTAGTTGGTGAAGATATAACTACTAATTTGACATCCTCTGCTTTAACATTTAACGGTTGGATGAAAAGCGTACAAAATGACAATATAAATATTCATTCTCATATAGATTTATGGGCTAGAAATTATATTAGAAAATCTGTTAAAGGTGGAAGAGTTTCAGCAAATATAAGAAAATACATATCGCCATTTTGTAGCATCTTGTTACCAATATTAAAACAGTATTTACCTGGTCGCTGCGCTGGGGGGACTTTGTCCCTTGCTCGCTACGCTGGTGGGGCTTTGTCCCCTGGAAGTAATTTAATAGATTTAATGAAACAGTATCGAGATTTAGGAGATAAAACTGAAATTTGTAAGAAAATTTCAAATCAACTACTTGAACAAAAAAATGAATTTCTAATGGCTTTTGATGCAACATCTTTATATCCATCAGCTATGTATGATGAAAATTCAGAATACCCTAAAGCTGAATCAGCTAGAAAATTTCGTCAAGAAGAAGAGCGGGAAATAGTATATAAATTTAATACTCAAACATTTAGACCTAAAACTGGAATATTCTCTGTTGTGTTTCAATATCCGAATGATATGTTTTTCCAACCAGTTCCTATAAAAGATAAAGTTAAAAATCAAAATAATAATTCTCATGTAAAAGTAATCAGGTTTAGAAATGGTATATGTTATGATGTATTAACTTCTGTAGACATACAAGAAATTGTTAGATGTGGGGGAAAAATCTTACATATTACTGATGGTATAATTTATGAAAAAAATTATCAAGTTTCACCATTTCGAAATTATATTGAAAAACTTTTTAATTTGAGAAAAAGATATAAAACAGAAGGAAATACTGTAGGTGATGAGTTAATTAAATTATTGATGAATTCGCTATATGGCAAAACTGTGCAAAAAGATATAACCACTAAATATCATTTATGGAATGAGAATACATTGAGAAAAAATTTCACTCAAGAAGTAAAAGATTATGAAAAATTAAATGATGAACAATATTTAGCGAAAGTAGAAATGGAAGATGATGAATTTCTCAAAACTAATATTGTAAAAGATGGAAAGACGTCATTCATGCCATCACACTTAGGTTCTTTCATTCTTTCTCACACTAGAAGAATCATGAATAACTTTATTTTAGAAATTAATGGTTTCAAAGAAAAATACATTCATTATACAGATACTGATTCAATATATATTTCCAATGAGCTCTTTAATAAATTAGACGCTGCTGGATATGTTGGAGGAGAATTGTGTCAAGGGAAAAATGATTATGGAAATGGTGGAATTATTTTTGCAATGTTTATTGCACCTAAAGTAAAATACTGTATTACTGTAGATGAGCAAGGGAGACTTAGTGAAAAGAAAACATTCAAAGGTTATTCACAAAACAAAGTAAAAGTAGAAGATTTTCTAAAATTATATTCGGGGAAAACATTATCGACTACAGTTAATAAACCATGGAAACGATCTTTAGAAACTGGAATTAGTATTCCTGATAAAAATAATAATACTGAAGAAAAAAAATTTTCTGGTCAAATAAATATTCTTAAACGTCAAGCACCTGATGAAAATGAAATTATGTTACCTTATAACGGAGAAGATATTCAAGCTGAAATATTTCAAACAATCATCTGTGAGAGTAATTTAAGTGATGATGATGACACGTGGGAATAATAATTTTTTTATTACATCTAAAAATTTTATTACATCTAAAAATTTTATAACATCTAAAAAATTTATAACATCTAAAAAATTTATAACACATCTAAAAAATTTATAACATCTAAAAAATTTATAACACATCTAAAAAATTTATAACATCTAAAAAATTTATAACACATCTAAAAAATTTATAACACATCTAAAAAATTTATTACATCTAAAAACTTATTACATCTAAAAATTTTATTACATCTAAAAATTTTATTACATATGAAAATATATTTATCGAATATTTTGGTATTTTCTATTAAGTTTTATCATATTAAGTTTCATCATATAGTGTTTTATCAAAAGATAATTTAAATTTATTTTCACTAACTATTGATTCTTCATCATCATCATAAATTGTTTCTTCATCATCATAAATTACACTTTTTGGTATAGGATGCCCTTCCATGATTGGATACCATTCCCTGATAGGAATATCTAATTCTAAATTACATTTCTTATCTGATAATAATATAATAGAGAAAAATATTGGTCTTTGATCTCTTTTGGAAAATTTAATAACACCACCATAATCTGAATCACTTTTAGTTTTTATTAAAGATGATAAAATTTTAAATTGATTAGATGTAAATCCTAATTTAAATTTTGTAGGCCCAACACATAGTTGTCTAACAGTATCTTCAACTATACCATCATTATTATTTTCAATTGTAAGAAAATGAAATTTAGATAAATTTTTATAATGACTAATATTTTTATAATCTTTTTTACCATTTACACCATTTTCAGATGTTTCAGAATCATCATTTATATTATCATCATCTATATTATTATCATTATTATTATTATAAGATTCTTTAAGATCGGGTAAAGCCCTAGAATCTTCGGTTCGTTTGTTATGATTATGATTATGGACATTGTTAATAGTATAAGGTGTAGTCCACATATAAATTTTCTCTTGTTGAGCTAAGCCATTTATGTAAGATTTTAACAAATTAATATTTAAGTTTGAATATAATCCTATATAAGTATCATCATCATATCTTTGGGGCATTTCTAATGTTTCTTGTTTATAAATTGTATCTCTATAATATACTTGACATAATAATTCTTCGTTATGTTTTTTACTCTCGATATGAATGTTATATTGATTTTGTTCATCAACAAATAATCTAATTTTTTCTTTCGAAAAAGATTTTAATTTTTTAACTAATTCTTTAATATTGATATAATTAATAATTTTAGTTTCTATCCAATCAGTATTACTAATCGGCAAAACTGCTCTGATAAACCCATATACATTATTATGACCTATTATAACCATATTTTCTTTATTTAATTCAACATAAGCTACATCATTATATTTACTTACAAATTCCATAAATTTAATAAATGGATCACCTAGAAATAAACAATAATTAGTTTCTATAGAAGGTAAACCTTTAGTCTGTTCTCTAAATATTTCGGCTTGTAATTGAAATAAAATATTAACATCTATACATGGATTATTATTATTATTATTATCAAAACATTTATTTTCAAATCCCGTTGATCTCGTCGAATAAGAAGAACAGGATGATGCGGGCGAATATAATTTTTTTAAATTTGCTTTATCCATTTTTTTATTTTTATTAGAAAAAATTTTATTTTTTTATTTTTATTAGAAAAAATTTTACTTTTTTATTGTTTTAAAAATGATGTTACCAAATGTTGGTGGAGGTGCATATATCCCGAATAATCGTGAATTAGAAATAGAGATAGAAAATTATATTATGAAAACTGGAGACGTTTTATCTGGTCCATTGCATCTTTCTATTCTTCCGCAACAAAATACAGAGTTAACAAATAAACAATATGTTGATACACAAATCAATGACTTAAAGGAAAAATATATAAACGATGTTTTGGTTCCACTGATGAATGAATTAAAGTTGCTAAAACTTAATGACAAATCATTAAACCAAAAATTATTAAAACTTGATAAAAAGGATAGAGAGCTAGAAGCAGATATAGCAAAACTTTTTAAAAAGATTTCAGAACAATCAAAAATTTTAATATTACTTTCTATAAATTTAAAATCTGCAGTCATTAAAAATAAACATCAGATAAAAATGTTAAAAGAACAATTAGAAGATGAAATAGAAAAACTACCTGAAAGAATTAAAAAAAATTTAAAACAGTTACAAGCTACATTCCAAAAAAGTGTTGATGAATTAAGTTCTAAAATTACTCAACAAATGAAAAAGATGAATAGAATAATAAATGAAGTAAACTCACTTAATCAAAGAGTTGATAAAATGAAAACTCTTAAAATCAATTTAGAAAATGAATTAAAGAAAAATTTACAAGAAAACTCTAAAGAAAATAAAGAACAGTTAGATGCTGTTAAAAGACAATTAGATGTTCTTAAAATTAAGTTAAATGCACTTAAAACGGCGTTGAAGATGAATCAGCAGAAAATGCAAGTTAATAGAAAAGAAATTAAAGTACATCACACGCTGCTTGACGCAATAGATAAAGTTCAACAGTCGATTAATAAAGTTATCTCGAAGTTGTTGTCCATTCACAAACGTAAATCTTAACACGTAGATATTTTTCCCAAAAGTCAAATTTAATCCTAAAAAATGCCTATAATTTATAAACACAGTCTTAAACAATTTGCTTCAAATCAAAGAATTGCTCATGAACCACGTATGAATCCTGTTTATCATTATGATAATAGAGAAACAGTCGGAACAGAAAAGTTCCTAGGCACCGCAGGTGCCGTTCACACGGAAGGAGCTGGGATCTTCTCTGGTATTGGAAGTATCGTTAACTTAATTAAAAATAATAAAGATTTGATTACATCTGCTGCAAAAGGAGCAGCTGCAATAGGTAGTACAGCTAGTGCAATATCAAATGCTGTCAAGTCTCAAAACGAATTAAAACAACTAGAAGCTATTCGTAAACTTAAGAATGATTCTGAAGAACTAAAAAATTTAAAAAAACTTTCAGATGAAACAAAAAATAAAATTGCTAACATAGCTGTGGATTCTGATAGTAAACATAATGAAAAAACAATTGAAGAAATAAGAGGTAATGGCGTGAGCAGCAACCTTCGGTTTAACCAGCAAAGCTGTAGCGGAGCTGGTCTAGCAAAATTCTAAAATTATATTTTAGTAAAATTTTTTAGTAATTTTTTTAGTAAAATTCTAAAATTATATTTTAGCAAAATTTTTTTAGTAAAATTTTTTTAGTAAAATTTTTTTAGTAAAATTATTTTAGCAGAATTTTTTCTGTCTGTGAGAAAAACAAAAAGTCAATTATTTTTTATAAAAATGTCTTCGCTTATCGAAAATAAATTTAGATTAGACGATCCTCCGTTCGTCAGTAATAATCAAAAAAAGAATGACTATATAAGAATTGCTATGAATCCCGGATCTTCCAGTAGAGTAAATACTGGAGGTGATTTAATTTTTGAAGTTGATAATCAGCAGAGTTATATATATCTACCTGATTCGTTTTTACATTGTGAATATTCTTTGTATAGTGATGCCAATTTTACAACACCATTACCAGAAACCGATAATATTGCACTAGAGAATAATTTCTTTCCAAGATTATTTACACAAATGCGTTTAGATGTTGCAACTCAAAATATAGAAACAATAAGTGATTCTCCAGGTGTAATTGATACAATGCTTAGATTTGTAACAATTGGTGAAAATAATAAAAAGCATGAAATCGAAGGTTGGTTTCCTGATACTAATGATGGGATAATTGTTGATGATTTAACTTACGCTGGAACAGATGCAGCAGGAATTGCGAAAGATGTAGAAAATATTGCAAAACACTTAAATAAAACAAATAATGATGCATATAAAGAAAGACGTGAATTTAACAAGAAAAGTAAACAGACAGTAAATTGGTCATTGTCTCCATTATTCGGATATTTAGATTATGATAAAATATCATATCAATTAAAATTTAAATTAATAATTCATCGCACAGCAAATAATGAATTAATCTTTTTTGGTAAGACTGGAAAAAAAGCATATCAAAAATTGATAGACTTGAATGGTGGATTAAACATATTACTCCTAGTTTAGAGATTGAAACAGCTATTGCAAAAAGATTAAATACTAACAAACCAATTCCAGTAAATTTTCTAAAGCGTACTGCTAGTTCAGTAACTTTTTCCGAACAAAGATTTAACTGGCATTTTACTAGAACTGCGAATACCCCAAGATATTTATTACTAACATTTCAAAGAAATAATTCTCCAAGTTTTGATAAGAACAATAATATCTTCCATATTAATACAATTCGAAGTTTACAAGTTTCATTAAATCAAACCCGTTATCCAATTGATCCATTAAGATTCGATGATACCAATAATCAATTTATGGAAGGATATGATTCTTATCGAAATCTTTGTATAGAATTTGGAGTTGAACCACAATTAACTCCTGGAGATTGGAGACATTTATATCCAATTTTCTGTTTCGATTTAAGTGCACAATCTGAAGATATTATTAAAAATGGTTGTGATGTAACAATTAATATTGAAAAGGAAGATTCCACAACTTCATTGATGGCTTATGGTTTATTGCTAGAAGATGTAAAATATTCTATTGAAATTCTTAATGGAAAGATGACTAGGATCGGTTAGTAACCTTAGGACCTTTGGTCCGATATGCTAAAGCCCAAGACTTCGTCGATTAATTAGTTTTTTTCATAACTAGAATAGATTAAAATTTTTGTTAACTTAAAATTTTTTAGTAATTAGTAATAAAATTTTTTTTGTAACTTAAAATTTTTTTATTAAAAATGTCGCAACCGAAAAGTAATAATAATAAAACTGTTGAATTAAAATTACGTAATATTGTTGACAAAAATACCCCTAAAACTATTACGATTAACAAAAAAAAGTATTACATAAGTAAACCAATGATAGAGAATATTCAATTACAAGAAAAAAAGAATGGCGGGATTCTCCCATTAATTCCTCTAATAATAGGTGGCATAGCAGCTGCAGGAAGTGTTGCAGGTGGGACAGCTGGTATTGTCCAAGCAGTAAATAAAAATAAATCAGAGAAGACAGCATTAGAAGAACAAAAACGACATTATAGAGAGTTAGAGAAAGTTGCTAGGGGAGAAGGAATAGTAGATAATTTTATTAGTAAATTAAAATTAGTTGATGAAGGAAAACGAGTTCTCAAAAATATTCTCCACAATGTTGATGATTTAATTGAAATTAAAGAAACTAAAGATGGTTCTGGAATATATCTAAGTCCTAGTATGATAAGGTAATAACCTCAGGACCTTTAGTCCGATCGGCTAAAGCCTCTGAACTAAGCTCTATCGGCTAAAGCCTCAGGACCTTTGGTTCTATTAGGTAAAACATTTATTTTATCTTTTAAATTTTTTTTATCTTTTAAAATGAATTCTACAAATTCCGAAAATTTAATTAAATTAAAAATTTCTAATTTAGATTTATTGAATTATCTATTAAACAAAAATGAAAACTCAAATTGTAAAATTTATGAAGGTAACGACGACAAACAAAGTTTGGCTACTACCTACGGTGGTGACATACAAAAAACATTAGAAAACTTTCCTGGATTTATTTGGAGTAAATATTCGAAAGAAAAACATCTTCCTGGTCATTCATATACCGGTCCAGGAACTCGATTAGATATAAGACTAGATGAGAATAATAATCCGAAACCAGGTGAAGAACCAATAAATAGAGTAGATGCCGCAGCTTACAGGCATGATTTAGCTTATCGAAATCATGATCTAAGTTCTCGACATGCAGCTGATAAGAAGATGATTCAAGAATTAGATAGTATTCAAAATCCTACATTTAGAGAAAAAATTGAAAGAATGTTTGTTAAGAAAGCTTTACAAGCTAAAATATTATTCGGCCAGGGTTTAAATGAAACGACAGCTAAGCTGTCTGAGAGCAACGCTCGAACTAATAACTCTGAGAGCAACGCTCGAACCTATGCGTCTGAAATCCACAAGGAATATAGAAGACCTAAATATTTATTGAAAGTAAAAGTATTTAATAAAGATGATATTTGGAGTGCTGATCTTATTCATATGCCGAATGATTCTGATTATAAATACGCATTGACCGTTATAGATTTATATACACGATACGCTTGGGTAAAGCCTTTAAAAAATAAAAGTGGTCTATCAGTTAAATATGCGTTTGAAATAATCTTTAAAGAAAGTAAGAGAAAGTCAAAAAAATTGTTTGTTGATAAAGGGTCGGAATTTTATAACCGAAACGTTCAGCCACTATTTGAAACTGTTTATTCAACTGAAAATGCAGGGAAGGCCGTAGTGATAGAAAGATTCAATCGGACGTTAAAAAATAAATTATTCAAGAAATTTACTGAGCAAAGAAATCAGAAATGGTTGAAGATATTACCAGGAATTGTAGAAGAGTACAATAATAAAGTTCATTCTGGTATTGAAGAAACTCCAAAGAATGCTTCTGACGACCCTGATTTGATAAGAAAAAAAATATTCGAGAATAATTATTCGAATGAGAGTAATCCGAATTTGCAGAAACTTAAGCCGAAATTTAAAATTGGAGATAGAGTTAGAATATTTAAATATAAGAATAAATTTGAAAAAGGCTTCGTCGGATACTGGACTAAAGAAATATTTGAAGTTTCTAAAATAAATCAAACTTATCCGATTACTTATGAAATTAAAGATTTAGATAATGAGGATATCAGAGGTCGTTTTTATCAAAATGAATTACAGAAAACAGAGCTTTAGCTTCGCTTGAGTTATAGATTGTTTAACTCTAACATAATATCTAGAAATGATACTCCTTTTTGTAATTTGTACAAAACGTATAAACATAATTGTCCACAATAGGTAGTGCCTGGTGTTTGAATTTGAAACGTATTGTATGTTCCCGTTCCAAGTAATTCTTTTACTTCATTTGTAGGGGGCAAACCGTATGAATCAAAATAATAGTTCTGCTGATGATTTTTAACGCCTGCTGACCAATGTACACCTTTTTCATCTGACGTATGAAGATTTGTTATGAAATTTACAGTTATTGATGGAACTTTGTTCCGGGAACTGAAGGTTCCTGTTGGCCTATTTTTTAGGGATTGTAATTCATCCCTCATCAATATGTGAAAATTCTTTATTCCCAATTGATTAGCAATCTTATTTAAATCGAAATTCGTTGTTGTCTGTGTTCCATATAATTTCAAAAACTCATTTATGTTGCTCATTTTATAATAAAAAAATTTCTTAAGGGACCCCTAGAAGTCAGAAGGGGGGGTATTGATTTAAAACTGTTCTCTAATGATGTCTTTCCTTACTACTTAGTCAGAAGGGGGTATTGATTAAAAACATTTTTATAATGATGACTTTCCTTACTACTTGGGGGGGGTATTGATTTAAAACTGGTCTCTAATGATGTCTTTCTTTACTACTTATTCAATTTTGAAATGATTTAATTTAATCTAAATTTAAACGTTACATTGTTGCATTGTATTAGTAGAGTTAGTGTTTCGCACATCTTTTATCAATAGTAATTCATTACTCATCAATATGTGAAAATTCTTAATTCCCAATTGCTTAGCAATCTCATTTAAATCGAAATTTGATGTGGTTTTGTTTGCCGTATATTTTTAAAAAGTCTCTAATGTTTCTCATTTTTATAGAAGATACAATGTTTCTATTATATTCCCGTAAATGAGAAATTAAAAACAACACATGGATATTTCAATTTGGCTACATCCACTTTGCATACATTCAATTTGGATACATTGAAATACATGTAAATTTGTCCACGTGTGGACAAGGTTTCATTGGATGAGAGAAAAATGACGTCATATAACAACATAATGAAAATGATTGAAAACAGGAAATAACATTGCATATAAAACAGGAAATAGCATTGCATATAAAACAGGAAATAGCATTGCATATAAAACAGAAAATAGCATTGCATATAAAACAGAAAATAGCATTGCATATAAAACAGAAAATAGCATTGCATATAAAACAGAAAATAGCATTGCATATAAGATACAAGTTTTCTAAACAATAGGATTTCTGTCCACGAGTGGACAAGGTTTCATTGGTTGAAACACTCTATTGTATTTACATTGCATATAAAACAGAGGGGTTTCAAGAATGATAAATTTTCTTCACAGTGCGTCTAATGTCAACGCGTTCATTTGATTAGTTGAATGGCGCAGTATTTTAGCTGAATGGCGCACCATTATTCAAGAGAATATAATGGAATGGCATAGGTCTAAACGAAAATAAAGTGTCGTGCGGCCGTATCGCAATAACAATAGCGGAGTTTAACATCCAAATTCCATTGAATATGTCAGCGCTGTATTGACGCTAAATGACGCACCATTGTTTGGGAGAAGAATGGAATCATTTGGAATGTCACATAATTGCTTTACACAATGAAGTCAATCTTCCGTTAACATTAGGTCGTGACTTTTAAAGTACAAGAGAAACAGACACCCAACAAAGCGTAGGAAATTTGTCTGCTAATTTACCTAATTTCATAACAAATGAAACTTCGGTGCGTGAATAATTGATATGATTTTGCTTCAAGAGACTATAAAAATAAGACTTGTCATTATCACAAACAGAGACCAGATAGTGCTTACCGATAAAAATTTTACACATAACACTGAGTGAATTGTTTCTTTTTTCATGCAACAAGAATTTGTGTAAGTTTACAATTGTATTATTCTCTCCACCATTTGGCTCTATGAAATCACTCAAAGTATCTGTAAATTCATACCTCTCAAAATATATTGCTCTTGAATTCCTCCCGTAATTTTTTCATCCTCCCTGGCAACGATTGTTTTCTTCTATCTTCAAATTAATCTTGTCTCATTTTGAGAAATATATAACGAGAGCGTTTTGACACAACCTTCACTGACAAGAAACACTGTTAAATTAAATAAGTCTTCAGCACAATTGTTTGAAATAGCCATATCGATTATTGTTGTTGTGTATTATTTCACGGCATTGCAGCCGGAGTAGGATTTGCTGGTTATATATTTCACGTCTTACAAATGTCTAAGTGGGTGTAGCAGCTGTTTGTTCTTTCATACATTGTTTCCTTTCAAATGTTTGAGTTGGAGGACACAGCTCCTTACACTGAAATGCATTTTATTCATAAATGCGAGAAGCAGATGTTCTCTACAATTGAATGACAATTGTAAAAGTACCTAAACTTATTGTTAAGAATATGTCAATTCCTTCAAATATTTTTAGTCACATGATATATTTTAAAAACCTGAAAAATGGATTTAAAAGACGTTTTTAAAAATACTAATTTTCGGTGTCCTAGAACGGTCATGATTTTGGCGGGGGTGAAAATTGTAATTCTCAAATTTTGAGATTCTCAACTTTTATGATTTTTTCGGTGTCCGGTTTTACATGACCTGGAACGGTCATGATTTAAGCGAGGGTGAAAATTGTAATTCTCAAATTTTGAGATTCTTAACTTTTATGATTTTTTCAGTGTCATGCAACGGTCATGATTTTCAAAGTAAAAAATGATCTTAATCTCAAATTTGAGATTCTTAACTTTTATGATTTTCGGTGTCCTGGAACGGTCATGATTTAAGCGGGGGTGAAAATTGTAATTCTCAAATTTTGAGATTTTGAAAAATTTGAAAAATTGGGTATTTTTAAAAACGCTTAAATTTTCGCCCTTCGGTCTTCGGCCACGTGAAATTTGAAGTCTACCTAAATTTTTGAAATTTTGATTTTTTGAAAAACCCGCAAAAGTGTGACATCCGGCGCAAGCGAAGCGTCGCGCCGGATGTCACACTATATACTACTGGCCGCAAAATTCGCACGTGGAAACTACAGCTTCTAGTTGGATGAATGAATTTGAGCTAAAAAATGACTATTCAACTTTATAGGCCTAGGCTACTCCAAAATCGTTATAATTTTGTAACTCTCGTTGCCACAAATGCGATTACCTACAATTTTGACTGAAATGAGAAGAAGACTGAAACCTTAGATAATCGAAAAAAGTTCCACGTGATGATAAAGAAGAGATTGAGTAGGCTTATAGCAGCCTTAAGACTGAAAATAATTGTAATTACAGGGCGGCGAAATAAGAGAGGTCCACTACGCACGAGCGAGGAGAAAAATTGAAGAGAAACAGAGAAGCAAATAGGAGACACAAAAGCAAAAAGAAGATTAGACGGATCCATATGTCCTCGGCTTAAATCTGTAGAATTAAAAATTTGTGCGCATACTTTTGTACCTACAAGTACGTGGGGGCGTTTCTTTCAATCAGGTATACTGCGAGAGATAAATAATTTCATCCCAATTAGGCTACCGGGCTCGCATTCTTTTAGAGATTTGTTTTGTCCTTGAAATGGGGATCACCAATTCCACTTCACTTAGAAAATGCATTGACTGGTTGAGCCTCCAGATTTGACCGGATCTTCAACATCAACGAGAATGCGCTCCTTCAGCGGGAAATTATGAAAACACAAGAGTGTAGGCTATATGCATCGATTGCTATTGCGCCTGATTCGCATACATAGGTTGATTTAGTTTTCTATTCCTTTGATGCATGATAAGAGCTTTCATTTTTGTTCGAATAGTTTGGCCTCGATTCTAACTTTTTTTCAACTTCATACATGGTTATAGGCCTACTTGCTAACTGAACGCGAATCCAGGTGATATGTGCAAGAGTTGGATCGCATCAGTTGTCGTGTTATGACTTCATTGTTCTTATATGGTGATCATTTGTGATAAAGGGTCAAGTTAATTAGCTTTGTAATTCTATAATTTAAACAACGTTGGCTGTAGATATTGGAAACACAATCATTTTACAAGCATGCTCGTAAATCAAAACTAATTCGACACTTATTTCCTTACTATAGTAGAGAGCTATACCTATCGAGTTCAGTGCGGCTCGAAATGACTCGTTATCATAAATCAATCGGTTTCAATGTTGAAACATAACGAACGATTTAAAGTATCGCACGAAAGTCGTAAAGGCTACAAATATTGTTTCGCCAAAAAACTGCGCAGCCTGATGAAAAAAGCGCAGGTGTGGAAACAGACTGCATTGACCGAAGGAACCTTACGACCGCGTTACTCGAAATTACCCATTTGAATCTTTACAATCCATGTCACAATGAATGAGAAGACCATATTTCTTTCTGAAATATATTTAGAAAAACCGACATCAAGATTACATGCCAATCATCTTCGGACAAGGTGCATTTAGGTGGGTAAAACAAATCTAGAGAAGCCAAGTAATTTCAGGAAAGAAATTGGAATTGTGATTATTAGAACAACACCCTGCTCCACCAGTTGATAAGAATAATTTGGTTGGGGTAATCTCCGAATAAGGACCTGAACGCCTTGAAATTAGGCGACAATGTTGAAAGATGAACTAGTATCCGAAATACATAAAATGTCCGAATGGAATCGAATTATCAATAGAAAATTACTCTGACCTTTTCAATAACAATAGCAACAAAAACAATTTAGACAAAAAAATCTGCAAATGTTTTACAAAACTCACCAACAGCAGACTCGTTTGTGTTGTCACCAAATATCTTACAATCTAGCAGGTCGCAAATTGTGACGAAAAATACGACAACCCTTAAACATACATGGAGAATAATTTTTATTTACTTATCATACTTTTTCTCAACTCATCGTACCTTTGAATGCCTGATAAACAAGACCGAATGATGTAAATAAGTCTATATGAGATATGTGTTACGCATTTGTAGAAAATGCGAAGTTATGTATCGCTAGAATAAATGATATTTTTCATACATCAGGCACAATTAGTCTTGCTACAAAAATGTAGATTCATACAAATCGAGCGAATCGATCAGGCGACAGAAGTATGAAGCAGTGTAGTCAGTCATCACAGAACGGTAGGAGTTTGGAGCAAAAATAAGCGTTCCAACAGAGTCCTAATATACGATTTCTGATACTGAATGAATGGCAACGAAAATATATAGAAAGTATCAAGACCACAAAGTATCGATGCAGCACCTCATCGTCTTAATTTTCGTCCTCTTGGTTCCACCCTTACGCGTCGATAGCTGGAAGAAAAGAGTATGACTTATAACACGAGTTTGAAAAGAAGTGAGTAAATGTTGTACACTTAAATAACTGTACACTTATCCGTTTTAATAGGAAAATAGTAAATCATCAATTTAAAGAAGGTGAACTTTATGAGCATTGCTTCCAAATCCCGATGACTGCAAAGTGTCTAGGAATTTGTGGAAATAATCTTGGAGGGCACTGATTATATAGTGAATATACGGTATATTGCCAGTACCGCAAGTTTTACATTTATGGTCAACTTTTCAATCAATGTAAATCTCGTGTAGAAAGGGTCTTTTCTATACAATTAAATGAGTTGATGCTTAAAATGTGATGCATAAGTACCACAATTTAAGTCACGATTAACACTTCGGTAAAATATCTGGCAATTGCATAGGTGTAGTAAAGTGGTAGTTTAAAAAACATTTCATTTCATTTTCCCTAATTATGGGTTAAATTGTATTTGATTCAGAAATGAATTGTTCATTCTCGTGTCCTGAATAATTAACTGCGTGAAGTCGTTGATGAGATGCTTTTTGCATCTGGAAGTGGGCGTAGATTGGTTGACTAATCTAGACAGTAGCATCATCGCCGAGGAAGCCATTCCTACAGACTGGTCAAGAAGTATTGTGGTTCCACTGTTCAAAGGAAAAGGTGATCCGATGTCCTGAAACTCGTACCGGGCCATCAAGCTCTTAGAGCAAGCCATGAAGATTCACGAACGAGTAATCCGGAAGAGGATAAGAGCACAAGTTGAACTGAGCCCAATGCAGTTTGGTCTCACGCCGGATAGAAGTACAAGTGACGCGATTTTTATCTTTCGTCAAGTTCCAGAAAAATGCCTGGCTAAAGCAAAAAATACCAAGGCAAACCCCTTTTCTTAGATCTAGAGGAGGACTTTGACATTGTTCCACGAGAAATGGTGAAATGGACTCTTCGTAGAGCATGCGTTGATCTGGTTGATCAAAGCAGCCATGACCCTGTTTGAGAATTCAAGTACAGGAGTCAGAACTGACGCTTGTCTCACGGAGCAGTTCAGGGTTTCAGTTGGTGTTCACCAAGGTTCGGTGATTAGTCCGTTACTTTTCATTGTTGTAATGGAGCGGATGGCCAAGGACGTCGGGTGTGAGCTACGTTAGAATCTCCTCGTCGCGGATGACTTGGTTGTATTAGATGAGAGTGAAGACGAACTGACTAAAAGAGTGACGAACTAGATGATGGGGCTGTCAACAAAAGGTTTAAAGGTCAATGCAGCCAAGTCCAAGGTAATATTGTGTACAACTGATACAGTGAACCAATTGCCAGTGGTGAATACCCGTGTGCAGCCTGCTTCCAAATGATATTGAACATCTCAAACACCACATCTCAAATATTTCTAGTTTCTTCAACCATTTGTTCTATATGTCCATACTTCTGCACATAGCAACACTGACCATACATAGAAGACTTATCATCCTTCTCCTAGTTAAAACTGCGATTTTCGAGTTCGATAAGAACTTTCTGAGTTTTATTAATTGGGTTTTCGCCATTGCTACCAGATTCCTCATTTCTTTCACATCTCGCGTCATTATCGATGTTGTCCACTGCGATCTTGGTTGTGAAATGTTTTTCAGCAACCAAGAATCAGGACTCTGGAGTAGGTGAAGAAATCAACACGTTTCTACGACACCAGTTTCTGGAATGCATTGCTCGATCAAAGAAAGGCATCAACTTTCTGAAAAGTTGCCTTCAGAGACGGAGTGGCGGAGTTTTCATCTTTATTTCTTTTTACTTGATGTCCTTCAAATTTATACTCGTAATGAATTTACTGTATTTAGATTGGTCACATACATGCAGCATGTAGTGAATACTCAATAGATTGAATTGAACAAGCCGAGGGCGAAACACCTGCGGCACACTATATTATATCGTTGCCGTGTTTTGCTTGAATAAATTGGTATAAGAATAACTTTCACATTTTCAATTTCTTCATCGATGCCAACCAATGACAACAATGAATGTCAATGCTGAATTATCTATGAAAATATTGAGCGTGAAACAAGAAGGAAGTGGTTAATTAGCAGCGCACAATATTGTGTCGAACTCTGACATCAGCGTCAAAATTAGTGACCTGCGACTATACCCGTTTCCGAGGGTACGGACGACTATGGGTAGAGAGGAACTTCGTCTGCGGTTCGGACGGGTAAAGAAATTTTCGGGCATGCTTGAGACGGACTAGTCTAAATTTAGCTTTGACTGTTCAAAGCGAGTAATTGCTTCACATAATTGCGGCCTATACATGTAACTAAAAAAGTAGCATCATAAACAATAGACATTGTCAATTGGGAACCGTGACCAACAACAGCATTTGGCTGTTGAGTTATAAAAAATGCTCCAAGAGATGCATCATCTTAAAATTCGTAGGCGGTCACGATGTCTTGACATTAAAAATGACTTACACCGAAAACAATTACACCTTAATTAGTCGATTACCTTTTCTCCGTTGCTTAGGTTTTTCTTACATTTTCTTGAAACTATTGGAGTATCGACGATTTGGAATTCTTGCCGTAAGCTACTCAGAAAAATACCAGTACTTTAATCAGTTTGTAATGCAATTTGATTTCTTGTGTTGGCTAGCAAATGACCAATAGGCATTAAGGCAGTAATTGCATTAAGTAAATATATGATGTGAATTAGGAAATAACGATCTGATGATGACCACCTCAGATCACCGACCCATTAACTGCGCAGGCATGGCATCATTCCCATCAAAAATGACTTTTTGTCTTAAATAAAATAATGATCGTGTTCTAATATTTTCATGTATTACACGTAGTTTCAAAATGTCTTCAGCAACGCTTCCCCTACATTTTATAGCTACAACTGTCATTTTCATTTTTTCATAGATGAAAATAGACTACAGTTTCAGCTGTCTCATATATACATGTACAACAAAGCATTCTACAGCTTTGAGTACATCAATACAGACTAACAAATCTTACAATATCCAACAGATGCACACATACCGACATCCACTGGCAACCTCTATGAGCATCAAAAGAACTTTGCTTGGAATAAGAAGAAATATGTAGTAAAAAAGCATTCAACAAAATAATTAAATTTAAGTTGTTATTTGTTTAAGGGTGAAGTGCTACCCATGGTCATGAATTTCTTTGCACGATAATAATAATAGCCTTTATTGTTTCACATAGCTTCAGTCTCGCATAACAACAGCTGACGATGACAATACAAAATTAAGAAGGAAGTGACAATAGCAATAGGAACTAATAAAACAACTTTATTTACAGAACCGAATGAAGGTTTGGCTAAAACGTCGAGTCCTTGACGAGGGAGGTAACAATGCTGTTGATGAATGACGGGTATTTGCAGAAGCCGATCTAGGAACATATAGTTTGCGAAGTGGATGGGACGTTGATTTAACAATTTTTTCAAAAAGTTTCAAACAACTTCTGTCCGCAGTGACCATGAGACAGCTCTCAAGGATAGGTGGGTATTTTCAACTCTCATCAACTCATTCAGCAAATAATTTGGAGAGTTGCAAAAACATGGGTATGCATAGATTAGCAGAGGTCGAATGTATGCAGCGTAGGCCTTAAACAGTAAGTCATTTTCACATCCTGCTCTACGTAAATGTCGGAGAATATACATCCTCCTAGAAGCCTTTTTCACAACACAACTGATATGTTAATTCAATTTAAGATTGGTACAAAAAGTTACACCCAGGAAAGAGAAAGACTTTGCACGACGTAGCAATGAGGTGGATGACAAAAAGATATCTTTCATTACGAGGTTGCTTTTTGTCACAATATCCATTGCGAGACATTTGCTGTTGTTAATTGGCAAAGATATAGAAGACCACGATACATTTATTTTGGCGAATACAAATTATTGCACATGTTATTTATCTCTTCACCACTTTGATCGACATGCATGAGTGGATTCTGATCCATATCGTGAATGAACAAACTTAAATAGTATTGATATATGGTTGGTATATGGCTACACTTGTTTTACTCGGTAGTTAGTCGCAAGTAACACCTATATTGTGAGTGATAATAATCACTTCGAGAAAGTCTCTTGCGCTCTATGTTAGACGGCAAAATGACAGGATGACAATGATAAAAGACTGCCATTGAAAAGAACATTTTCTGCAGTATTTAGACTACATGAATACAGACTATATGAATATTTTGAGATGAATAAATGGATGGCAAAAAGTTGACTACTATTTCTTCACACGCATACGTATCTTGAATAAGTCGTCCACTAACACATGGGAAGTTATAATTCAGCAATCATGAAAAGGCAATGCAAGCCACACCATTGAAATTAAAATTGTTGAGATATATCCATATACCATCGAATTTGCATGTCATACAAAATAATGCTGCTTTTAACACGCCCAATTTACCAGGATATGCATAAATCAATATTAAAAACCGCAAATTTACTTTGCTTCACTTGCTTCCGCTAATATCCCTGGCGCATTGATTACGGTCTGAAATGACGGATCATAGCTTGTACATGCATAATAACAGTCGGAATTGATGAGAAGTAGATAAGGTTCAAGCATTCATATGTGGCTCACCAACCGCTAAAAATGAGATAATCGAGCGAGGGGCATAGAGATTTACAAAGTCTTTTTCTATGTCGAGAGATGCGATCGCTTGTCTCTCTGGGATATTCTCTTTTTGACATGCTAATAATGTACACTGTCCCGTCAAAAGCTGTCGATTTCATTATTTATCAAACATCTCCTACTCTGAAGTTGCAAGTTTTTTATGTAGTTAACTTGAATCAAATTGTTACGCGGTCTCAAAGTGAACATGGAGAAGACAAAGATAATGGTTACTGGAAAGAAGGTGCGAAAAGAAGGTCTGTAAAGTGGCCATGTGGGTGCTGTGGCAGGGGAGTTTGCGTCAATTCGATCCTTTGTGTATCATGCAAGAAATGGTATCACAGGAAATGTGCTCATCTGCGAAAGGTGACAGGATTTGTGAACTTTCGTTGTCCAACTTGCATGGGGCACAATGATATGCCGGAGGACGACTCCTTGAGCTTTGACGATCTCTCCGTGAAGGGAGTACACGAGTTCCACCATTTGGGTGATGTGCTGAGCAGTGATGCAGCTGCACAGAAGGAGGTAGGGTCCAGAAATTCGGCAGAATGGTTGAAATGGAGAGATCTTAGCAGCCTGCTATGCAATCAAGATATCCCAATAAAGTGCAGAGCTCAAGTGTACGAAACGTGTGTGCGATCAGTACTGCTATACGAACATGGCCATTGACTCAGCGACAAAGAAGCCGACTTGAAGTGTGTGATCATAAGATGCTGCGCTACATAATGAGGATAAAATGGCGAGACTGGTTCACGAATGAAGAGGTAGTGAGAATGTGCGGACTGACACACCTGAAGAACCGAATTCGACAGAGAAGGCTTCGATGGTTTGATCGTGTCAGGAGAGATTAAGAGAAAGTCATCGGGAGAGTGGAATCCATGAAGGTTGAGGGAAAGCGTCCAATTGGAAGACCAAAAAACACATGGCGCAGCCGCGTTCAAGAAGACCTGGATGCCCTCAACATCAGCGAACATCTTGCCCAAGATCGGCGCCAGTGGAAGCAAGTCATCAAACTCCGTCCAAACTCAAGCGACGGGACAAAAAGAACGTAAAACGATAGGTTACTGAACTTGCATTAAAACTTTGAAAACAATTTGAAGAAAGCCGCTCTAAGAAATTTGCAACTTTATACGCATATGTATGTATGTACCAGAGCCAGGCACACGAATAATATCACGATAGCCTTCACACGAATGTTTGGGTATCCGATGCCAGAGTAATCGTAGTTCCGAAACTTTGAGTCTTGGATAGGATTATGTTGGAGGTCAGACAACATATTTTTGCTAAATACACTAAATCGCTATACCTTTCCTAGCATTTTCTAACCTTCTGTTCAAAAATCTAAAGCTGCCATAATATTCAAATTTTATTGAAATCTTTTCAAAGCAGATGGAATGTTTAACAGTTGTTAGTTTTGAAACAGGACTGCTGAGTAACATGTAAGACTAGCAGTCTAGCATAACATCTAAAAAATTGTGTTTAGGAATCCGCTGATTGTTTGGTGATAATACCTATCATTCATAAACCAGCATGCACTGAATATTCAACAAATAACTTTCAAAAATATAAATAGTTCGATGTCATTCAGCTAATGTACTTTCGCAGTACATTAGTGATCGAGATGAAAGACTTCACGCATCCAGTCAAAGCTAATATCATCACTACCTTCATGTCAGAGAAGACCGTCAGATCACTATGTTTCAAGGGCATTCAGGCAGGACTTCTCCAACCCAAGACCTCGCGGAAGACCAGCGAAAAGATGGAGGGACCAAATACGAACGGACATGGGCCTGTCAATCAACACCTTGGAACGTCAAACCCAGAATAGGGGAAGTTGGCGCCGTTGGAGCAGACTGGTGGGAGCAAGGGGTGATCGTAGCCTAAGCAATTAAGTCAAGCAAGTCAGTAAGTCTTCATGTCAGAAAGCATGTGTCCCAACATAACAAGGAACACAAAAATAGATGTGAAGTGCTAGTGTGTTAACGAATACAGACATTGGAAAATCATAGATTAGCTAAAAATGAGATAGAATACATACCTTACATTGTTCACCAAAGAATGTATTCGCGTGTTCCGTACGACTTCCTCAAGTCGTGACTCCTCCTCAAATTCATCAGTATGATCATCTAGCTCAAGTTCCCATTTTGAGGGGGGAGGAATAAGTGCAGAAGCTAAATCATCACCGGATTCAGTGGGTGCACCGACGTCCGAAATGCCTTCCGCGCTTGCAGTACGAGGACGCGCATTCGTTGAAGATAATTCGGCATCTTCCCCTCGACTTTTCCGGCGCTTCTTTTTCCTCTTTCTATCCTTTTTCTTCTCTTTCTTCTCTTTCCTTTTCTTCTTTCTTGTAGCGACAGGAGATTGATCCACAGAAGATTTATCATCTAAAGTGTCTGACATAACAACTTCAACAACTCTGTCCATCTTCTTACTCCTTTCCTCAAACAGGAAAGACTTTTCCGATGATATTTCAGCTTCACGACATTGCTTTATTGCGTCTAGATCATCGACATTGTCGGAATCAATTTCTCTAGACATTTCTTCCATATCTAAGTCGATATCATTTTCCCCACAATATAGACTTCTTAATTCCGATTGCAATGGACTACCGATGCTTGCTTCACGATGACGTCTAGCTCCGCCAATCTTGCGAAGGAATGAAGTTGTTTCAGTGTACCAACCGCTTTCATTATCAAGATCTGAAGAATTATCCAATTCTTTGCCCATTGAAATGCCAACACTCTTTTTGAATTCTTTCTCCACAAACCTAAAGACAAGCAAAATATTATTGACTAATGTTATCTGATTTGTCTTGTAGCAGGAAACAGTGTTTCCAGCATTTATTACGAGCACAAGCAAATTGAACAAAACAGAAAGATAGACGGATATCTTGTACCGGTATGAAATATGTATCATTTCAGATTTATGGTAGCAATGTGAAAGTATGTTGAGATCTATATAATGGCTATCCAATTTCTAACTGTCTTGATCAACTATCAGGTACGTATTGAACACGGAACCACACGATTGACCTCTCACATTGAGCTCTTACGACGATTGAACTCTTACATGATCACACATACTAATATTCAAATCTTCAAATTAGAGATGCGGAAAGCTGAGTCGTACGGTTAACGGCTAGACTAGGCTAAGTATAGAAAAATATCGGCTATGCTAGAAATCTCGGAGCCGTTTCAGTCGATAAGATCTGTGACAAGTATTTTAAACATTTTGCCAGAATTTGAAAATTTAACCCACTCAGTGGCTCTGATCATTCATAGCCAATGGAATGTGATATGTAAGGGGTACATGTAAATGAAACAAACCCGTCGACTATTTGTAATCAAGTATCATTGGTTGGACAACTTCCTTATATTGGATTCCCTTGACACACAAGAGGTCAGACTCCGACTACTGCTCCGCACTCACCACTTGGTAAAACCGGTAAAATCACCAGTTTTTTCTATCCTCTTTTCGGCAAAAAATGCTTTATACCCCTCTGCTTTACTGCATTTATTTTTTGAAAATATAATAGGAATCCCTCTTGACTTTATTGATGATAGACTTAAGTCATAATATGTTCATTAACCATTCGATGTTAGGTCTCCATTTACACACTTCAAACCTTATCAATACGATATTTTACTATATACATTTGTTCATTTAGTTCAGCATTTAGTTTCAAACGCGGAATATTAGTGTTAGTAGTGCTATAACTTGAAGAATATTTTTCTGTACCACCAATGATCCGAAGAAATGCTTTACCAAAAATGTCACCAGCGCAGTGGCTTTGTGGTAAAGTGTTCGCTCTACGTTCGGGTGACTTGGGTTCAGACATTGGTTGGGTCAAACCTAAGATTTTACACTCTAAGTAGGTACACTCTGCATTCTTGCTTAACACTCAGCGCGAAAGAATGAGAGTGGGATAAATGGAATTTGGCCACATGGAAGAGGGGTATGTCGCCTAACGTGCTTCCGAGTATCAACAAGGTTCACCTATGTATTTTATGAAAATGCTTCTTTGTACTCGTATCATAGTTTCACAACTTAATTCATTATAAGTTGCAAAAAACTTGGGTGTAGCAAGGTTTAAGGTAAAAATATTTTATCTGAGAGGTGATGCTAATGATAGACTTTAATACCATGCGACTTCATTGAACTCAAAACATCGAAATTCATTCCATGGTTATCTATTTGATTTACCCATGCGCAAATTGAAAGTACAGTACTTGTACATGTATATGATGAGTTTTAAACAAATGTGAATATTCGTTCAAGGTGAACATGATAAATTTGTAATTTCTAAATCGCGAGCACTGCCACCAATAAGATCAAAAGTCACTCTTCACTATGTACCTTTCATATGATCATTTAGAAATCTTCAGGTGTAATAGTCGATTCTCCGGGCACCTGTCGAAACGCCAGAATGATAAGATGAAATGTACCTAGCGAACATTGACTTTTGATTTTTGGGTGGCAAAGCTTTTGGAATTTAAAGAAAGAAAAGTGGCAAATATGAATGTCATGATCAATTTCATCGTTTCAACGGCATCTCGCTCATCGATGCTATATCACCAATCATTAATAGTGATTTCCCGCTAATGATTCTGGAAACACACGCGTTTTGCAGATTTCAAAAGATTTTATTTTGTCGCGATTAGTTGAAGCTGTTTAGACACGTGCTATAAGACTCGATAACGAACATAGCTATTGCGAACTATATTTCTTATTCTTTGCTTTTACCCAATTTTCATTTTCTGCTTCAATCATCAGAATTGGCAGTTGATTTCTATTTAAGTTAGTCGCGGTCGATTTCTAATACAAGTGGCTCCTTCTTCGACTTGAAAGCTGAGAAATATCGATATAACTCTTTTCGCTTAAAATGACATTTATTTGATGATGACTTCGGAAGCATTTATTGACTTCAGTTGCCTGGCTAATCATTGGTACATTTCTACTTCAAAATCTAATACCGATTTATATTGATCTAAATTGATGATTTATCTTTTCATCAATTTCACGGATTGCCCAGGAATTTATGAAACACTTTTCTAGCAGAACAGCAAGTTCTCTTTTTAAAGAATAAGAGAATCGATTAAAGAGACTCATTAAGCTTGCTGGAAGAGCTAAGACACATTTGCCGATTAAGTTGAATGAATTGATAAAAATTCAATAGCTTCGTCTATGTTGAGTTGCAATGCATAGCACAGGCAAGTATGACACTATGAATTTGGTGTTGGAATCAGCACATTGATCATTTTAGAAAATGCTTGCGGTGTACTATGCATAAGCGTGGTGGTTTTGGAGCGGAAATTTCTTCCCGCATATGCCAATTAAGGTGAGTAACATTTCTGAACTATTCTGACCCTTCATAAATGCGATACTCTCAAAGTTTTTGTAAATGCATGACCTTACATATGCCTGTGTTCCCAACCATTCCACTCACATTAACAAGGCTTTGCAAATTTTGTTCAATAACTTATGATGAGGTCTATATTACGTGAAAAAGAAAGAAAATATGCTTAGAACTCGAACAATATACTTGTATATATATTACAATATTAAAATCACAAATTTTCGGCCGAAGCCTTCATCAGGTGAAATACATGTATTTCATGTATTTTTCATGTAAACTCATGTATTTCACGTGATGAAAGCTTCGGCCGAAAATTTGTGATTTTAATATTGTAACATATATACAAGTATATTGTTCGAGTTCTAAGCATATTTTCTTTCTTTTTCAAACAATACTTTTACTCGATGACTTATACTTTGGATATTACGTGAAGACTTGAAATTAAAAAAATGGCATCATCATGTGTACATTGTGCGAGTATTATGTCCTGCAATGTTCAATTTACAAGCATTGTACGGTTGGTTGAGGAATTTATTCCCTTTTCACATTCAATGCTACAATGTACACAATCTTGCATGAAGAAGGTGCATAACCAGGGTTGGCTTTTTGCCGGCTAATACTGGTTTTTGCCACGAAGTGGTAAAAACCAGGTAAAAACCGGCTAAAACTGAAATTCTGAAAAATCAGTCTATCTCTTCACGAAATGATCGACAGCAAGTTGGGATTTAAGTATTGCGGGTTTAAGTATAAGCATGCGGGTTTGCAGTTTGCAACTCTTATCTTCCAAAACATGACATTCATTCTGTGATGGAACCACATGATGTGTCTTTATAACGAACGACAAACGATGTTGTCTTTCTTTACGATTGCTCTGCCATTTTCTTGTGATTTAAGAACAAATGTTGACTTCAGCACCATTTTGGCTCTTTGGTTCATGTACCAGAAGTTGCTAGATACTGAACAGCTTCAGTTATAATCTCAACAAAAGAACATGTCCAGTAAGCTGTAAAATTGATCTTGTTACTAGAATCTGAGAGCGACAAACAATTTTGACATTATTGTGATATACAAGTTTGTTTAAAGTTCTTGAAATTTCCATATTTTGAGCTCAAATCAAAACTTTATTTTCGGTTTTAAATTCATTCATACTTAACTTTATCCTCTAAATATGTGAGGGCAAATTATCATGACATGAAAAATGTTGAAGGGCAAAATTTTTAATCTAGTCCTTATGGGAGTGCAGGATAAATTTCAGAGTAATATTCGTGTAATTACAATGGGTATGGGACATTTGCCACAGATTTAGAAGACAAGCTTTTCTTTGAGATCAGCAGGGAGGTTAATCGTAGAAATCCGAGGCCAGATCTCTACATTTTCCTACCCTTCTAGCTTCATGGAATGCTTGTTTTCGATATTTTATATAGAGCCATGTGATTTCCTTCCAGCATGGACGTCTGTTGCATCTTACAATGGATGAAATTCGTAAAGCAACAAAATGCGTGCACACTCAGAAGAATAATGCACAACAGCTTTATAACAATATTTTATATAATAATTCATATTCTTACACCTATACTTGGAACATCTTCTTGATTGAAATGCGATATTGATAGGTTTGAATTGTGAAAATGCAGGCTTAAATGTTTATCGAATGATGATAAAGTAAAATGAACTTATTGCGACTAACGTTCATCAATAAAGTAAGGAGTGACGATGATCCCTGATATTGTATGTACCCAAGAAACTTAAGTAGTAACGCTGAAGCTAGTTTTAGTCAGTTTTTGCCAGTTTTAGCCGAAAAATGGTGACAAAGGCTGGTGGTTTTTACCAGGTTTTTACCGGCCAACCCTGTGCCCATCTTTCTCTAACATCAAAACTTATCGAGGACATGAAGTTCAGAAAGCAGCTATGACTCACTGCTATCATGCAACATAAGCATATGAAAACAAAGTGAAACAGTAATTAAAATTACTTAGGCTTAAAGAATGGTCTCGCATGAGATCCATGCAAAATTTTCTCTCGCTTAACCGGAGAGCATTGCATGTAAAGGAACTGTTTCCTGACTATTCTCCCGTTTATTCAGAGTACGTTGTAAAAAAATTCCTTTCTTGATTCTTTGGCCATCCATTTGCTCAGTTGCATTGCCAGGGAAATTCATGGGACGAGTTATTAATTGCCAAGTCCATCCCACCTCACGGCGCTTATCGATTATCGACCCAAGGGGGACCTAACGAACTTTAAAGAATCGCTTTCAGCGGAACAGCTTTATGTGCCAGTCTGCATATAATTGCATGCATATTCATACCCGAAGTTGATACTGTGAATATAAAAATTCATCATACAAGTAAAACGCATGCTCTATTTATTGTCATTAAGCTGATGAAATCGTTAAATGCTTATTAGGATGATTAAGACATTCAACCAAATATCAAAGTTTATCTGAGGCAGTGGTCGGATTCTTTAATTTTGAAAAATTCGTGCATCATGAAAATTTTCGTGCATTTTTTCTGCGGATGTCAATAATACATTTTTCAAATCATTTTCACCCTACCCATTTGAATTAAATACTCTCATTACATATGTTAATTTCAGAGGTGAAATCTTAGAATGAACAATGTGATCCATTTTTGAGGCCTCCCTTTATATGGCTGGACTAAAATGTAATCATCTCTAGCCCCTAACACTGGTGTATTCTGGATGTCATCCGTTAACTGACCACATAGACGTTCTCCAGACAGGCGTTACGTACGAATCTGAATAGTAAAATAGGTAATGCGTAGTATTCATCTCGACACATCGGATAGAAACCAGTATTGCTTCAGAAAATTGATTATTCACTCAACCAATGCACAAAAAGTTGCATATAATTCCACGAGGTATCAAGTGCACGAGCACGTAGGATGAATGCTTTTGTCTCCATTTAGGTGCATGTAGGCCTAACCATTTCAATGGAAAAATATTTACATCTGAAGCAGTCGTGTTGCGGTCTTCACTGCATGTTGAAAGACATAGCAATTTCACCATTCTACTCATGGTATAAAAGGAATGCATGCGAATGCACAAATACAGGTGTAGGAATTAAAACGAATACCTGTACTTGTTTTCAAATTATTTATAAACAGATCCCTGGCCATGGATGTTGTTTATTCGGATACTCGTTCATGCCAAGAAAAAACGGGTATTCATCGTCACAAATTGCACGGACTTTTTTAGGTACCAGCTGTTGCAATTTGTACATTTCTATATGTTATCGTTGTATCACGTCTATACTAGTACGGTGGGACTAAGAAAATATTCCATGAGACAACAATATTTCGCGTGCACATAATGATAAATTAATGTTACTGTACATAATGACTAGATTACCGGCATAGGTACAAATTACGGTATCTGATGCTTAATTATGCATGAGTTAAACAATGTCAATTTCTTTTGTGGATTTCTTTGCCATGGCAGAGACAACCAATTCCACCGCCTTCCTCTTCAGAACGTTTTGTGCAACACGCTCCGCTTCATTTTCTTTTTTCTTCGTGTTCTAACATAGGGCGATGAATTTCCTCCTCATTTTCCCTTGACCATTTCTGAAAATCCTCCACCAATCGACGCTACTCTGCTTGGACTTTCATCTTATATTTGATTTCCTTTTCTTTATTCTCCAGGTTTTGCTTCAAATCCGATATTCTTTTGTTTGTTTTCTTAGCAGCTTATACATCTGCGAGAATGTCCATTTCAAGCTTCTTTTGTTGAGCAAATTTTTCTGTTTTTTTCTCATCACTGAGTCTCGCAATGTACGATGCATGAGCATTCAAACATAGCTCTTTCAGAGACATACATTTATAGCGAACATGACCCTGATTTCTTGCTGTTAGCTGCGATATCTGTATAATTCCATGCTAGCAAATATGAGTTCTAGTGATATGATTTTAGGTACTCTAAACCAGTTTGCGGCTTCGCTCTGACAAAAATAGGAATTTCACTGGGTAGGAATTCGTGCTTTCTCATGCATAAAATTCGTGCATACATCTGAAATTTCGTGCATTCGTGCATACTTCCTAAAATTCGTGCAATGTGAATCCAACCACTGATCTGAGGACCGTTCAACTTTAGCGATCACAACCAAATTTCAGATGCGAGCTAATGAGGATATTATCTGAGTATGCCCGTTAACAGTGCACGTCCACGCAGATTTCCAAAGTTTCTTGAAATGTCGCGTGTAAATGTAATCAGTGTGTAAAGCATGATTACATCTCACTCACGCACTCCACGTTTAGCGTCTTCTTTCGCCGTTTTGCGACGGTTGGAATGCTGGTCCACTTTGATGGCATTTCTCCAAGCTGTTCAGTCTTGTGGGCTGATGTTATGAAGATTAAGCTTTCGCATATCCTCTTTGATGTTATCAAGCTATCTCTTCTTGGGGCGATCTCATGGGTTCTGTCCAGGAAATTCAAAGGACAAGATCTTCTTTGGACACGAGTTCTCATTCATTCGCTGCATGTGACCACACCAATAAAGTCTTCTACACCTCTTATGTACAAACTGGAAGTCATTTTCTAATGAAAGGAATTGGTTTGCAGCTAGAATAGGGCACATATCTTCATCAACTCATGTAAACATTTTAAGGGCTATCGGTCAAGCTTGACGGCTCTTATGATGGTATTTATGATGAATATCCTAATAAAATCATTTGGACTCTCAGATTGGCAAGCTTGCAAAACCGATGCTTTTGAATATTCAAAATGTCAAAGTACACCCAGACAAAACATTTTACGCATTGATATTCGAGCTGATATTGACAATTTCTCGGCCCATTGGGGACCCAGCGGACTAAATTCTCGTCCCAGGACCATCACAGGTCCATGGGCCCTCCCATGGCGCTCCATCCCAGCCAGTGGCCATCCTTATGTATTACTTTAAAGAGAAATATTTCTAATCTGACGGAAGAAAATGTTGAGAAAATAAAAATGAAAAAATATAAAATGGACCAATTTGTTATTGCATGATGCATCCTGTGCGATGCAATTGGGAGGGGGGGGAGGGGACAGAGGAGCAGGATTTGAACAATTTATTTCATAATTTACGAAATTTTACAAGTAGCGGACGTACATTATGCACTCTACATTTCTTTGTCAATTGAAAAAATTGTTGATAAAAATGCAGACCATTCACATACAAGTCTGCAAATACAGACCAAGTGGCAACTCTATGCATATGGTTCATGCTACTGATGCTGTTCTCCTTGTGCTAATTGAACCTATGAGCATACAAATTGAAATGTTTTTTGATGTAAATAAGATTAATCTCATTGAAATAAGAAATAAATTTTTTTATTCTTTTACTACATTCTCTCATCATAATACTCTACTTACTACATCCACCTACTATTTTAGATTACTAGTCAGATCTTCAGTCACTCTGTTTTATCAAAAGTTTCTCTCGATATCTACGCAACGTGACTGTGAACACGCGTGTCTGTTAAACACGTGACTCATTTCTATTCGTTGCTGTCAGACGTGTTAATTGTTTCTCATTCCTTGATGCTTCAGCCTACCTCAAGAGAGAACGCGTGGCCAAGGTACTCGTCTAGTTCTCACTTGCTATTGTTCAAGCTCATATATAAACTCGAACGAACGAATGAAGTATTTACAAAATAATCAGTGCAAAAATATTAGGCATTTCATTTTCTTGCTAAGCGCATGCATGTATTTTTTAGAGAATTTTAAGTTTGTAATTGTGCTAGATATTTTGTATGAATACAGCAATTGTACGTGTTGAGGGACCGATACATTCGGTACCACCTGACGACCGGCCGGAGCCTCGCTCCACAGTCAATATTTCTGCTTATTTGAATTTAGAAGTGCGATCAAAAAAATATGGTAAATAATAATGGGTTTATGTCCATAAGCAAAGTAAATGCAATTTCATTTTGTCTACTCACCTTCGCTCTTTTTGACCCCTTAAAGTTTTGGAATCTTTTGATGTCTGTCTCGCAGTCTTCTCATGATATATAGGTAGGCTGGACTGTGAGTGGGAATGTTTCATATTGGATGGTCTGCATCCAATAGAGGGCTCACCGAACGGAAGTGATTTGAATGAACCACAGGAAGATACGTTATCATCCTCTATGTCCTTGTAAACATCCTCTCTCAGATGCGAATAATGTTTGCGGGGTAATCTTTCGTCTGGACTTTGTAAGCCTGAACGCTCATTCGTTTCATAAGTTTTGGATTTCTTTGGTTGAAATCTGGAATTCAGATGAAATTTGCGGATTTCTGACTGTGTTGAAGATTTGCGAGAATAATGAGGATCTGGACAAGGTGATCTCCTAGAAGAGTGTGAGGAACCATACTGATCAGGACTTCGTGATCTGAATTGCGGAGGACCATACTGATCAGGACTTCGTGATCTATTTGAAGACCGTGGAGGACCATACCGATCAGGACTTCGTGATCTATTTGAAGACCGTGGAGGACCATACCGATCAGGACTTCGGGATCTATTTGAGGACCGTGGAGGACCATGACAATCAGGACTTCGTGATCTATTTGAAAACCGTGGAGGACCATGCCGATCAGGACTTCGTGATCTATTTGAGGACCGTGGAGGACCATGCCGATCATGACTTCGTGATCTATTTGAAGACCGTGGAGGACCATACCGATCAGGACTTCGTGATCTATTTGAGGACCGTGGGGGACCATGCCGATCAGGACTTCGTGATCTATTTGAGGACCGTGGAGGACCATGCCGATCAGGACTTCGTGATCTATTTGAAGACCGTGGAGGACCATACCGATCAGGACTTCGGGATCTATTTGAGGACCGTGGAGGACCATGCCGATCAGGACTTCGTGATCTATTTGAGGACCGTGGAGGACCATGCCGATCAGGACTTCGTGATCTATTTGAGGACCGTGGATGACCATGACGATCAAGACTTCGTGACCTGTTTGAAGACCGTGGAAGGTCATACTCATCAGGACTTCGTGATCTATTGAATGACCATGATGGACCACATTGATCAGGACACCGAGATCTTTTTGATGATTGTGGAAGAACATGCTGATCGGGACTTCGAGATCTTTTTGATATTTGTGGAGGACCATAAGGATCAGGACTTCGTGATCTTCGCGGTGACCGTAAAGGATAGTCGGGATCAGGACTTCGTAATCTTCTCGATGACCGTGAAGTAACAAAAAGTTCAGAACTTTGAGATGTTTTTGATGATAGTAAAGGAGCATGGGGATCAGGACTTCGTGATCGCTTAGATATTTGTTGTATATCATGTAAATACGGACGACGTAATCTTTTTGACGACAACATGTCTTCATCAGAATATCGCTCTTGCTTTGATTTATGCATGGGACCATTACGATCAGGAGTGACCAACTTTTGTGTGGGTTTTGAAGTAGTGTATGCATTATAACTTCTATACTCTCTCGAAGATTTTCTCAAGTCATTGTATTGATCAGGACTTCTTCTTGATTTCGAAGAATGATGAGGGTCAGAAGCTCGATATTCAGTCTTGGAATACTTGAGATCATTAGAATTCGGGCTTCGTGATCGCTTGTACAACTGCTTTGACGCACATGGCTCGGAACTTCCCAATCGTCTTGGTGCTTTAAGAGGAGCATCTGATTCAGGGTACCTCTGTCTTCTAGATGATTTAGATGGACGGCA
The DNA here is from genome assembly GCA_907163375.1 of Prostheceraeus crozeri. NCBI lineage: Eukaryota > Metazoa > Platyhelminthes > Polycladida > Euryleptidae > Prostheceraeus > Prostheceraeus crozeri. The sequence continues at coordinate 46,593 of CAJQUW010004443.1, forward strand.
TATTTCAGGACTTTCTAATTTCGATGAATTAGTACGAAAATAAGTTTCAGGACTATTTTTCCTTTTGATTTTAGCTGGGACATAACACTGAGGGCTCCCTAGTCTTTTTGATGATTTCGAAGTAAAACAGAGCTTGGTATCTCCCAATCTTCTAGATTTTGGGGAACCTAAAGATTGAGGACTTTGAGACCGTCTCGAATGCATTGAAGAATGATATGGAGCTGGACTTGGCAATCGATGATTTATTATCTTGACTTGCTCTGGACTTCGAACTCGACTTGATTTTTTTGAATATTGATCAAATGTGCGATCTCGAACAGGAATTGGGGAAATTGATTGTCGCATATTAGAACGTTGCATTTCATAGGATCTCCGAGGCTCATAATTAGATGATTTGATTTTTGTGTCTGAATAATGAACTGGACTGACAGATCGGTTATTTCGACTGCGATACTTTGATTTATAGGGTGACATTTCTCGCGTACTGTGTCGATCACGTTTTGAATCACATGGACCGGTGAAGAGGATATCCTTCTGCAGATCACTTTCTTTCCGTTTTGTTGAACGATTCAAGAGAGGGCTGGTGGAATGGCGTTGATGTTTTGTGGATTGAGAGCCTGATCTAGAGCGGGAACGTCTCGGAGATCGGGACCGCCCATTTAGTCGCCTGTGCTTCTGCCTGAAAACAAAATGAAATACACTTGAGGATAATGCTGAAAACTTTCAGATAAAATACACAAGAAATTAGTCGTGAATGAATTGAATTGCTTGCAAGATAGCGGGATGTGGTATAAACGAGTGGAGTCAAAATTTCATTCAGATATTATTAAAATAGCACGTCAGGTCGATCTAATAGAAATTTGATGAATGTGATCAATATTAGGCATATTTTAAGGTGACAGTATTATAGTTTCGCATTTATCTTACGAAATTAAATTGAAGCAGCATTTTGCGTGCGTACAATACCGCTGCTTTTGTGAATATGAAAAATTACATGTTGAGTTGCATCATAAAGATATGGGAGCAGACCTGAATAGCTGCCAATTCATTTATTATCAGGAATCATCAGGTCTATTCACATCTCTCAACATTGACACAGCTCCCTATTCAAGCATGCGGCCAAACGAGGAGCAAATTTGAGAAACGCAATTAGCATGTTGATTTACTTTCTGCAAGTATTCAGGAAATACTCCTTTTAACACTGCTGACATGCTGTCTAAGTTAGTGCACTTGTAATAATTCAAATGCTGCTCAAGAGAGATGCTTACATTAGATGCAGTATCTGGCATCACTATCTTGCGAAATACAGGTGTGCACTTGTAAATAAGCACTTTAGACAATCAAAGTTCAGCATCATGCGTGTAGCCCCTCTGAAGTTGAATTGTATAAAACGAAAATCAATACTACGACATAAACCATTGGTCGATTTAAATAGAAATACAATTAATGTATGATTTTGTGAAAATTGTATGGTATGATTTTGGACTGATTTCTTTCCGCCACTTGCTGTGGATGAAAGCGCACAAGTAACCAACAGTGCTAAATTGTGCAATTCTTACTTAGACAATTTGTTGCTCAAGAAGTTTTGCACTTGTTAAGCATCTTATAATTTATGAAATTGATAACATGAGGATAAACAATCATTAAGATACGACTTTTTTAGTATGTACGACTCGCAAATTTAATTGCGCATCACTAGAGGCAGCATAATTTACCATATCAGGAGTCTGCTAAGAAATTGCATGGATACACGCCAAGTTACAATCACAAAAGCAGCTTATATTTGCCGACCCCGGTCGATTGACTGTGAGTTTAGTCATAGAATTATGTTCAACCCAATTATGTGCACGAATTCGATGTGAATAACCACAAATTGTTTTATAGGATACAACATTACTTATATGCAAAACTTCATTTCAATAAAAGCGACGCGTCAACGACACGTAAGTCAGTAGAAATGGTACAAAAAATGCCCAGTCTTTAAAATTTTTACCATCTTGTGCATAGCATTAAAGCATTTTGTTTTCTGATGTTGATGACTACACTTTAAACTAAGACAATTCAAATCTGTATAACTTCATTCTGTCATTGGTCTTTTAGAAATCACTTAAGTCTTCGATGCTTGCACTTAGTGTTCGCTTCACCACATTGTCTACGATTCCTTGTCTCTTTTCTTTTTTGACCGCGAACTTTGTCAAGTTCCGCAAGTACCATCGCGTAAGATTCCGATATGTCTAAAACTTGTTTTTTTCGGTCAGGAGCTCACCTTCCTTTGACAAAAGCTTCTGAAGATCACGACTAGTCTTTTCCTCCAATGAGATTTCATTTTTCAATCTTTCTTCGGCTTTATCATTTTTCATTATTTATTCTACTGCATCTTTTTCCTTACATTTAACTTCACACACTGCGGCATGAGTTCTTTCCAACTGAGAAATCAATTATGCGGTGATAGAAATTGATGCGACTTTATAGCCTTTGACAATAGATGGTCTTTCGTGAAAAGTACTTTGTTCAGAGATTAATTGGACAATCTACATGTATACCGGTTATCACATGAGCAAGTAATTGAATAGGCAACTAATTCAATAACTCTATTGCGCAGAGAGGGGTGCAAAAAGTGCGCAGGAAGCGGCGTGAAATCATTTTTATTGCGCAATTGTTCAGGCACCGTAAAAATTGTGTAGGACCGGCGACACTGCTAGTGATCTGGTTTGTAAAATAGTTGAACGATGAGTACTTGCAGGAGGCCCATGTACTTTATAAATTTGCTTGGTACGTTGCTTTAACAGCTTACTGATCATAAATTGCCTCACCTATCTCCATGGCCCTCCCTGTCATGGCAGTCAAAAGTGTTCTTAATCGAAAAATGCATTGCCGACCGAAGTAGGCTAGTACGCTCATTCCGAAACCCCTATACTTGCTCACTTTACTTTGCTTTCTCCTTTTAACGTCTTCTTTTCCTCTTCTGTTGAGGGTTGGACGATGTGAGACTTCTCCATCGAGACCGGTCATGAGCATCACTCGCAGATATTCCCAGCTCCACCATGTCCTCATTAACGATTTGGAGCCATGTCTTCCACGAGGACGGGAACCTTCGACCATCATGTCGAGCACCTGCCTGATTGGTTCATCTACATTTCGATGCTTGATATGACCGAACTACCTAAGCTTTCGCTCTCTAATTACTTCTTCTAGCGATGTGAGGCTACACCTGCTTGCCACGGTAGCGCTGTCGATCCGATCAGACAGAGAAATGCTACTCATATAACGAAGCATTCTTCTTTCACATGACCGGAGTTGTTGAACCAGATGTTGAGTGAGGTTCCAGGATTCAGCACCGTAAAGAAGTACAGATCTGACGCAAGAGTTGCACACGCTACCTCGGCACCTGAGTGGAATGTGGCGGTTTCTGAGCAGACTGGCGATGTCCTTCCATTTGCGCCAGGCCGACGCGATTCTAGCACGGGTTCGGAGCCACCTTCGCAGCAAAGCACATCACCAAGATAGTGAACCTCTATCACGACTTGAATTTCTTCACCGTCTATCCAATGTCTCAACATCTACTGCACCTCTGCTGCCATGGACACAAGTAGGACATCGAAAATTCACGATGCCGCTGAGAGACCTGAGTCCACTGCAACGCTTGTGGCACCACTTCTCACATTCCTGACAAAGAATGGAGTTGACCCAGCACCTTTGCCACACACACCACAAGGGAATCTTCTCGCTTAAACGGGGGACTTCTCTTTGCTACCACTGATCATCATCTTAGTCTTCTGGGTGTTCACTGTCAGGCCTTTGCTTTCCATATCCTCCTTCCAGTCTTTAAACATCACAGCCACCTCTTCTTTGCTTTCGCCTGTAAGGACTAAATCATCCGCGTACAGCAGCTCCTTCAACTCACCTCTTCAACGATCTTTAATTGCTTCTTCCATCACTAGGATGAAAAGAAGGGGACTGAGAGCGGATCCTTGATGGACGCCGGCGCCTATACCGAATTCATCAGATGTCCCACCAGCAACACAAACTCTTGACTTGGTATCAACATACAAAGCCATGATAATTTCGATCAGACTTTCCGGGACGTGATATCGTCTGAGGGCCCATCGTATGACGGTCTTGGGATGCGTTCGAATGCCTTCTGGAGGTCGACGAAGATGTGGAACAGTTTCTTTTTCTTCTCGATCTACTTCTCCTGCAATCTTCTGATGACGAAAATCGTGTCAGCACATGACTTCCCTTGACGATACGCAAACTGGTGTTCACCGATGTTGACCAGGCTCCTCAGTCTCTTGTAAACCCGGCAGTCAATTCTCACTCATTCTTTGCTGAATACTACCGGCTAAAATATTGTCACAAACACGATGGCAGACTTATTTTTGAACTTTGAAGACTTCCGGACAGAATTAGCTGGATAACGTAGCATGCATAACTTTCCCACTCCAAATTCCATCAGAGTTGTTAAATTGAGAGCAGCAGTTCAATAAAGATAATATTTGATCAACGATCTTTGATCATTGATCTTTGATTCAAGGCTATCTGGTGTCAGGAAGAAAATTTTCAAACAAATGCGTGTCGACGATATTAAGTAACTAAATTATTCATAGCATGTGCAAGTCCACAATGTTGGCCCAAAAGTTAGCAGAATTCGTGAAAGTCTACCATTTTCGAGAAGCTGTCAAGCTATCCTAATAGTAGATGTGTGCAATACATCAACAACTTAATTCGTCAAAGAGACGAGAAACGAGAAAGATTTTCATCATGCATCCGTTGGGTCTAAGAGTTTTGCCGCTAACAAAATAGACAAACACGTCTTTCAAGTTTTCCTTAAGATTTTGTGGTTCACATGTCACGCTATTAGTGACTCCGAAAGGTATACTGCTAAATATGCTCTGCTCGAGGAATGTATCAGATAGTTGAAGACGGAACAACCATCGTGACTTGGATTTTCGCAATGACAAGCTCAACCGTGGTGGAAACCATTACGTGACCAAATTCTACGCGATATTAAAGTTTATCACCATAGATTAGTCCACTGATAGGATTCGTAGTCAAAATAAGGTTTCAAGAAAAAAATGTATAGGCGCTCGTTCAGACAGCTAACAGGAGCGTCACTGATACCAAAAACATGTCGGATATATCGGACTTTACTTGAGTATTGTGTTCAGGTCTGGAATCCTTACAATCTTGGTGATATTCAAAGACTTGAAAGAATTCAGAGGGCAACGAAACAAGTTTGAGAAAGATCTTACAACAAAAACATGCGAACGTCTTCAAAAACTGAATTTGAGAAGCCTTAATGACCATCAGATGATAGATCTTTTGTTGCTGTGTAAGATTCATAGTGGCCTTTTCAAACTGAAATTGGTTTATCCACATCAGTCTTTCTATCTGAATGAAGCAGGCGAGTCTGCAGTTACAACACGTGGACATGCTTTTCAGCAGCAGTTAGTTAGAAATTGCAGACCCAGATCCTATTTCTTTACAAACAGAACCACAAAGATTTGGAAGCAGCTACCGTCTTCAATAATTTAGAGCCCAACTTTGACTTTCCAAGAAAAAACTTGATTTTTAATAATGTACTATTTAACTTTATATTGCTACATGTTCCGTCGATAAAGCGATTATTCAACATTGTCAAACATTGTTCGATTTCGATTGAATAAATACGAGTATATGTAAGAACCGGAAATCATATCAATTTTGTAGATCACTTGTTAATGTAATATTAATGCAATATGCTTCGCTAATTGTGTGTATGTACATTATCACAAAATTCATGTATAATATAATTTGAATGTGCATTATTTTGAAGTTATTTATTGTAAGTACGATATTGAATTCCTGAAGTATTAAGAACTGCAAGAAAGTCAAAAATTGTGTGTAACAAATTTGACATTTTGAACTCTAATATTTTTTAAATACGCAATTATCATCTAACATGCTCTAACAGAAGCATTGACGGCTATCAAGACAAATGATGGGGCCATAGTACCGATGCCCACCTCCCCTTCGCACGCTTATGATCCAGGGATTATAAAACATTCGCTCACTTACTTCGTGGTTTTTCTGCTCATTTAGTATTGGTTAATGTTACCTCAGAAACAGCACTCTGAATGACGGATTCACACAGCGGCTTTTTCATGTGATCAAATGTTGATGTGCAAGTACAGAATCTGCAGCATTGGGCGAATTCTCGACCTCCGCTCGGCACTCATGGCTTGTCGCCTGGTTCGCTGGGGGAGGGATTTAGTAATATAATAATTGGGAGAGTTTGGATGTTTCAGAGATGTGACCGAAGAGCCGGTTCAACAATACCATTACTCAAACACAAAGATATTGAATGCTTAATGTGTACATTCTACATGCGCGTACACAGGACGATGTCATTGTAAGCTTTATTTACCATGCACAGTATATCTAAACATTCGAAAATATCACCCTAATAATAATAAGCATCTAATGGATTGACTATCCTTCTCTATTTTCCATGCCCGATTGCCCATGTTATCAAATTAAAGATAAGCTGCTACATCTTTAACCTAGTGTACTTGTTGTAACATCACACTTGAATTTTTTTACTTCTCATGCGCAAATTATATTCGCTCGAGCAATATGCTTATTACATGACTATAACAGACTCATTTAATGTAATTTACTTTGCAATTTAGCCTGCAAAAGTTTTCACTTCAGTAAATTGAGTAGAGCGGTTTTCCAATTCTCGAATCAGGTCTGCACACATATGAACATCAACATCCCATTTCCATCATCGATTAGTTTAGATAAGAACCATTCAGCATTGCTGACACAAGACGTGATTAATTCCAAAGAAATGCTATAGAAATAGATATTCGAATGGGCATTTTCAACCAACTGAAGCATCAAGATTGCGGCAAAATCCTGAAGAAGACTTACAATAGACATTTTGTGAGATAATATCGCAATATCCTGTGAAAATAATTGTCGATAATAAATTTAGTGCTTGCACTCAGTCATAATCAATAACTTATTGACACACTTTATGGTCTCCGTGGCACAGTGGTTAAGTGCGTGGCCTAGCGATCCTTCAGTCCGGAGGTCGAGCACCGACAGTGTCATTGGAAGTCGCCAGGAGAGGCATCCGGACTAAAAGTACCGTAACGCTCCAGAAAAGTCTGACTGCGTCAGCACCGTCGAGGCCCCCAGCATGGGGGAGTAGTGGCGTCAAAGCTTCATATTGACACACTTTAATTATCAAGTTACTGCTCAAAACATAAAATGCTATGTCTTCATTTTTTTAATTTTATCCTACTAGGCCTATTTGCTTTCTAATTACTCAGGAATTATTCAAATTTCCCGCGGTCATGACCATTTTCAAGGGTTTCCCAGGTTTTCCATGGGCCTATTCGAATTCCCGTGTTTTCCCGGATTATCACCACCAGTACTCCTTATATAGGTATAATAGTTTCAAGTTTCATCAATTTCGTGAAATTTTTCATTTTGGTGAAAAGCTTCGGTTCTTCATACTTCATGGCGAGGGCTCGTCTTCTGTTTATACTCGTATAAATGAAATTTAATTGTTAGATTTGATTTATCTTTCTATTCTTCTTAAATTTCGGCTCGGCTAGCTTTTGTATTAGTATTATGCATCTTACTATATTCAGGGTATGCATCTCTATGCTTTAGGCATTAATTTTACTAATGCGCACAGGACTTTCAAAATCTAATTTATTCTAGAAATTTCCACTAGGATATTTGCTTAAGTTTGCATTCTTCCATTTCCATTAATTGTTTTATTAAATTATGCATGCATGCCAGTATTTCTCAACCTTTTTTGCATCGAGGCATCGTTGGTCATTGCTTCATACATTCGGCGGCACCCTTATTCAAGGATCTTTGAATTGTTTGAATTCATATGGAATGAACCAAGAAGTTGCTAAGGAAGCGATTACTATGAAAAATGTATCTCAAATCAACAAATTGCCTATGTCTACATTCTACAGGGACCGCATAATTCATGAAATCATAAACAATTGTACGTACGTGCGTATTTAGTAAATACGTGCTAATATTGTATTATGAATAACTGCTTGTGAAGCTTATAGGTCACATTGGGGCTTTGACGGTGCAGACATAGTCAGACTTTATCTGGAGCGTTATGATCTGTTAGCTCTGATACCCATCCTGCCGACTTCCGATGACATGTTCGGTGTTCGACCTCTAAACCAAAAGAACGCAAGGCGAAACACTGAAAACCACTGTGACCCGGAGAACATTTTTTGCAGAACTTTCACCAATACAAGCCATGGACGAAGCTAGGGGTAACTCAATGACAAACAATAAATTGTAGTATTTTAAATAAATAAAAGCAAAATGACATCTTCTAAGCTGACTAAGTTGTTCCATAAGAAACCTGTTAACAAGCTCTTGAAAGTATCAAGATTTAATTGGTCAGGGAAAGTTGTCTGGGGAGATGATTCCAAAGCTGCGCCATGCGAACAAAATAGCTTTTCGAGTGACTCATAGTACGTGTGCGTTATAAGCTCACATGAAGATCTTAGGCTTGAGTACGCACTCATTTACTGCAGAGCTGCTTCTACCGAACTAGTGTCTGTAGAAGAGACTGAGTAAAGCAACATCCCGTCTGACGGAGAGCGGCTATAGGGCAAATCCATTTTAAATGACTGTTTTCAGGATGAGAAATATTTCTCACTAAAACCGTTCCTGTCGCCGCTGTAATTATCCAAATCATTAGCGATTTTTTTTCAGCGAGAGTCTGACCATCCACCACCACAAGAAAACTTTCAGAATCATCCTATGATTTATTGCTTTTATATAATTGCGATTTGAATTTCTCATACCTCAAAAATGCGGTTGTTTTTTTTGTATCTATGTTCTTCTTGTTCATTATCCATACACCAGAAAAATCGTATTCACAAACTGAAATTTACACTGGAGGATGTAGAATTAAATCATCTATCCATACATGTATAACTTGATGCTATATAAATCATTTGCTGACCTCAGGCGCGCATTTTGTCAATTTTCCCTACTAAGTTCACAAGTGCATTTTTTCAAGGGTCCAGTAGACATTATCAGATCTCAAGACAATAAGGACAAGTTTGAACTTTACCCTACACCACCTATATATGCAGAATTTTTCACTGATTAAGAATATCCTATTTGTTAAGGCATCCTGAAATTGTTTATGCCCAATAAATCAACTTTAAGATTCGAAAAAACTATTGTCCAACCACAAATTTCGTTATGAACTACGGCCTTATATTTCAAATTGACAAAAAAGTACTTCAAATGCATAAAGTTTGATAGCTACATCGAAAAATATGAAAAAATCCAATACTTTTTCAACAGTTGCCTAAGTCACAGCAATTTATTAAGTATTATCTTTTCTAAGATACGACCACAATTTCGTTATGATCTACTTCGTTATGATCTACGTAGATCATAACCAAAATTGTGTAGATCATAACGAAGAAAATGTAGATCATAACGAAATATTAGCTGAAAGTTTGATATCCCTTTACTCCACGCGGAGAGAATAAGCGACGCAACTTCAGCACATCATGCAATGAGCGAACAATGAACACGTTATCTCTACTATCACATTGATTTCTTCATCTCGAGTCAAAAGAATGTATGTGAGGTGTGAACAGACTCCAAATCCAATTAGTCAATCACTTGGGCCCTGGTGGCAGCACAACAGAATATTCTCTGCTAGTTACACACGAGTTGTAGGTTCCCCAAGTTTCATTATACAATATCTTTTAGAGGAGGATGGTTCCTCAGTAATCTTAGCCACGCGAACCACGACATGGCTTCCCGCCTCGGTCCACTGTCACTTTGTAAGATTGTATGAACACACGTGCGTCTGTCACAAGGGGTCTACGTGGGTCCGCATGGTTGGAAAGGCGAGCGCGATTCCCGCTGTCTCAGCCCCTTCTAGTGTCCATGGTCGCACGCGCATCTCAGCAATAATGTCAGCCAGCCTCGGACAACCTATGTACACGTAAAATTACATAACCTATTCATCCTCCCAAGAGCCTTTCTGACTATTCGCAGAAAAGCTAGCTGTCATTGCGTTCGCGCGCGTGACATCCCATTCCATGTAGAAGCCACTCACGCTGGGACCAAGGTATTGCGACGTCTCAACATTCCATCACCTGTGTGTTCATTGTCTTGTATCGTCGAAATTGCGTATGAATCGATACTACATTGCGCTGCTGCCTTCGCTTTCATCATATGAGGTAAGTGGAAGCTACATGTACGCAGCTTTTGGTTTTCATACACAAAAACTAGTAACAATAAGAATAATCTTTAGTACGTACATGTAAATGTCACGAAATATAGATGAATATCACGTACTGAAATGTGTAGATATATAAGTATATCATATGCAGTATGCAGCAAAAGTTTAAATAAGTATACGATAATGAAAATACAAAATTTATCTGGCTCTTGTGCAGTTCCCCCCCCCACATTTTCATTGATGCCATAGGGCTTTAACTTTACCCTAGCCCTAACCTTTTTGATTTTTGAATTATTTTTAATAATTGATACTCGCTACAACTCATGCAATTACCCGTTAAAAGTTCATTATCCTTTATCGCCAAACAGATAAGATAACCTACATATAGGCTTACCTTCAGTTCAATAACAATTTTGATCTTTTCATGAAAATTGCAAATCGCATCAAATATTAACATCATCCTGAGGTGCAGTGTCAATATCTTTGCTAACAAAAATGATGATAATGGCATCATGCACCAGTAAATTGCTGTATCCAAAAGTATCCAAAAAATCATACGTACTTGTTTTACAATCGCAAGCACTATTGTGCGCATATCTGCCTTAATTATACCATCATCACTTTTCTATTCTGCGATATATAACTTCCCACCGAAGCCCTGAATCATTTTGATTTCAGGTGACAAACATGCCCAAGAAAACTCAGAAAGAACGCTCCGATAAGTATATTTCAAAAATGAAAAATCTGCACAGTGAAACATATGCCGAACGACGAAAGACTGCAGCAAAAAGATATTATGAAAAAAAGAAGCAGAATATGTCAGCAAGAGAAAAGCGTGCTATGAACAGAAACAGAGGAAATGCATATCGCTTAAAGAAGAGTGACCCTAGTTCATCGGGACATGAATGTTCAGAAGACATCGTTCACCACACGACAGATGGAGATAGGAGAATGGTTGATGCTGAGCAACAATCGGAAAACGCGCATATTGAGGAGAGAGTTAATCCAAATCATGAGATTGGCGTACTTGAAATTTCCACAGCCAGCTCCAAGAGTACAGCAGCAGCGGCAAGAGGACAGAAAAAAAGAAAATATACCTTAAAAATTTTGCGGAGAAGAAACAAATACCTGGAGGAGCGAGTCCATCTTTTGAAATTTGACAACATCAAATTGAGAAGGAGAGTTACTATACTACAGAGAAAGCTTGAGAAAATCAAAGATTCCACTGCGGTGTCATCTCCGGATAGATATGTGAAGAAGATCGTGAAATCTGGCTACCCAACAATGTCAACCGCATTGAAATTGCAGTATGGCATGATGAAAGCTTTGAAAACTTCAAAAGATAAGAATGTCCTCAAGAAGGCTTGCGAAGAAGTAAGAGGAGGAAAGACACTCTTGCAACAAGCAGTTCATATGTCTGATCGCACAGTCAGAATGGCCGATGACAAAACACCGCGCTCAACAAAGTTGGATCCACAGAAAATTGAAGAGTTCTTATGTAGAGATGACAACTCCAGAATGACATCCGGCAAAAAGGAAATTGCGAAGAAAGGGGACTGCACCGAACAGAAAAGGTATTTGAACTTCTCTCTGGACATTTTGTATTCGAAGTTTTGCAGCGAACATGGCAACATTATCGGAAGATCAACATTCTACACCTACGCAAACAAAGTTTTCTACCTGAAGAAGCCCGATATGCACAATCGCGATCTATGTCTTTGCATGCGTTGCGAAAACCTACAACTCCTAATCGACGCACTCTACGCTAACCGCGTTGTATCAAGTAGAGAGAGAAGTGTTCTTCTCCAAAGCATCATATGTACAGAAAATGAATATCAATGTGCCATCAGAAAATGCGAACAGTGCATCAACAAAATAGCTTATGATGCCAGCAAAGTGAAGTCAGCTATTATTCGCTTTCACAGATGGGAAAGAAAGTCTGATGACCTCGGTCATGTTTCAACAAAGCCATATGAGCATTATCAGTTGGCGGTCGAAGTTGTCAACATGTTTCAAGAAAGTCTCAACGAATTTGCCGGACACGCTTTCAGAATCAAACATCAATATGCAGCTATTCAAAGAGCCAGAGAAAACCTGAGCGAGATGGATCTATTGATTCATTTCGATTTTTCCGAAAACTATTCAACGGCATTCGGGGAAGAGGTGCAAGCTGCCCATTTCGGGTCAAGGAGCCAGGTGGTCATCCACCAAGGTGTTGTTTACGAAAAGGACGTGGAACCAAGATCGTTTGTTACGTTATCAGACGACACACGGAAAACTGCAGAAGCTGTAGCAGCTCACGTTGAAAGCATTCTGGAGGAAATCGTTGTCGGAGAATATGAAAACATCATCTTTGTGAGTGATTCACCATCATCTCAATACAGAAACAGGTTTACTTTGAACCTAATCAGGCACGTTTGCCACACAAAAGGAATACGAACCTTTCAATGGTTATTCACGGAAAGCGGTCATGGTAAGGGAGCCCCTGATGGGGTCGGCGCAGCACTGAAACGTCGCTGTGATAACTTCATTTCGAATAGAGGAAAAATTGACAGCGCACTAGATATTCAACAATTATTGTACAGCTCAGAGACAGTCATTACAAGCAAAATCGTCAGCAAAGAAGAAATTGATCGCAAGAAAGAAACAAGGGAGCATATGAAGACAAAGGCAATGAAAGGAATCGCTAGTGCACATCAAGTCATATGTGGAGATACAAATGTCTCACGAATGTTGATCAGGGACCTGGCATGCCAGCGTGGTGACCCAATTTGCTTCTCCACAATGAAATGGATAGGCTCCGATGATGCTGATGTCGATCGTGGCGAAGAGAAGATGGATAGAAATATTGAGGTGAACAGCTATGTCGTTGTCCTCTGCGAACGATGGTATCTGGCGCAGGTGAAGGAAACCAGTGAGAGCTATGCAAACGTGGTGTTCATGAAAGAAAAGAGCCGAAATAGGTAAGTCAAGGGCAAAAAGTATCCCAATTTCAACATTTGTATTAATAGGAATTGCATGAAGACATATAAAGCCATCATATTTGCATCCCAGTAATACATTATGACTCAGGTATACAGTAAGTGTTGCTGGTTTAACGAATGAAAAGCATGCATTTGAGATTGGAAATAAGCATGCACGCATATGCATCAGCTCAGCTTATGCTCCATGACGAAATGTCACAAATCTGATTATTTGCATTATTAAGCGGTTATGAAGCATTATTATACAGTCATGTAGGCTGTCTCAAAACCTTGAAGATTTGAGAAAAGGTTCGAACAAGAAATTCGTGTGATCATAATTACTAATTAGCCTACATGTAGGGATTCAAAATTGCATTTTGGATTGCAGGTTTCTGTGGATAGATCCCCCTGAGGAGGACAATGTCCACTTGGACAAAATCATCTGGAAACTAACAGGTGCACCCTCCATTGTCGCCAGTTCATCGACGTCTCGGATCACCCACTACGTTCTACCTGAGGAAGAATATGACAACATAATGAAGATCTATGAAGAACTTTAAAATAGCATCTTCACCATCAACATCAGTGTGGTTGACTTGACTTTCATAGTGCACCGGTACCTTTTAGAAAGTAGTATATAGATTGCATATATTTGTGCTGTATAAACCTGGAGTTTGGTTTTTGCATTCGAATCAGCTGTTGGTATCACGCACAATCGATTTACAGTAGACTTATCTATCAATTATGGGATTTTCGACCATTGGAAATCATGAAGGGAAGTAGCCAAACGAGTTTATAACAAAGATATCCTTGCCAAAAGGTCCACTCGTAGTTTGTCTGAATTGCAAAATACGCATGATATGAATTGGCTACACGTACACGTACATGACTCTGGTGAATTACTGACTTACTAATATCGATACAGTTAACAAAGTATTGTCAATATTTACATTAAAACAATGCACAAACATGAGTAATCCAGAATACAACCTACGTGCATGTCCATGTAAATGGTCATTCACATCCGAAAAGAAACACAAAAAATAAAGTGATGCTTCATGTGGCAGCTTCAATATCGATCATAAATGTATAGGCCTACCGCAGTATGTGTAGCAACATGATAATATCATGATCTGTTTTCTTTCTTGTGGTCGACATATATTCCGTTATGATCTACGTTCATTTTCGTCATGATCTATGCGGCGTTCGTTATGATCTACGAAATTTTCGTTATGATCTACGAGCATTTTCTAAATTTTTTTGCTACCGAAAAATATTTAAGTTTGGTGTGGTTTTCAATACGATATTCGTTTCTAGCATGCTGAAGTGGTCCAGAAAAAATGTAACTTAAATTGATTGGACGAATTTTATTTTATAATTTTTTCCATCGTGAAAACAGTCATTTAAAATGGATTTGCCCTATAACTCTCTATCAAGTTTTTCGCCTATAAGATTCTTGACACATTTCTTAAGCCGTTCGAGGAGGTTAAGTTGTGTTTCTGGGACGCTGACCCAAAGATGACAACACTACGCCTGTTAACTAGCATCTCAATACTATCTTGGTCATCATCTCTTTCAAGTCATGTGTGCAGAATACTCCGAGTTTATGAAGAATTGAAAGAAACTATCCATTTGGCACCCCATTTGGAGACTCTACGTACACGCGGGTTTTCATTAAGACGTCGCATAACCGCTGACGTTGCTGGGTGTTCTTTGCTAGTCGATCATTGGAATTGAAGAGTGGCGTGTCATCTGCATACATCACCAGTTTGCTCACAAGCCATTTTGGGAGGTCATTGATGCACAGCAGAAAAAGAATGACTCCCAAAAAATTGACCCTTGACGAACTCCTGCATTGACAACCTTGGTAGAAGACTTTTGGCCATGTAAGACGACAGATATCTACCGGCCACTAAGGTAAGAAGCAAGAAGTCTATAGAGTTGATTGAAACTCCGCAAGACCTAGGCTTCCTAAGAAGTACCAGACGCCAGACTTAATCGAATGCATTGGCAAATATCCAAGGCAAATAATCTCGTCTCACTTAGTCTGTCAAGAACGGTACTCACATGTTCAGCAAGATGTGGGAGAAGCAAGAAGGGACATTTGAAAGAATATCTGAAGACGATGAAACCACGAGTTTGAAATATTCAGAATTTGAGCACGTCATATATCAAATTACCTTAATCACAAGGCGCTTCAACCAATGAAAATGAAAATGGAAAAATCACGGTGAAATTTAGTCGAAGAAATGGCTATTTATAAGGGTTAAGTCATCATATCTTTTAAGAAAACAAGTCTCTACATAAATGGTAAACTTACTTGATTTCCTCAGCCAACAGATCGTGTTTCAGTTTATTGAATTGTTCCTCTGACAGTATCGGTGGGTCAGCTACAACAACAGGATGAATTGGCTGAGCAGGAAGTGAGCCATACATGGAATTCGGTGCAGAGTTTACGGGTAAAGATGAAGCTGGATTCAAATAACATGAATAGACTGAAAAGACAAGACACACACGTTGACCATCATATTTGTAATTGAATAGAAAATATGTGTATATCGAAATTTCTAAAATCACACACACACATCATCAGGCATGAATATTTCTCAGTTATAAGTGACTGATCTTATCTTATAATAGTGATATTATCTTAGTGATAATTATCTTTGAATAAGATGAAGGACTTCAATTTACCGTCTCACCATTTTCATTTTTACAGGACGATAAATCGAGCAAGCAGCGAATCTCATGCCTATATTCCATTAACGAATGTTTAACTTCTAATACATTGTCACTAAGAGCAGAGCTTATACTCGCAAATCAAATATATAACATCTCAATATACACAGCGACAGTAAAAAAACGGGAGCAAGGAGACCGCCGCAATTTGTTAAGATGGAAACTTTTAAATTGTTTGACACATACAATTTCCGATTTTCTCTTCGTATGCGCAAATTTGTACAGAACCTCTTGGTCTTAACCGGTCTCGCTGCCTCTCATAGAGATCTACGGCAGAGTTATGACATGCATTTGACAACTTCAACAGTGGATAATATGCTGTCAATCGATCGCTGAAGAGTGGTTAAACGAACTGAATGACGTCACAAGTGGGTGAAAATACACAGCACAACATGATATGTTAATAAGGCTCTTGCACAAGAAATAAATCAAAAAGACTATAAAGATAAAGTGCTTAAAATACGTATGTACAGCAGTGCTAAAATAATAATTACAAACTTGTGATTAGACAAGAGATAAATTAAAAATAAACTCTTTTTGCTGACAAAGGGAAGGACTACGAAAGTGAATAGCAATAGCTTCAGCAGTTGAAAATTCGAGTTTAGTCCTACAGCACTAGATCACGGAAAACTTATAATCCTTTTGATCACAGGCAAGTAGGTGGCGAGTAATAGATGAGGACGGTGTAACGCGATTTGTTCGGTTCTCCTTCAACCACTTAGGGTTTAAAATCGAACTTTCAACTGCTGAAGCTAGTGCTATTCACTTTCGTAGTCCTTCCCTTTGTCAGCAAAAAGAGTTTATTTTTAATTTATCTCTTGTCTAATCACAAGTTTGTAATTATTATTTTAGCACTGCTGTACATACGTATTTTAAGCACTTTATCTTTATAGTCTTTTTGATTTATTTCTTGTGCATGAGACTTATTAACATATCATGTTGTGCTGTGTATTTTCACCCACTTGTGACGTCATTCAGTTCGTTTAACCACTCTTCAGCGATCGATTGACAGCATATTATCCACTGTTGAAGTTGTCAAATGCATGTCATAACTCTGCCGCAGATCTCTATGAGAGGCAGCGAGACCGGTTAAGACCAAGGAATTTCCGATTTATGCAAATGCTCATTCAACTACATTGAAACTGCATTCAAAAAATTGAACTACACTACTTCGCGGGCAGAGACATCGTGGAATTGAAAAGCAGCAAGGTCGAAGGGCCTCTGATGATTAATATGCAAAGCTTCTAAAACCAACAAGCCATAATCACATATGATGAAATATATAAAATTTTGGGAAAGCCAAGTTTCAGATAAAAGGTCTTAAATAACTTCTCTTTTTTATATCACACGACATATTTCAACAGTGTGACCTAGGTTATCTTCAGTTTGTGATAAACAGCGATTTCAAATTTCAACAAATATGTGCAAATATCGATGGTTTGAGTGAATGAAACACTTAAAGAATAGTGCATGCTCGTAGAAAAATTCATGCATGGAAATATTGATGCGCCGAAAAAATTGTACCGAATCGCAGATATAAAAAGTCACTATGTTTTTCAATGTGGGCCTTTGAATTCATTTGCGGCTTGTGTTTGTTGATGTGGATGGCTTCTCGCACTCTTAAATTTGTTTCATCCGGACAATATATATATATATATATGAGTTGATATATGTAAGATGTTCTTTGTAGTGCAGGTGCAATGGTCTTATTGTGCCGCCAATATACACTTTGTTACATAGATTGCATTTTATTCAATAAAATACTTTTGTTCTGCTCAAAAAGTGATCGTTCTTGATGGGAATATTTTCTATATGAAACCTGATCGCAAAAACTTTTTTTGCATTACCGTTCCCATCTTCCTTCTTCAATGAAAGTGTCCTGCACCACTAATGAGAGAAATCGCACAAGTGACCGTTTTTCCAATCCAGACATCAACAAAAACATCAGATAAAAAAATCATCAAGATATTGATGAAATATTAAATAAGACTTCCAATTTTATATCACGGTCTAAGGTCATCAAGTAGAAGAAAATGACACAAAATCATTCCATTATCTGAAATTATCATTTATCAGCGACGAAATCAATAATAAAGTAAATGGAATATTCCGAACTAAAGGTATGCTTGAGAAACCACTTAAAAAAGAAGACAAAATCTGAATGCTAACTGAAGGCATGTCCCATCAAGAACGATCACTTTTTGAGCAGAACAAAAGTATTTTATCGAATAAAATGCAATCTATGTAACAAAGTGTATATTGGTAGCACAATAAGACCATTGCACCTACACTACAAAGAACATCTTACATATATCAACTCATATATATATATATATATATATTGTCCGGATGAAACAAATTTAAGAGTGCGAGAAGTCATCCACATCAACAAACACAAGCCGCAAATGAATTCAAAGGCCCACATTGAAGAACACAGTGACTTTTTATATCTGTGATTCGGTACAATTTTTTCGGCGCATCAATATTTCCATGCATGAATTTTTCTACGAGCATGCACTATTCTTTAAGTGTTTCATTCGCTCAAACCATCGATATTTGTACATATTTGTTGAAATTTGAAATCGCTGTTCATCACAACCTGAGCAACAACAATCGACACAACCCCAGTGTCCAACCCTCAAACCTGGGGAGGAAGAGGAAATAAACGAGAAGTAAGTAAGTGAAGATAACCTAGGTCACAAGGTTGAAATATATCGTGTGACGTAGAAAGGGGAAGCTACTTAAGACCTACCATCTGAAACTTGACTTTCCAAAATTTTATTTATTGAATCAAATGTCGAGCCAAGGCGTATTTTCACATAATTACATAACGATATTAGCCCTATATAACGTGGAAGGGATTCTGACTGCGCCTTTGTATTTTTATCTACCACTATAAGAAAATAATGCATGCATGGAGGAAGTTTCATTCATTGACATTTCCTCATTTTTCATGCTCCTAGCTGTAAATCTAGCATCAAAATAACAATTTTATTATTCAAGGGCAACCTGAAAATGACCACTGAAAACATGATTTTTTGCATGAAAGTCTAAATACTTTCCATTTCTTTTTTACCTGTTGTTTACTACATCAGATAGATTTGATTTTGCACATTAAATTCGAAGATACTAAGCTTATCCGAACAAATACATGCAAATGTATATGCACGTGCACGCAACTAAGACATGCACAAAGTTCATGATATTACGAAATTTGATAGTCATATTTCTTCAATGATTCGATATTTCGATAGCACATGCATGTCGTAGATGAATCAGTTTCTAGCACAGGTGATGAAATTGTCATAAAATGAAAGAAATGCATTGAATCGATAACTGGGGAGGGGCTAAATAGAAGAAAAGATTCACAGATGAACCTAAACGACGTTGGTAATAGAGGGCCGAACCGCCGAATACTCGTTTGTGCATGGCACTCAAATGAAAGGGTCTAAAACTATGCAAAAAGCAAGTTAAAGGGAAAAAATAAAATAAAGTAAGCAAGTACTCAATTCAATCATCGCATGCCGCAATTGAACAGTGCTCATAATTTACATGTAGACTTTCTGCATTTTTTTTTCATTTACATAATTTTAATTCTGATGTTCATTGAAATCTGATGACCATCTGTAACTGTATACACTTACTCATATGGGAATATGAGTGTCAGAGTTTTGAATAACATAAAATATTGAACTCTTTCATACAAGCCTTAGTTGGAAATTTGAGTTGATTTTAAAAATTGATATATGAACTTAATGATAAGGTAAGAAACACATAGTGGATTGCAGTATTCATAGATCTTTTTTCAAGTTGATCTCCATTATTCTGCATAGAGATAGACAATAAAAAAGAGATAGATTATGGAAAAAGGGATGAACTAAGGAGCTGCCAGAATCCATGCCCTCGGTCATAGACCTACTCGGTAAGCCCGAGTCATAGAGTTTACAGTCTAGAGTTTTACTGGGCATCTTTCGTTATACATAACGTATCTTTATTGTCAATACGTCCATTTACTTGGCTGCTTCCTTTTACCATCCCACAGGCATATTTCCTATTTCCTTTCTAGTCTTTGTTTTTGAATTTCTGCTGAGGGACATCATTCATAGAGGCTGTACATTTCCCTCTGAAAACGTTGATCATAAAATATTGATATTATAACATTACATTATATTACTATAGCATTTTTTAAATTATAAATCAAAATCCAAGATCAAAAAAAAAACTTTTAAACATGATTGTGACAGCTATATAAGATTAAAGTTAAGTAACGACTAAATGATAAAAAAATAAGAAAAAGGAAAATCAACATGAAATTAATCTCATCATAAAGTACTTTATACCGGCTTCAATACGTCATGCACGCACCATCATCAGTGGCAACAACACAGAGCAATGAATTTTTACACAAGGATGAATTACAGATTATGAAACAATGATGCAGACGAACAAAATGTATGGCGTGTTTGTAATAATATTTTAAAGTTTTGCTGTGTAGATGTGTGTCTATGTAATGATACTTCTGATAGTGGTCTGCCTTTTAGATGTTCTTTTATGCGTGTGCAAAAATGTCATATAAATAATAATAAACATTCTTGGCATGTTCAGTCATATTGATAAACGATGGAAGAGCTCTCGTTAAATGGAATTCCATCTTTGTATTGGCAAATGTTCTGTGTTTTATAAGTAGTGTAGACAATTTTTGTTTTGGATTCTTTCAATACACTATTTACATGCAAGTTTTGAATTTTTTTTTATTTCTTTGTACGATTCTTCATTATTAGGTAATTTCCAGAAAATTTTCACTTTCTCTTCGCCTGAATCTTCATTTATTTCTACTTTTTCGCATCCTCCGTATGTAATTTCTGTTGTAACTTTTTTCCTATACGTTGAACAGACTGTTTGTTTTCATCATATGTTTATCTAATTCATTCATGCACAAAAATGCATATTCATTGTTCTTTGTTGCTATCACCGATGATGGTACATGTATGACGCACTGAAACCGGTGTGAAAGACATTTATAATGAAATCACTGCGGCGACAGTCTGTAAATGTAGTCTTATCACTTCTAAAACTGTTTGCGAGATCTAAACATTCGTTGATCTCTTCGCCGAAATTTATCCGCTTAGCAACAAGTGATAGGACAAAGTCGATCGCATTTCGCTATGTCATTCTCATCTTAATTTACTTCTCAGTTGGGAGTAATCCATGCGAATCATGATTACTTGGTCTGAATATTGTTCCTTAATAATTTCTAGCAGAGGTTTTCTGCTACGGCGTCACGTGAATCACTTTGAAATTGGTGATTCTTTAAAAATTGAAGGGTCATTACGGCCCCTCACAATTCTCAAGGTCCCCTTACAATCTCTAATGGTCCCTTTGCAATTTTACGATTTTAAAGTGGTCCCTTACACAATCTATCAGGGTCCTTTACAATCTTGTCGTTGTTGTTTTGGCCCGTTCGGTGTGAAAACACATTGACGTCAGTCGCTAGAGAAGAGACGACCGATTGCTCTCAAATAACTCAACAACTGGGTGGCGGAAATTTGGGTGTTGTCCGTTGGATGGTATGAAAACTGGCATATCGCTGCACATCCCATCTTGAGTACCTGATGAGGTTGTGCTCTAGGCTTCTTTCCTCTTCGACACATTCATCGGAGATTGCCTCCTCTGCTATACCACCGATACGATAACGATACTTAGAAGAACAGAATGTCCCGTCCTGTATCCTGCAAGTTCGGTGCGATCTATTCTCTACTCAAACCGACTTCTTCTTGGTGGTTGTGCTTCCAATAGCTGCTTTTCTTCTTCCATTCGTTGGCAAGGCTTGCTCGTATTTTGGATTTCATTGTGTCAATATCGATAGGAATGTCTTTCTGGCTTAAATTAGTGGCATCTTTTGCATTAGTGTCTGCGATCTCATTCTAATGTATCAGGGTTTCGGAGCCGTGGTCCAGCTACCACGGTTCCTGCTCAGGCTCCGGCTCCGATCCAAGACTCTTCGACATATTGTCGCGCCCCCAACAGGAAATCGAACATGAGACTTTCACGGAATGATGTGCACCCGATGGCTACTGCGAAACTGCACAAATGTCGAGGTCTACCCGGTACCTCTTCCTGTCAGACAAGATCACATACAACTCATATGAATCCAATGGGAAGCAGGTTTTCGGTGAAATGACATTTGTCTGTGTTTTCTGTGATTAAGGGCGAAGTACCCCGGTGTGTAGAACCATCTCTAGGTCATAGAGTTCATGTGCATGCCATCATTTAACACGTTCACTGCCAATACGAGTATACTCGTAGTCAAGTAAAATAGGTCCTACACCTAAAAAAATGATGCATGATCAAAACAAATCACATGAGCCATGTGTCTAGATCAAATGTAAGGCGTGAGACTCGAAAAACATAGATATATACATACAAAGAGTTGTCTACAGGGTGTTCAATAAGATACATAAATTATGAACACACATACTCAGATTTTATCCTATTCGTGTTCCGATCACTCGTTTTTCATTCTTTTTTTTTACTAATGCACCTTCCACATTATCGTCGGTGTGCCGGGAATGTGTAGAATAATGATTGGTTGAGCTTCCGCTACAGGGTGTTCAATAAACTGCATTTTATAAAAGGCCATATAGTATAACACTGTCTTTTACACACAGGTTGCGCATCTATTATTTGCGCGTTCAGCAGCTTTCATAGGCCAATCACGCATCTTGAATAGGCCTAAATTATATCAATAACTATGTTTCCAGTATACATGTTATGCGTCTACATTCAATCAGTATAGAGTTTATCATAGATACTGTATAATATTATGTTATAGCCTACATGTGCATGATAATGTATGTAGTCTACTGCTGCTAGTTTTATGCGCTTTGATCGATGAAAAATAAGAGTATAATTCAAGATGGATACTTTTCTTGTAATATAATTGCAAATGGTTCAACACAACATATTCTGCGAACAGCAAATATTCAACACGATGTCTCTGGAAGACTTCCGAACAATATTAGAGCAATTCGTGAAACTTGAGAAAGCAGTCATCCACACAAAGGGCAGGATGATTCTGGCAAACTGGACAGAAATATCGGGTCTCCCGACGACGTTGTTGACCAGTGCACACTTTACACGGCTTCGTTGGATTTCTCTTCTTTTCAGTTGCTGGAATTTTCTTCAGGTGATGTATTGGAGTTTGCATCGACTATGATGCCAAATCAGAAGAATGTCTCCTGTGATGACTTATGTCACCCACAAGATGAAGGACAATCTGCTCTCTGAAGCTCAATGAAGTGAGCTTTCCTTGTGCTTCTCGCGTTTGATTGTAGATGGCACACGAGTTCATCACAATAATTTCCAGTACATGAATGAAAAGCTTCTTGTACCACCTCACAGTTTTACGGAGAGACGAATGATAAGATAAAAGCTGGTCTGAGCGATCGACTCCCGACATTCCTAAGTTGTAATCGCGGACGATGTTCGGCTTTTTCGCTACTTTTCCAAAACGATTTTCGCAATCCACTATTTCCAAAGAGTGCATATTGGATATAGTCAGTACGTCGCGCTTGTCTTTCCATTTGCAGACAACAACCGATTCTGAACGCTGCCACTCTACTTGTCCTTTGGACAGCTTCATGTTCACCAGGTCTTTCGGATTTTCCTTCCGATCTGAACGAAGAGTACCGCAGAGATATGTGGATCTCTCAGTCAAGTATTTTGCTAGACCGACGGAGTTGTGGGTGATTCTCCAAAAAGTGGTAAATGTGCTGTCCCAGAGCAATAACTTTTTAATAAAAGGAAATTTCGCAACGAAACTTGGTGGAAATATGGAAATGCATCTTGTCTACTTTCCCAAGAAGTTCTAGGACTGTGCAAAGTCTTAAACACCTTTTATTTTATCCACAGGTACCCAAAATGTCAGTGGTGTTACACTTCCCAGAGGTGATTTTCAATTTTCAATTTTGATTTTCTCGATTTGTATGATGGCTATAAAGAAGCCGATGATTTTGATGCAAACTAGGATGATGCAAGAATGCCACGATAGAGTATTTGCTCTCAACGGTCATTTTTTCTTACTTAGATATCGAAAATAAACTTGTCCCAGTGTTTTGGCGTCAGTGATGTAACGCTAAGCGTTTTGCATTCCCCAATCTTCGACATGCACCTAATTCAATTTGAAATGTGATTTTATCAAGATTCAGGGCATGTAGAAGCATAACCTTTTTGTTTGAAACAATTTGAATTTCATCGTTTTGCACGACATCATTTTTAATCTGCTTACCCTATGGCGTATACTTATTCCATGTCAGTGGTGTAACGGGCTTCATCACCAGAGAGAATTTTAAATCAATCTAAAATACATATCCAGCCATCGGCTGTCCTGACAAGAAGAAAATACTGCAATATGACTGGGTTTCACCGCATTCCCAAAGATCTACAAACAATTTTGTAAAAAATGTCAGTGGTGTAACAGTCTGTGGTGTAACGAAAAATTTCGTTACACCACAGACAGCCGTTTCACCACTGACATAGCATAATTTCTAAAGGTACTTGTGGCCATGTAAGCCATTCTCCATCCTCATGATGGATGTTTAAACTCGTTCTCAGTGTGTTTACGCGGCTCCGTGTTTAGGCGTGGCCATATTCCTGAAGAGCCACGTACATCAAAAATATTCTGCTTCCTCAAAGCAACACGTGCTTTGATTGGAAGATATCGCAGAATTTTCCAAGAAAATTCCAAGGGATATTTTATTAGCAGTGCTCCTCGTATTCTGATTGGACGATTTGCTATACTTTTCCAAGAAAACTTCTCAAAGGGTTTTAGGGATTAGCTTCACGCCATCGTTTCTGTCGAACGTGATGCCGCTGAGCAATGCAGAGCGTCAGAAAAGATACAGAAGAAAGCGTGATAACGACCCGGCAAGAAGATCTGCCTATCTTGAAAGCAAAAAAAAGAAGTATGAAGCAGACTTACGGTCGGGAAAGAGAATACGTGCTGCGAATATGATTGAACGTGCGAACAGGAAAGCTCGTAGAGAATGGAAATTCTATCAAAGACTCAGACCTACAACCTACTTAAATCAAACATTAGTGGAAATAAATGAAATTTGAATCGATTGCCATCAGAAGCAGCAAAATATTAATTTGACGATTTTTCTGGGATAATTTGCACACATGTAGTATATAACATAAAAGATTTAGGCCTACTGCAGTCTTATTTTTTAACTTCATTTGATTAAGAAATGCAAATTTGAAATTTAGTCTTTTGGACCCTCAACTTAACTAATCATCTCTCTACGAGTTAAATAGGTAGCACTAAAAAGGACTGTCAAGAATTATAACAAGAAACAGAATCGTTTAAATTTTTTTAGAACCGTATTTGTGGTGCATGAACTTTGATTATAAGATAATTTTGATGAGGCTACATGTCTATTTATCATGTGAAAAGTGATCTGATACACTCGAATCTTCATAACAAATCTTAACAACAATTTTGATACTACCAGGCCTCTACCTAGATAGACCTAGAATCTTGAATGAAAATGAAACTAAAGATGATACCAGAAAAGGAAATTGCACTCACATCATTCACCCTTACAGCATGTGGGTCGTGGGTCAGGGTACCCTGAGGGTCAGGTGGGTCATGGGTCAAATTTCGTTGACCCACTTCCAACTCTGAATTGGGCCTTTCAGATATTATCTTAACACTAGAATACCATAACATTATACAAGCAAGCATTAGTTTTACATAAGTACCTATGACATCTTTAGTCTTTGGTCTTTGGTGTAACGCTCATGTCAGTGGTGTAACGATGTCAAAATTGAATTAATTATCTGCAAAATTCTGAGCATGTAGTTTGATGACGATTATTACTAGTTGAAAGGTGCAATCGCATGGTATAATATGAGATGCATTTGACTACATTTCATCCTGTTTTGAAAGCCGCACATTGAATGTTTCGATCGAAAAAATGTACTTTTAGGTTAGAAGCACGAGACCTCATTGATTATTGACATAAATAGTTGAAGAGTTGTCCTGAATCGAACTGAATCTAAGCATTAGGACCTAAACTTTATATAATTGTCGGTTGCATCAATAATGGAAACATATAGACACGTATCAACACTTTCTATGCATTCCTTTACACCACTGACATTTTGTAAAGTCGCTAGACCAAAAATCAATATCAACTTCGAAAGAAGAATTCAGCGCTGCTGATACTTGTTTAGTTAACTTCAGGGGATGTAGTGTTGATACACATCAACTTAAATTGATTTTGCGAAAGTGACTTTTTCATTTTTTTTTTACTTCTGAAAATTACCACTTTCTGTAGAATGACCCTTGTAGTAATTGTCAGTAAAAACTACATGTCCTTTATCAAAAAATCCATCAAGAAGATCAACAACTGTAGCTCCTGAATGACCCAGGAAATGTTCATCAGGAACTGAAGTGCCACAGTACACTCGCAGCTTCAACACAATTCCGGAGGACTCGCAAAGTTCATACAGTTTTATTCCATACTTGTGGCGCTTGTTCTTGATATACTGCGCAGCCTTCCTCGCCACAGCACCATTGATTCGTCGATGGATAGATCTCTACCCGGATAATAGTGATCCCGCATACAATCATTGAAATGTTTCAGAACAAACCGAATTTTGAATAGCCGATCCTCGTTCTGAGTCTCATTGTTGGCAAAGTGGAGGAATCGCAGCAGCATTTGAAAGCGGTTTCTACTCATAGCTGTCCTCCACAGTGACATATAGTAGAGAACATCGGTGCTCCAGTAGTGTTCAATCGTTGGCAAATCAATAGGGCCCATGTGCAGCAAGAGACCCATAAATATCTTCATTTCTCCAAGATTCGTAGGTCGCCAGTCGTGCAACTTTGAATTTCTCAGCAATGGGCGAGACTTTTGTAAGTGCTGCTCAGCATACAGATTAGTTTGATGAACTACTTCATGAAGAAACTCGTCGTTCAAAAAAATATTCACAATATCAGACGGTGAAGGATTCGCGATGGTCGACGATAGTAAGCCACTACTTTCGTTGAAAGCAAATTGCGGAGGAGCTTGAGGTGTAGATTCCCATCGATGAAGTCTATTTCTATGGTCACTCGGGGTCACAGCACTTGTCTATTCCAAGAATGATGCATCACTGGTCTCGTCAATTTGTACATGTAGGTGAAAAAGAATCACACTATCATCAGATGAATCTCCGGAATCATCATAATCGCTTTCTAGTATAGCGGCCGCCTGCTCTTATGTATACTTTCTCTTCATCTTGCGGAATGACAACCATAAGTGAAGTGATGACTATTTCAGTCTTTCCTCGTTTAGAATGTGAGAATCCCTGTATGTTGTGTGTTGGCTGACACACTGAATCGATAATATAGCATAGATATCTAACAATTTGAATGATTGCCATACCCTGAAGTCTTTTGAAAAGATAATGAGGAAACTTGATTCGAAAGGTCAATTTTTCCCTACTATTGTTGTGTGTCTGAGTCATAGATCTACCACGCGATTGGAGTGTTTTCATGGCCTGAGTTATCAATTCGCCTCATTGGAGATGCCTATGCAGAATAATACTGTTCAGGTGACTTTTTTTTGCTCAAAATTCATTTTTTTGCTCCTACGAGCATACTCGTAGTTGGCAAATATCATGGAAATTTCTTCATATTTGCCAGCTACGAGTATACTCGTAGTGGTCCATATCTATGCAAATGCTCTAAAATGGTATCTGTGACTTCCACTGACTACAAATAACACAATATTTTTCATGGTAATTAGCTGGATTTGTTTGGCAAATAGGAAGAGACTAGCAATTTTGGCTTGGCAGTGAAAGTGTTAAGAAGTTGAGCACATTTAGATTTATCAAACCGTCATCTTGTGGAAAACGTCAGTCACAGCGTTCCACCTCAGCAACCGAGACACTCTACGTAGGTTGCAAGTCTCAGTCAACGGACCTCTCCGAACAATCCAAATACAGTGTACCTTGAAGTGACTCTGGATTGCTCGCTTACGTACAGGCAGCACATCGAAGAACTCAGCAGCAAGATTACCACGAGAAACAGTTTACTACGTTGTCTCGCCGGATTCAGTTGGGGCGCATATGCATCCACCTTCAGAACCGGTGCCTTGGCTCTCGTTTACAGCGCCGCCGAGTACGCTTCACCGGCACGGTGCGGGAGTAGCCATACTCAAAAACTCGACAGCGCCCTCAATGACACCATGCTCATCAGTGGTCGAACGCGAAAATTTTCCATTTTTCACGCAGAGACGCAAAATTCACGGAAGAGTTTACATAAACATTGTACATGTGCAAATGTATGGGCTTATGAAGATTCCTGTAGTACATCTTCGCATGGTACATAAAAAATGATTGTTCAGCGGCATAACCTCCCTATACTGAAAGAGTGGACGGTGCTGATATAGGCAGACTTTTACATGGAGCGCATGTGATCTTTTAGCACGGATAACTTTCCTGGCGACTTCTAATGACACTTTCGGGGCTGGACCACTGAACCGAGATCCCTAAGCCAACCACTTAGCCTCTGTGCCACGGAGACCACTGGTACATGGCCGGTAGTAGTGACTGATAAACTTATGAAATCCATAATTTGACTAAATGAAATCGCAAACCGAAAATTGCCTTAGTTCAAGTGGGTCAATTTATTTCAATGGATTATCACAGTATCAATTATGTGTCTCTAGAGGCCTGTTGCATATGCATGCAGTGTGAATCTATACATTGACTTAAACAACACATAGTGCACATTGTATTAATTAAAAATTATTGTGATATAAGCCTAGGCTTATGAATGACATTTATTCAATTCAAGCAGACTAATGGTGACATCTCTTGATGCGCATGTGGAATTTCTAGAGCATCCTATATCTAGAAGAATGGAAAATATTCGTCACATTTTATGTGATTCAAAATACATTATCTACCTATCGTTCGACTAAGAGATACCCTTGTCTGTAGTTATTTTGTCATCAATTGCGACAGGCATTGGTACATCAGTCATGAAACCTACATAGTGAGGGCAAATAAACTTATAGAGGAAAAATATGCTTTCATTATGATCTACGATATGTGAAAATTAGTTAAAAATGGACAGTTATACCAAGGAATGATAGTTAACAAAGTAAAAATTTGCAATTGATAGGAAGATAAAATATGATTACTTAACAGAAACCTTGAAGAAGCAAAATTAACGAAGTCTTGAAATCTGAAAGTTGAAAACTTGATGCAAATATATCTAAAAATGAAGTTGAAGCATCATAACCATTTTATTAACACTTGTCCGGCACATGATGGAAGGGATCAAGACTTTCATATACACTACAAGTTTATGCTTAGTGACTGTAGCTATTCTATTATTGCGCACACTCTGTAGAAATCAGGGACAGAATAACTTTACGGAAATTTACTGAGTTTCCCACATAAATCATAGGTTGATAAATAAAATATAATTAGTGAAGAACTCACTGTCAAATAGTCCAGAGAGACAAATGTGCTTGTTGCAGAGGGATATCTTTTCAGAGATATCTTTACAATGTAAGAGATTCATTTGATTTCAACGTCTGTAAATTTTTGGTAGCTATTTGAGCTATAACCCACGACATAAAATTCAGAATGCAAAAACTAGACATATGAAGCGCTGAACAAGACTAAGAGCGCCCAAAGCGCATAAAATTTTTAATTTCGCCCTTTACGTTATGTCATAAGAGATTTCAAAACATCGACTAATAAAAAAGACAATCTTTGGTAATTTTACACCTTGACCTCTCTTATTTTTTATGACAGATTTGCATCTATCTCAGAAATTGCCAAAGTCATCCCAACGGAAAAGAAGAATCCCTGAGAAATGTTTCTACATTGTCGACATGCATGAGATCATAAAATTTTCAATAATTTTGCAATTCATATTGAAATATTGAAAGAATTAAGTGGATTAATTCATGCATTTAACCCATGACAACATGTCGCCATCTGTTTTTCACGAAGTCTTGAGCACATATAGAATTTTTTCATGTCCCGAACAAGAGTCCACAACTTACTAGCATGTTTGTATCAACAAAATGCTTCAAACTATATTTCTGGTTTTATGCATTTCCTAGACATATCGGACACGGCTCTCTCAGACTCTTTTTATCTTTTCAGATGCTTCGCAACTAATTTCCTCTTGATCTCAATTTGATATTCCTGACAACTGTGGTAGATTTCTCTAGTTTTTGAATTTCTTACATTAATCGGCATGCTTCTTGTTTCTTCTTTGAAGCTTCCATTGCTTTCTAGTCGATCTTTTCCAACCTACGCTTGAGTTTCGCTAACCTGAAATCTTTCAATCGCTCAGCTTTCAGCTTTCCAGAACTACATAGGAATGTGGCTCCTGATACTAGTCCTTCTAGTCACCACTTGTTAGAAGAACTTGATTTTATCATTTCTATGAAACAAGTATAAGAGCCAAAATATTGCTTCACTCTCGAGGTTCCATCAGTCAAACAGTGATTTGTGTTAAAACCGTCAAATTTGTGAATTTTTATTTATTTTGTATATAGGGCTTGTAACAGTGTTCTTTTAACTTTCCGCTAACGAAGGAGAATAAACTTGCTCTGAAACGCGAACGGAACTCAGATTTTTTGATTTTCACAAAATATTATGTGGGCATATATTTCTTAAATATATATTTTGAGATTGCAACTGCAATCACGAAAATTTGTGAAAGTACATTTATTTATCTTGATTGAGCCATTTTCACAAAAATAAATATATATATAAACCAAAAAGCACTCAAGGAAAAGTCAGAAATACCAAAATTCCCGACCGGTTTTGTCCTGATCAAAGCAGGCTAGTCTTGGGAATGAAAATGATTTATTCAAACTCAAATAAAAAATAATGCATGATTTTGCAAGGCTTTCTATGTCCACAGGTTAATAAGTTTCACGAAGCAGGTAAATATTCTACTGCTTGGAAATTATTAACCTGGTGTAGACTTCTATGAAAAAAGTCATATAATGCATAGATTTCTTCGTCATTATTTGTCTTAATAACCTCGAGCCTTTGGCTCTCGGTAATTATAGCAATAATGACCTCAAATCTATGCATTATCTATTACATAAAATGAAACATAGAAATTATTCTATATTTAGTTTACGTTCTATGGTACATTCCTCAATAAAATATCATAAATTCTGAGCGTTTAATCATCAAACAATATATTTCATATCTATGACATTGAATGAAATGTTACTACACTCTTTCTCGTTCAAGTTTCCACTCTTTGCATTGATATTTCCAATATTTGCATAGAAATTTCCAAACTTTGATCTCACAAATCCAAATTTTGCATTCAACTTTCCAATATTTGCATTGATATTTCTTCTCTTTGCGATCAAGAATCTATGATTTGCAGATAGCTTTCCAATATTTGCAATCAAGATTCAAATTTTAAAGTCTATACGAATATTCAACTTACTGGCAAAAGATGTTCATTTTATCAAAATAGAAGCAGTATGACACGTACTTACAATAGAATTAGCAACCAGGATAGAAAAAGAATATTTGATTTGTATAACGCCGACGGTGATTTCCTGACAGTTGCAGAATCTTTAGGAATAAAACATGACACTGCCAGAAAGATTATAAAATCTGGTCGTGTGACAAAAAGTAAGCAAGGTGGCAAGACACACCACAAGGTCGATGACGAAGTCAAAACCTATTTGGAACAAATGATTTCCAATAATCCGTCTTCAACCTTGCAGCAAATGCAAGAAGGCTTGCAGTCAGATTTGCAATATTTGTACAATATCAAGAACACTGGACGGCATGTTGTACACCGTAAAAAATGTTCGCAACATACCCACGGATAGGAATAAGCCTGATGTCATAAGAGCCCGAAAGGAATGCGCTACTTGGTTTCTCGATGAGGCAAATTATCACGAATGTATGTATGTCGATGAAACCAACTTTAATTTGTGAACATCACGAACCCAGGGACGCTCTAAACGGGGTTTACAGTGTTTTCGGATTGTTGGTGGACAACGTGGCCATAATGTCAACATCATAATGGCCGTGAGCTCCAATGGTGGTTTGATAATGCACCGCGAACACATTGGTAGTGTCACTCGAGAAACTTTTCAGAATTTTATCAACGACTTGAGCCAGAAGCTTGAAGATGATTCTCCACGTGAAAAGACTTACATCATCTTTGATAATGTACCATATCATCGGAATTCGTCTTCTTCTAGAGATCACCATATCTTGAAACATTTGCCGTCATGGTCTCCTATGTTGGACCCCATAGAAGAAGCATTTTCTTTACTGAAGTCCATGATCAAAAAGAAATTAGCATCACCGCCGATTAACAGTCAAATTATAAATGTAAAGGAAACTGCTCGCAGCCAGGGATCCACTACCGTTCAAGTGAGGCAGCAAATTCTCTTAGAGGCACTGAATCTATCGTACACCATTGTGACAACAGCACAATTTTGTGGACATTTGAATCGCATCTTACCTCGAGCATATGCTGAAGAGTGTTTGTAACTTTTGACTAACTTTCATTTAACTTTTAATGTACATGACTGTTCGATAAAATATGATATTCAAAATTTATTGCCTTTTAGATCGAAGCAAAAATGATGGATGCGATATATAAGTCCATGATTAAGTAATAAAACGGCTCTTGAAGTTCTGTAGGCTCAATAAGCTCAATTCTAGATAGAAAACAAACCATCAATATACTGCAGTAAATTTCAAAAATATCAGGGATATACATTTGATCATTTACATGTACATACATCACATATTTGACTACTCCGAAGGAATTGGAATCAATAGAAGGGATTGACATTTGAATAGCCTACGCATCTAAAGCTTTCAGAAAGAATACAGTTTGCTGTTATGCACGTATTTCCATATACTCCTTGTGAGTGAACCATGCATTCTTCATCTTATAAGTGCAAGCACATACATGTATAACAAGGCTTTTGACGATGGACGCTAAAATACCCCCATTAAATGCAATGTATGCATTGTCGTTCTTTTAAGAACGACTTAAAATAGCACCTTTGTATGGTACAATATGATGCTATCCTGTATGGTAATGATATCCATTTGTTATCAATTGTTGTATGTACGACGTACGTATAACTCCTCACAGTCGTGCTGTAAGTAAAGCCACGCATTTCATCAATTCACCATTATTATTGAACAGTTGACTTGGTAATCTCTCTTATTCATTACATTAATGAAGATCACAAACTACAGCATGACCCCCTTGCGTTAAATATCGAAAAGAATGGTCAAATATTCAGATCTAATACGATCGAAAAAATTTGAATCTTGATTGCAAATATTGGAAAGCTATCTGCAAATCATAGATTCTTGATCGCAAAGAGAAGAAATATCAATGCAAATATTGGAAAGTTGAATGCAAAATTTGGATTTGTGAGATCAAAGTTTGGAAATTTCTATGCAAATACAATTTCGGTTAATTCGATATTCATTGGACTAAATGAGAATATCGAATTATCCGACTCTACTGAAATTTGAAGTGTAATTATGGAAATCCTATTTTTGCTACTGTTATTTTGAATTATTTTCATAAAATGACTAGATAGAGCCCTTATAAACTCGCATTCATCCATAAATGTACATCCATTGTACATGTACATGTACTTGTAAAATGATATGGGTTTTTACTTTTACATTTATAGGAACTTTTATTATTACCCCACACTGCTTTGCTTTGTTTAGTGTACAATGTACATGTATACAAGTATGCCGTGCATATAAATTTGCATTGTTGCTTCTGATAGCTGAGGATCCCATAGCTAAAATTATTCAAGTAGGGAAACGGAAAAATAGTTAACAAGTACAATGTATTACTTACTGTACATTTTATTTTGAAGAAACTGCAAAACAATCAAAAATTGTCTTCTGACGAAGAGCAGAAAGTTTGTCTTTCTCAATAGAAAATTTCATTTTTTGCAAGGGCGTCGTAAAATCAGAAACTCCAGCAGTATCAAAGTAGCTGTTCAGCATATCAATGGCACGAATAGCATCAGAGGCTGAAACTTTTCGAATCTCATCAGAGTCTCCAGATCCATCTAGGCCTATCGATTGCTATGATTAATCAATCGCAACTGTCACGTGGCCGCAAAAGCGACCGATGTAAAATTGTCATAGATATTTTTGATATTACAAAAGACGCTTTCCCAGTGAGAGCCTTTCATGTTTTAAATTGAATTACCTTTTGACTGCAGTGAATTTCAGTGAAAGAAATCTGACTCAGTTTATTGAATTAATGATGTGCATTTCTCTTATGGTGCAAAATTTCTTATCGATTTAACCGAAATATCGAATTATAAGATATCGAATTATCCGGTACTGACTGTATTGGAAATATCAATGCAAAGAGTGGAAACTTGAACGGGAAAGAGTGTAGTAATATTTCATGGCGGCATGTACTCTCCACAAATTTCTTCTTCAATTACTTGACATTTGAAGATATGTCCGGTTTAGTGGATCACTTTTATTGATCACCTGGACATTTATTTTCATAAATAACGGCGGAAAAAAGAAGAACCAATATGCAATTTTGTTAGTCCCTTGAACATCAATTTATAACACAGAATACTCAAATACAGCAACAGTAATTCTGAAAGGCAAAGAAACTGGATGATGAAAAAATGTTGAAAAGAATGTCAGGGAAGAGGTGAGATATATGATCTGTTTATGTTAAACTATGTTATGCACTTGTTGTTTAAATGAGTAGTTTAAATTTGTGGTAATTTTTTGCTTTCCTCCCCTATCGAGAAATTCAATACTTAATAATTAATGTTTCTACTCGATGTGTACTGCAATCTATCCTCCTGATTTAGATATCTGTTTATATTAAAGTGTTTGAAAAGTGGCTAATTAAAATTATGTAGTTTTCGCACAATCTCTTTGACAAACAGAATGTTTTATTGGAATATCATAGACAAGAGCATCGTCTTATTTCAGTCGGTTCATATTACTGTTGATAAATAATTCCCACAAAAGAAAAAATTTTCCCTGTATTGTTATAGCCTACTTTACAACTGTAGATTGTTGTCCCATTTTTTTATCACAGAAGAACATTACACTTCAACGATAGTCAAATGCTCTCATTTCATTTGGTTTTTTTGACAGTTAACAATTTAAGGAGATAATGAAAATTGTTTAAAGTCTGAAATACACATAAATACGATAATTATGTATTCAGACAGGACTTCTATGACAAGTTGAAAGTATTCGAAGAAATTCAAGGCGGTACCAAATATAGAAGTTATTTATCCGAGGTTTTTTTAAGAGCTGCTAGTTGCACATGGATGAACGACCTCTTACCTCGAAGCGAAAAAGGCTCGAAATGTATGGTGAATCTGGCACTATCTCTGTCACGCGTTTTTTCACCTTAATGCTCACTAAAAGTTAAATTCAACATGCAATTATAACAATGAAAGAAAATTTACGTTGTCATTGTAACAATTAGTCAAAAGTTATGATTATCTTATTCTTCTCCCCATCTATTTCGACTCTCATCTTCTTTTCCGGTGGATTAATTTCGATTCTTTCGCTTCTTTCGGTGTTCACAATTAACGTTTTTGTTGATTCACTTTCACCGTGTAATACAGTTGACATTCTTTTTTCGAATACTGCTGAATCCACATAAGCGGAAGTTGCAGCCGTGCTAATGCGACCAGTCTTCTTTGAAATAACTGCCGGGGCAATGTTGGCTTCGGTCAAGCGAGTTTGTGCAGTTCTGCGCAGACTTGTATTGGTATAAAACTCTGATGGGTTCAACGATTTTAGAAGCCTTTTTGTCACATCCCTAATACTATGTACACCTATAGGTGAGGCTTTGTACCAAACATTCGTAGCTGGAGTATCGATTATTGCAAGATAGAATACAGAATGTACATTTTTTCCATTTAACTCAGGTCGATGTGAGATGTACCTTTTATAGATTTCAATGGGACATTTTTCTTTATTTTCTCTTGCATATACTCTAGTACATTTGGGATCCACTCTGCAATTTTTCAGACCAAACGTTTTGTTTTTTGAAAACTGTTCTGTGTACTCCAAGTACTCATTTCCGTCATTATCACACAACAATTTGATTTGTGAGGATTCTCCATACACAAGATTTCTGTGCTCTTCGCCCGCTCGTAAACTAAAATGCAGACCGATGAAATAGATCAATGTGTTGATCAACTGACGTGGATTAGCCCAACCGGAACTTCCATTGTTCCATAATAACTCTTCGTCATTGATCGTGATAATACTAGCTCTCTTCTTTTGTTGCACCAATCCAAGACGCGCAGTTTTTTTCATTTGTGCGTCTAGTACTTTCCGTGATTCAGTTAAGTCTTTATCTTTGAAAATTGATATTTGCCAGTTCATTGTATCATTGAAGTGATACTGAATAGCTGCACATATTTCCTTTTGTGTCTGTGGAGGATACATAGATCTGTCTTTGTCTGTCTTACGCATGTCACAGAAAAAATACTGAAGGCAATGGTTTAGATCAGAAGGTGTAAATTCTTCAATATCTTTCAACACTTTAGGTACATCATCAAGACGAATTTTCCATTGGTTGAACCAATTTTGGAACATTAACATTGCCCACTTGGATTTACTAATCGTACTTTTTGATTTTGCTTCGATCAAACTTTTACTCATTTCTTCTCTTGTAGTAGCAGCAAATCGGACATTTTGAACTATTGATGAAGTTGAAAGATTTTCACTATTCATGATGGATGATACCGAGTTCTATGATGATAGAATTCTAAATGTTGCATTGGTATTTATATATTGTCATTGATATTATTTAAATTTTGAAAACCTCTATACATGGACTCCTAGAAATATTAATACGAGAAATTTCTAGGATAAAAATCAATGTTGCATTGATCTATAAATAATAAAACCTCTAAGCAAGCCATAGATAGCTTTTAGAACGTAAACTAAATTATAATAATGACCACGTATCGGATTTCAATGGTATCAAAATTTACTTGTCCTTCGGACTCGTAAATTCTGACCATTGAAATCCTCTACTCTGGTCATTATCATACACTTAACTGAGGTCTTAGTAAGGAAATGAAATCAGTCTCCTTCTTCTCACGATCTATGCGACTGGAATCTACATTCATTTGGTAAATAGGAGCCGCTTCAAACTTCGAAGTGAGATGTCTAGCACAACGAGCTATGTGCTTGCTCATATTGATAATCGTATACTCTTCATGGTCAATCTGCTGCCGATGGATAGTCAGACGGTTGCGAAAGACATCTCCCATTTGACCTAAATAGAAATCTCTACACACATTGCACCTTATTGCATAGATAACATTTTTAGATGTGCAAGTGAGATTCCTATTTATAGTAAACAAACGGGTGCGATCACTATTACCCACCTTAAACTGTATAGTTCTTCCTAATATCAAAGTGGGACAATATTTACACCTCTGGTCCCCACAAGGAGAAATACCTTCAATTGTCCCTATTGTTGTTACTAAGGATTCTAAGCAGAGAAGGCGGTTGTTTGTAAGATCTGAAAAAACGCATGTTCTGGAATGGATCAATTAAGCACAAACTTTGAGTGATAGGTTTAATCACTTGCGAATGCACGTTTGGGTTGTTTCGATTGTAGGTACAAATGAAAGGCACACCTTCATTGGGAGCTTCATTCTTGCTTTAAGATATATATATATATATATATTATATATATATATATATATATATATATATATATATATATATATATATATATATATATATATATATACACATAATTAATTATTAAATACATCATTAGGACCAGATAAAGGTATAGAACCATATAAATTTGTAACGTCAAAAGATCCGTAGAAAAATGGTTTAGAGTAATCAATTGAATGTTATTTAATTAATTAAAACTCAATTATGGATGTTTCAATTGATTACTCTAAACCATTTTTCTACGGATCTTTTGACGTTACAAATTTATATGGTTCTATACCTTTATCTGGTCCTAATGATGTATTTTCTATTGTAACTAATTTTTTCAACGAACATAAAATGTCTACCTAAAGAGTCTGATTTTACAAAACTTTTGAAATTGGCTGTAACTACGGACACCATTTTCTTTAAGGGTCGGTTCTATAAACAAAATTCAGGATTAGCTATGGGAAATAATTTATCCCCTATTTTAGCGATTGTTTACATGTTTCATGTAGAGAGGCAAATTCTAGCTGTTGATCCATCACGTTTTATTTTCTGGAAAAGATATATTGATGATATTTTTGTAATTTCATTTTCTCCTTTGGATGATATACTTCCTGAGCTGAATAGCATAAATAATTCTATTCAGTTTACTGTTGAGTACCCCGAAAATGCTAGTATTTCATTTTTGGACAGAAAAGTTTCTTTCGCTAATAATTCGTGTTTAAGTTCGTTTTATTCTAAATCCACCCACAGTAGTCATCTGTTACCATGGGATAGCTTCATACCTTTAATTAGAAAGATTAATTTGATGAAAAATGAATGTTTACGAGTTCACCGAAATTGTACCACCTCTGCATAGATTGAAAAGGGTATATCTTTTGTCAAACATCGTTTTATTTCTAATGGATATCCCAAATGCTTAGTCAGAAAGTATATAACAACTTCTTTTCCATCATTTCATACTCGTACACGTACTAACCAAGAAAAGCAAGCTCATGTTCGTATTCCTTTTATCAATGAAAATCAAGCAAGGCAAATTCGCTCTGAATTAAATAAAATTCCAATTTTGAAAGTGAAACCTGTGTTTGTAACTCCACCATCATTAGTTCGCCAAATCAAGAAGAAAGAAAGTATTCCATGCAATAAGTCTTGTTTATGTAATAACAGCAATTTATGTTTTTTGAAAAATGTTGTATATAAAATCACTTGCAATAAATGTCAACAGACTTATATTGGTGAAACTCAGTGCACAATGAGGAAACGAATTTTAGAACATTTAAATAGCAAAATAAGTCTTGTACACCAGCATTTTCATGTGAAACATCAGTTAAATCCATCAGCTTGTGACATCAAAATAGAAATTTTATCAAAGTTTTTTGCCAATGTCTATGAACGTAAAGTCTGCGAGAGAAATTTCATCAAATCTCAAAGACCCAGTATTAATGTTATGTACAATTGATAACTACAACATTCTTTCGATATCTTGTCCATTTCTACATAGTGTCTGCTTTTTGTATCAGCGTTTAAATTTTAGACATGATGACTTAGATTAGCTTCCTTCTTTCCTTTTTGCTTGGTTTAAGATTGTTACTTTTGGATTGAAAAAGACTTTGTTGAAAGCTTTCCAATATGTTTTTATTGACCTCGTCTTCTTTTTCTTAAAATTAATTCAGGTCAATGGTGAACCGTGTTTATATACATATATATATATCTTGTCGTCAAGCATCTAATCGTGATTAAATTCTAGCTGATACTAAGTCTTCCAATTCATTTTCGCACACATCACCGATCGGAGGCATAAACACATACAGGATAGTAAAATGACTTTCTTGCTGACAATTATGACTAATATTACCTTACTAGACCTTCCTGCTTAAAATATTTTGAGGCATGAGGTTGCCATGATTATCCTCTCCATTTACATAGGATTGATAGGAGTCTCCGATTTAGACCCTACCACTACCGCTCTTGACGCTTAATCACGGCGAGATCAAATATTACATTCTTCCAGAGAGATGTATCATTCATTAAAAAGATGTATTCTAGTCACCCAAATCGAGGTATTCAAGTCATTGAATGGGCTCTCAAGAGCTTCAATCCGCACGCGGTTGGACATACATATACACTTCTTTTTTCATCATGTCTGATAAAACAGGAACCGGGTAGAATTCACCAAACACGCACATTCGTAGCAGCCATGGATAGTGGGCTGCATTCTCCGAAATTCCAATTTTCAGCCTCGTTCTCTGCAGAAACTCAAGCTGACGGTCGGACGCGATGATTCAACAACATAGCGGTCAAGCCTCTAATATTCATCAATCAAGTGAAATATATTTCCAAATTGACCAAAAATTCTTTTTAAATCAAAAGCACTTCTTCAGAAGTATTTTGATACCTCGTATAGGTATTTTATTGAAAATGAGGAACGTATAAAATTATCATGCATTTTTAAGGGAACAATAATTAAGAATCAATAATGTACTTTAACAGGGAGTGCATTAAATTTGAGACGAGAATGCAAGTGCATGTTGATCGCCAAGAGATCTTCGCCCGACTGCTGCGTTTTTAGGTTGAAACACAATCTTGAGGAAGTCTGCGATCTCCTTCAAAATCCAAGTAACATGAGAAAATCTTTTTCTCACTATTTTGTGAGATAATCTTATCAATTAATGCATAAAATTTCTCACGCTCATAAGCAATTTTTCAAATAGAGAAATCCTTAGTCAGCTCAAGGATGAGAAAAAGGCATGCATAAAAGTGATCTTTAAGATTATCTTGCTAGAAAATCTCATAAAGTCATAAGCAATAAATTCTTCGCTCAAGACCGATCAATTAGTGCTATGGAAAATGAAGAATGACTAATTCTTAGCCTACATTTTCGCGATCTTCAGTCGGCTTCATTCACAATCATGTCGAGCTTTAGCGTAGGACATGTAAGAGGCAGAAGGATTTTTAATCAACGTCGGGAAGCAGCAAATAGCCGTTATAAAGCTTTACATCGTTTTGACGAAGAAAATGTCAAGTGATTGGCATCTTATATTTTCCAACCTCAGACACAAAAGTGGTGCAGTTTCACCTAAACAAAAGAAGAAAACAACTCTGAGACATCTTGCCAATCCAGGTTTTCAAACTCACATTGTTGAACAAACTGACTTTCATCAATGTACAGTTTCGGGAACAATAAACGTAACAGTCCCGTTAATACCCGCAATGGCGAAACAGTGTATAAAATGACTGTAAATGCTGCAGAGAAGCGAAAGGCAAAAGTCAATTGGTTTGCCGAAGTGGGTTTTCCATCGTGTATAGGAGCACTTGATTGTACACACATCAGAATCGATAAACCTAAAGGCGCATTTGGAGATGATTACATCAACCGCAAAGGAGAACAACAGTAAACGTACAAGCCACTTGTAACGAAAAATGATGTTTACAAGTATCGACATAAGTTGGTCTGGATCTGTTCACGATAACCGGATCTTCAAAAATTAAGAACTGCACAGGTTAGCAGTGACCAACTTTTTATTAAAAGGATGTATAGTACTCTATAGGGATCTTTTCTTTGTCTTCCTCAACAGAAGTGTAAAAACTCAATTAAAAACTAAACTTAATCCAATCAAAAGTAAATAGCAATGTCACAGCATAAGACTAACTATCCTTCCTTCTTACTTAAGAATGAAGACAAAAGGAAATAATGGAAACAAATTATCAATAATGACAAATTACCAATATGTTAAAAGTGAATCTCAATGAGGCCTTAGAACCCGAGATTGTCGGTTGATTTATTAGCTGCCATCGAGCTTAGTAAGTCGAGATTCGTCAGGACATTCGGACGGATCGACTGATGGTCAAAGCAACAATCGTGATTATTGTTTATAGAACATGAAATAGGTCAGAAACAAAATTATGATAAAATACGGCTCGTATGGTGGTTGCCTACATATATGATAATGAATTAATCTATACATGCCGAGACACCGAAAGGAAACAATTCAATAGGTGAGAGTGAGATCTGACTTTACGGGAACTACAAACGTTTCTGGCTTATTTGCCTTCATCAGTGCAGTATACCCTATTGTAAAGAATCAGTAAATCCGATGCCGATAAATCGTCATCCGACCTCGAGACATCTACAATTAATGAAATAATTCAAATCTTTCTCAGAGCTCGTGTTCAAAATTTGAACTTGCAAGCACGAATGCAGATTGCTATTTCGTGACTGCGTTCTTTGCACAAACCATTGGTAGGTGGACGTACATAGAAAGCCGGCAGCTGACACATTTGGCCAGTGAAGGAATTAATCTATGCATGCCGAGACCCCGTCAAGAGGTGAGATAGCAAATTGCATTTTGCAAACACGAAATAGCAATTTGCATTCGTGCTTGCAAGTTCAAATTTTGAACACGAGCTCTGAGAATGAGATTTGAATTATTTCATTAATTGTAGATGTCTGTAGGTCGGATGGCGATTTATCGGCATCTGATTTACTGATTCTTTACAATAGGGTATACTGCACTGATGACGGCAAATAAGCCGGAAACGCTTGTAATATGTACGTTTTCAGCATCGCAACGAGAGGCTCTCTACTTTTTACTTGGTGGACATATAGCTTTCCACAGACTTGAAACAGTGATCAACATAATTTATGAGAAAGTAACTTAAATTCCATGGTTTCAGAATTTCTATTGAAGACATTTTCAATGAATCAGTTGTATATTACCTTTATAAATCTTATTTTTTTATTGAATAACTGTCCCTAATGTCTCACCAAAAAGGCATTATTCCCTTCATCGGTACTCATCAGTTTACATCAGGATTGGTTAAAAATCATGATTTTTATTTATATAAGAAAACCTG
Source organism: Prostheceraeus crozeri (assembly GCA_907163375.1). Lineage (NCBI taxonomy): Eukaryota > Metazoa > Platyhelminthes > Polycladida > Euryleptidae > Prostheceraeus > Prostheceraeus crozeri. The sequence goes on from CAJQUW010004443.1 coordinate 89,136, forward strand.
GTTTACCTTTTCCACTAATTGACTCAGCCCACTTTGCAAATGAGTAAGAAAACACAAGTCATTACAAATAGTTCAATTGAAACTTATACAAGCTATTTTCATTACAGAGAAAGCATTACAACTAAGGTATAGTCAGTCACTTGGTCATCATGTCAACTATTACTCACATCAACAAGACGTCTTTTCTCTCATAAGTATTTCTTCTTTAAGCGAAGACAATTGTTCAAGTAAAATTAAACACTGCAACTCGGTGTTATTCAGATATTTCGTTTCAGGAGTCTCACCGGCGAGATATTTCTTCTTCCTTTTCCCCGGTACCGATGACTTTGCTGAGCATGAGTATTCAGGAAAATTCTCCATGGACAATTAAAATCCAGCTGAGACAGTTCCTTCTAGGCGCGCGAAGGTAAGATTTTTGTCATGCATAAGAAGATTAAGCAGATTTCTCTCCCACGTCAATAAATTGATTGGTTTGTTTCAGGTCTTGTTTCTGTCACTTTTATTTTTGACGCGCATCTTCAAACTTGCTATTTTCTTGATCATTTTTTCCTTATCAAAAGGTCGACCTAACAATTGCGTCATAGATGCACACACTTGAGCAATCGCCTCAGCTTTCTTCGATTTTTCTTGTGGTGTGTTGCTTTTCTCAAGAAAAACTGGATAGGTCTTCAGTAAATCGACGAGAATTTCATTTTCATTCTCCAATAATTCTTCTGTGCTTGCAGTACTACGACAACAGTAGAAAGTGATGTGTAGTCGGAATTCGTATTTGACTACATAACTGGTTCATGAACAAAATTCGCTTGTGCCTGCATTTAACTGGGAGCATGAGAAAAAGACATTCTCGTTTGTTTTGTATTAAGTGTGATAATGCTCACGCTCTCATTTGCAGGTGGTGACAAAATCTGTCAGTCAACCGCTACAAATACCTTAGCATTGAAAGAGAATTTCTTCTACTCCGAGCAGAACTTAATGCTTTCATAAATGAGAAAATCTTAAATATGAGAATATTTTGACTTAAAATCCCAGAAATTCTTTTCGAGAAAATCTCATTTTTATGCAAACGGCCCAGTGATTCGCAGTAGGCTAAGCATTGAGAGGACATGACAGCCAGCAGGTTTTGGAAAGTCTGCAACGATAACCTACAACGCCGACACACTTGTATTCATTTCAGCTCACTGCCAAAAATCACTTTTTCTCGCAAAGTGACTGAATTCTTTATACATATTCAACTTCAGGCTGCAGCCGTGGCATTTTCTGTCAGCTCCACCTCCAACCTGCTACCACGGCTCCAGCTCCGGCTCTGAAACCCTGCAATGCACACAAACATGACTGGATACCCATTCAATTAGAACGTTCTTGTCTTCTGCTTTCTGCATGATGTTCCAAGCTTGGTCTTCGTTTGATGCTTTGACGTCCAGGTGCCCACTTCGCTTCTCTTCAATCACACATCTATTATTATTAAGACAGATAGCAATACTTCTACAGTTGTCTTATCGCTGGTCTTCCATGGCTTTCTCAAGGCCGAACTTCAAGGCAACCAATTCAGCATTGTACCTGCTACACCATCTACCAGTAGGTGCAAGGACTGTCGCGTTGTCCCATCCATATGATTACTACGCCGCTGCCTCCTAGATCATGATTTTCCATCACTGATCCGTCAGTAAAAAACCGCGCGTCCATGTCCTTCAGTCTTGGATCAATTGCTTCTTCAGCTTTCTTTCTCAGGGCATTTGCATCTTCTTTCTTGCTCAGCCAGTTATGTGTGATGTATGGGTGCTGACATGCGCTATGCTGTTCCACGGTGGGATAGTGAGATATTTAACTAGTTGGTCGTGCCTGATGATTCAAGGTCTTTGGCTTTCTCGATTTACTTTGTTATTTCCCTCCAGCGTCTATCCTTCTTTTCCTTTTTTGTACTTCCGTCGTTTCGTTTGTTGAAAATTTGATCATTTGGATACTTGGGGTCTCTTGTACTTTTCGTTTACACTGGACGCCAACTTGTTGCTCCTTACAGATATGGGGACGAGCTCTGCTTCACGAAGGAGTTTCTCAGAAGGGATTCCTCACTAACAACCAGATATTAGTCTAGCAGCTTTGCTTTGCTCACATTCAAGAAATTCCATGTTGCTCTTGCAGGTACATGGGAGGCAGCCAGCCGCCCCATACTCAACGACTGACCTGATGAGCCCAATGTAGAGACTTCGAAGGTCTTCATTATGCCTACCCCATTTCGAATGTGACATTGCTTGCAGAGCTCTCAATCTCTTTTGAATGGTCTTTTTAAGATATTTAACATGATTGCTGAGTGACAGATTCCAGTCGTATGTGATTCCGAGAAAAATGTGGGAGTCAGTTTTCTTTATTCTTGTGTTGCTGAGGTAAAGATTTCCCTCCCATCTTGCCTCTTTGGTCCAATTTGAGAAAAGAATGTGTTAAGTTTTACTTGGGTTGATTTGCATTCTCCATTTCTTTAGCCGATTCTTGATTTTTTGAGAGCATGCTGCATCATGTAATTGTATATCTGCGGGATATATGCTTAGACCCAACAGCAAGATTGTCTGCGAGCAGGCTACTTTGGACCTCTGGCCCGATGTCATTCACAATGTCGTCAATGAAGATAGTGAAAGGAATGGGACTTATCACACCTCCTTGCGGAACTCCTTCCTTGAACGTTCTGTGTCTATTATACCTGCCGTCCATTCTTAAGTAAGCAAATAACACCTTGATCATGCAGACTGGGATATGTTTTTCGATCATTTTGTGGATGAGGCCATGTTTTCAAACTTCATCGACAGTTTTTGAGAAATCCATCAGTACTATGAGTGTTCCTCTGCTGGTTGATTTAGTGTTAAGCGCGTCAGCGACTTGCTGCTGTATTCGAACCAATTGATCTTCAGTGCTTCTATATTTCCGGAAGCCCACTTGCTCTGGCCTGATAAAAGGTTTCTCCTCGGTTAAGTCTGTTTAGCACCATTCCTTCCATCAGCTTGCATACGCAAATTGTCAAGCTAATGGGCCTGCAGGATTCTGGTTTTTGTTCAGGCTCATAACCTTTTATTGGGACAATATAGGCTTCAAGCCAGTCACCGGGAAGGTGCTTAACGTCTCCCGAGAGATTGATGATTTTCAAAAGCTCTTCCTTTCCCTGTTCTGGTAATTGACGTGGCTTATTTCTTGCCTGATGAAGTAGCTACATTCTTTGGCTTTGTTGGTTTTGCATCTATTGCGTGTTTTTTTAACCATATTTTATCATTAATCTCAAGAGTGCTCTCTTCTGCATATTGTTGAATTAGTGTGTTCCACATCCCTTTGTCATCGTAAATCACTTACTCCCTTTCACCATCGCTGGTTTCTTTTTGTTGGCAGTTTTACCACTCATCTTTGAATCGAACGTCAAGCTATAAACTTTCAGCAGATTTTTCCAGCATCTCTCTTTCTCAGTTGCAATGGTCTTCTTGCAATTATTGCATTCTTTAATCCATATTCCTTTATTACTGGGATCTGCTTCTGCTTCTTTCCTCAATTGATTTCGCTACTGTGTCGCCTTCTCACATTCTTCAGACGACCAAAATTTCCCTGTCTTTTGCCTTTCTTGGGAATGCAACTATTGACTGCTCCGAGAGCAAATTGTTTGAATTTACTGCATCTATTCTTGATATTAGTTGAGGCTTCTCTGCTTCACAATCTAAAATGGCCTCTATAAAAATGAACCTTCACATTCTTAAAGGGCCACTCACCATTTTAAAGGGCCACTTCAGAATCTAGAAGAGCCCCCTTCACAATCTAATGAGACTGTCCTTAGAATGTCAAGGGTCCATTCAAAATCTGGAAGGTTCCCGATCACAATCTTAATGCACGCCTTCACGATGTTAAAGGGACTCCTTTACAATGTAGAAGGGTCCTTCCACAATCGAAGTGGGCCGTGTCAAAACTTTGACGGACTCCTTAACAATTTATAATGACCCTTCAACAGTCGAAAAGGATCTCATTACAATCCCTTGGAAAAACATTGTCGCATTGTTTAAGTCAATTTAAAAAAGAGTGGCAGATCTGGTTTGTCTCATTAAGGGAGCATCCCGCAAAAACAGGACCCCACACCAACTTTCGCATGTTTGGCACTTAAGTATTTAACAATGCCAGAAAAATAAGGTGAATTAGAATCTGATCATTATGGCAACTTATTTGCACTGATAATACGATGACATTCATTTTGAAATATGTAACCCTTTATACTTTCAATATTTATCAATACATACTCGTAGAAGCTATAGCACCATGGCACCATGATGCAAGGAAAAATAGGCACCAGTACGCAAGAATAACTTTCTTGCTTTACTGACAAAAAAGACGAAAAATCAGGCACATTTTCGAAAAACCGGTAAGTCTGGGTGGTCTGTCATTATTATTTAATAGGGGTCTTGCTAATAGACTAATAGGCCTACTACTCATATAATCGCACTAATAGATTGTCTTGCTTCGAGTCGATTATACGAGGCGTGTTCAAATGGTAACCGTTCGATTGACTATATTCATAAACTAATAAACTGAGCGAGTAAACGCACATTTATATAGTAATAACTGTGTATTTAGAATGAGGAAGACAATAGCTAGACTTAGAAGAAGTCTCCATTGGCATCCACGCACTTATCCCACTGTTTTGGCAAGCGTCGAATCCCGTCACTGAAAGACGATTTTGACTGTTCTTTGATCCAATTTCTCATTGAAGTCTTCACATCCTCGTCTGACTAGAATCTTTGCCCTTTGAGGAACTTCTTCAGCGGACCAAAGATGTGGAAATCACACGGTAACAAATCAGGGCTGCATGCAGGGTGTTCCAAATTTCCCACCTCTTCTTTGACAACGCGTCAGATGTCATCTTTGAAACGTGCGTTGTCATGTAGGAGAATAATTCCAGCAGACAGCATACCAAGTCGTTTATTCTTTATGGATAATTGAAGGTTGGATATATCGCTGTGAATTTATTGCTTCGTTTGGTTCGAGAAATTCCAGCCACATCGGGCCCTGAATGTCGGCGAACATGAAGCTTCACCTTCCTTTGCAGACTGATGCACTCGAAACTTCTTAGGCTTTGGAGAATTTAAATGTTTCCATTGCATACTCGCCGATTTCCTTTCTGGTTCGAAATGGTGACTCCATGTCTCGTCTCCACGATGCGTCACAAGAAGTACTCGCTCTCAGTGTTGAATCGTGAGATGCTGTAGACTCAGAGTATTCCATCTTTACTTGTGTTCTTCGGTCAGCATCCGAGGTACCCACTGAGAGCAAACTTTTCTGTACTTCGAGTTCTCAGTAACAATAATGGCATGCATTGGGACTATTGAAGTGTCAATAGTCTCAATGCATACCATTATTGTTACTGAGAACTTGAAGTACAGAATTCGTCTGCCGGATCTCGAATGCTTCGTTGACGATTGGTTCTGACAACTGCGTCAGTGCTATCAATCAGGCTCTCAGTCACAACCTTGTGCGCCTGTCTTCGGTTCGGCCTTCACGAAAATTCCGCGACCAGTCTGTGACCGTAGTCTTCGACACACTCCGATCCCCGTAAACCGACACCATCCTACGATGAATTTGACTGGTTGGTATCCTTGTGCAGTTAGGAATTGGATTACTGCTATCTGATCTTCTTTGGACGAACTTTGTACGGTGAACATCTTCCTTTACTACAACAAGTTGGTAATTGACAACGACAGTGATAGTAAACAAAATCACGCTAGCCTGAGACACTGAAAAGATTTGAGCTCCTTCACCATGTTAACTTAATTGATTCAGCGATTTGTTTACGCGAAAGATTAATCGAACGAGTTTCATTTGAACACGCCTCATACAATAGGCCCTTTAGGTACATATGTCGTCAAAGGAGCTCAAATAGATTCGATTGTCACCCCGTCGGGGAGATCCCTGGCGACACCCCTGAAAATCTAATGGTTAAGTGTGACCTATTGTCGTTGGTTTCACCCTTACGCCGCTCAATCGGCAAAATCTGAAACTCAATTGTGGGGGATGGATAAAATAGGGATTTTCTTCGTCACAATCAACTCACATTTTGCACGTCCATCAGGTGCGAAGTAGTTGCTCACACCATAAGAAAATATGTCAAAGTCATGGAGAGGAATAATATTACGAGTGTTATCAAAACTGATTTCAAAAATGACTTCCATTCACCAGACATGACGTACCTAAGAATTTGTTGGATACTGACACTGAAATTCACCCATTCGTTTACAAAAGATATGCAATTGAATACAATGCATTATCGTTCGACGATACTCTCAAGTCCAAGAAAGGCGACACGTTGGGCTCTATCTTCTCTCTTGCTTATTTATCTATCAACAAATTAGTCAAGTCCTAGCGGATTGAACCCAATCTTTGGTGACTTGATGACGGGACATTGGCTGGTGACATGAAGAATACAATCGGTGATTTTCGTTGAATAATTGACCATGGAAAAGAATTGGAATCTTTCATGAATCAACAGAATTGTAAATTCCTTCTACATGAGATTGGTTATTCAGACCTCATTTTATCGTAAGTTGCGGGATTGAAGAATATTATACACTTTCTTTTTCACCGAAAGTTGAGTCAATGCTGCGAATAATATCTGTGGTCAAAATGAGAACAGGTCTTTCTGAACAATCCAATCCCGGGATTTGGTCGATCCAGGGATTGAGTTTTAACCAGAGGCTAATAATATAAGCAAAAACTGAGGTCAAATGAGCGATTTACTTCATAAAGATCTCAATCATGGAGACAAGCTCGATTCTAAATCCCCGCTCTGTGTATTTCGCCAATGTTCACCCTTAAATTGGTCATACTTTCAAACATTGCGTAGCTTCAGCAAATGACAATTGCTATCACTATTCAACAGATCACAAAAATTGACTAGTGACCCCCTTGACCGTGAGAAGAATGTAAATATCATTCGTGAGATCTTCATACAAAATGGATATCACCCGAAGCAAATTGAAAGAATATTTGCAAAAAGTCCTAAAAGAAAAAATGAAAATGAAGACAGTGAAAAAGTAGATATGTACTGGAAATTACCATTCATCGATAATACTTTGAGCTAAATAAAATCCAAAGTCAAGCAAATAAATGGAAATTTAGAAAAAATCACACTACATGTTTGCATCACCACCTTGAAAAGACAAAAAACAAAGGTAAAATTCCTTTTGACGAATGCTCTTCCCTCGTCTACAAATATATCTGTGAGCTATGCAATAAAAGCTACTTCGGAGAGACTCGTCGGCATTTGCACAAAAGAATTAACGAACACCTAAAAGGAAGACCAGCATCCGAGATTTCAATGCATTAACATGTACCGAAGAAAAAAGAAAATATCAAAATAATGATGAAAGCGTCATACACGAAAATGGCTGAATCGTTGTACATCAAATCTGTTACCGACAAGAATCAACTACCGAACAACAACATCCAATCAGAACCACTTCTACTTCATTGATTTTTCAGTGATTGTAAATTTGTATAAAAATTGACCCTTTATTGTCTTTTATCTATATGCACTAATGATGGTGACCATGGACGCCACTGACACATGTTTGCGAATAAAATATGGTCAAAATTTGCGGCTCCTCTCTCTCTCAGAAGCGGAAAGACTTGGCTGTGAGAGAAGTGGAATTGAAACAGGTAGATAGGTTTCTGTACTTTGATGGAATGGCAATATGTGTACATTGGTAGGATGGTCAGGGCAATGAAGAATTAAGAAAATGATGCAAGACGGAGCTGGGCATACAGGAAAGTGGCAGGTGTGCCGTAAGAAATAAAAAATCCATGAAAATATACTTGTGATATTTTTCATGTAATACACGGAGATGAAAGGAAGACCATAATGGGGTAGCCTCATCAGTAGAGAGACGCAAGTCACAAAAGCATTCCTCTCTCGCTGATCGTTTCATTTTTCAACCAATCGCGGTGGAAACCTCATGCTCGATAGCTCATCGACGCTACATCGTGAGTCGCCTTACAAATGCCACCAACGATTCGAGGGAATCTTAATGGCTAATGCAACGTGTGAGCCTTGATATCCAAAGAGATAATGAGGCTTGTGTTCTTGGGGCTGAGCAAAGGGCATGACTTACTTTGGTTTTTTGAAAATTTTTTTTTCAATAATTTTTTTGCAACCTCGCTTCTTCTTGATGTTCTAAATATACAAATAACGTTTTTGTACATTCGCTTGGGTGTTGAAGCCTTCACGGTCGGACGCAGAGGAACAAGCACACTTTTGAAGTAACAGGCAGCACCAAGTGAACCCGTCTACATGGTATGCTGGTATAAGCAGTGTCACTGCCGCTTTCACTCCATCTCACATTCACAAAATTGGAACAGCAAGTCAAGGAAAGAAAATTCAGGGACTACATGTATGTGGACGATGCTACTGTGAAATTCTTGCAATTATGGGAAAATGCCAGGCTTGCCGTGGGAGCGGGATTTCAATGGCAATTCCCACGGGATGGGAATAGCAATTTCAAATATGGAAATTCCCACAAAAATGTGACATACTCCAGTAGAAGTGAATAATATTTTCAAAGCTGTGATGTGTGCTTTCATAGATGTTATACAAACATTTGTCGAAATGTCAAGATGTGATAATAATTATGAGCTAACATTTATAAAGAAAATTATAGCATGGCATGATTTTTAAGTAGACATTCACATTATTTTGCATAACTAGCGCGTTACTGCAACAGAGGCTAGATATCTTGAATTGAATTGAGTAATAGAAAACAACATAATGCATGCCTAGCGCTTGCATGTAATGCATCTAAAATAAATAACTAAATGTGCTAGATAAGCGATGGTAAATTTCTCAGCAAGAATGAGACTGCGTGGCGCCTGGTTTAATGTACATGTGAGATATAATGAAAATATGCCAGTTTGAAACTTCTGTATTTGATTCTCGCACATGTAGATGCTCTAGTCAATTTTCAAACTCGAATGCATGTACTTAGGTCTACTGCATGGACCTGCCTCCAATTTGATTGACTAGGTAATATATGCAAATAGGCTATCCATTCTCATCGGTTAGCACAAGTATATAATGTAGGGACGTATCTGTTGTAGGCCTATCATGTTGATATAAGACTTCATTGATAGTTTTTCAGATATTTTAGGCAAAACTTAGTTGGGCTTAACTAGTTGAGATAATGCACCTATAAAAGGGCATATCATGACCTCTAAGCGTTCACAGGCTTAGCACGTTGAAGTTTACTTCTTTTTGGGTGCTGCTTTCTTCTTAGGGATGGTCTTCGCCTTCTTAGAGGTAGTATTTGCCTTCTTGGCAGCTGGCTTTTTAGCGGCAGGCTTCTTGGTTGGTGTCTTAGCCTTCTTGGGCTTAGCTGCAGCCTTCTTCTTGGGGGTGGCAGCCTTCTTTTCAGCCTTAGGTTTCTTGGCCGCAGGCTTCTTGGCTTTAGGTGCCTTAGGCTTCACCTCTTTCTTTTCCTTGGTAACCTTCAGAGTGCAAGTGATGGTCTTGCCTTGGACGGTTCCCTTGGTCATCAAGCTCTTCACAGTTCGGCGCAACTGATGGTGCTTCTTGTCGGGAAATTGCACCCTCAATTGATGAAGGGTGAACTTCTTTTGAGCAGTTATGTACGCAACAACTTCCTTCATACCGCTCTCTTGGGCGGGATTTTTGGGTGTCTTTGACTTCGAGGCCTTGGTGGTCTTAGCCTTTGCCGCCTTGGTGGCTGCTGGTGCCTGTGCGTCGGACATAATTTCTGCCTTCATAAGGAAACTAGCTTAGCTATTTCGAATGCAAATTTGCAGAATAGTCTGATATCATGGATTGTAGAACTACCTGTAGAACCATTTATTTTAAGTAATCTAATTACATATATAGCCATATAGGGTAGTGAATTCCACCGGAGAACATGAGATTTGATGTTGACTTATCATTCATGCACACGGTAGGCCTACAGTGGAATAGAATGTCCCATAACTTAAAGGTTTCCTGTCAGCTAAGCTTAGCAAAGAATTATTTGGTTTATGGCAATAATTATGGGAAACAATCGCACATTTTGAAAAATCCCATGGGAATGTGACTGCAGTAGCTCGTCAAAAAAGAGCAAACGCAGGCCTGTGGCGCTAACTTTCGAAAAAGAGATTTAAGGAAAAAATAGAGGAAATAAAAATGATTTATATGCGAAATTCTAACTTGTTTCTTGCATGTGCGAGTGTTTTCGAGAAATTGCACACCAAAAAATGATGCATCAAGTCGAATCATTAGTCATTACGGTATAAATCATAAGGAGAACAACATCACATTTTTAGGTTAGAAGTTCAAAGCTTTAATTTTTTTCAAATAACCATTTGAAGAATTTGTACATGTTCAATCGGTAGAAAAATCACTCCTTGCTACAGTGACTTGTTCGAGAGATCATGCAAAACATTGGTCAATGAACTCTTTTGACGCTCCTCACCATCCTCAGTGAATTGTCTCTACAAGAAATTCCTTGCACACCACTTGTCCCTTTCAGTCTCAACCGGCCCACTGGGATTGCAACAAATATACTAACAAGCCTTCATTTTGGAAAAAACGCTCAAATTTGTCAAACACCGATGAAACAGAGACAGTGAAATGGATTTCGGCTTTGAAAGTTTTATCCTGCAGTGCAACTACTATTCTGTTGTATCGAGCGTTTGACGTGCAACTTTTGTTGTTCTCTTTTATAGACATTAAGAAATATTGATTCAGTGCAAAAAATTGCTCTGCCAATCTGATACACCCAGGTCCTAGTGAAAGCCATCGACAGAGAACATGGCGAAGAAAAATATTTTCTTCAAATTCAAGCAGGGTTTGGACTGCATTGAAATCATCCTTCTTGGCAGATGACAGTTTAAACCATTTGAATATATCAATGGCGAATTCTTCGATATCCCATGCTAATGCACGTATATTCCCCTGCATGAAAAGCATTAGAGACTGTGTAATGTGCAAGATCATATGTCGCTAAATTTTTCACAGTCATGATCTACACTGCATCGGTCAAGTTTCTTCCGTAAAAAGAACAGTTCACATTTAGTCCGTCACTGGATAGCATAAGGAAACGAGATGGTGGAAATTTATTATTTGCAATTGCTGTTGTGATCGCATTCAGCAATTTTGTAGCCTCAGCGTGACCAAACAATGTATACTATCCAAGAAATGCGTTCTGACTCGATGAGTATTTTCGGAATAGTAGCGGTTCGAGATAGAAAGGCAGTAGTTCGAGATATGACAATTTTCCAATCATTTTATTGCCGAGATAATTTATTGATGACATGGAAATTCCCTTGGCGGGTGCGAGTCATAAATACAGTTTGAAAAGCAGGCACGCGTTTGCATGTTTCGATTTATGAATGCGTAGCATCTACAAATATGAGCATGTGCATGTTCACTTGCAGATATAAAAAGTGTGCATCAAAAATTACATTCAGTTGGTCGCTGTGTACATTAGTTTTTGAATGCTCATAAGCCTTTGTTCTGAGCAAGAAGACATTTGAATGAATCTTGATAATGCAAAATGTAATAATTGATTGTTCAATCATAATTTGCGCATATATTCAAATAGCCAATAATTTCAAATCAGACGGACCTGGGCCTAAAAATTAAATCTGCAGCGAAACCAAAGAATTCGGGCCTTCAAAGAATTGGCTGACGGCCCGGATCGAAAGCCCATTCTGGGATCTTCTATACCCATGCTCGGCGAAAAAATACTTAGGATATACGTTTTTATACATGATTATATGCGAGAACAACTCTTTTAACATGAATTCATAATCATTATGAAAATTTAGTCTATGGAAAAATTCAGTTGTTTTTGAATCATTGGAATGATAAAAATAAGTCATCTGAATTTAGATTAGCAGTTCAATGCACAATGTGCATGTAGAGTGAAGCTTATCTAAATATTTGATATCTTGCCGTTCGATCAGTCACCAAATTTGAATGAAAATCAACAAAAATCTTCAAAAGTCCACTAATCGGCAAATAATCGACCGATTACTGATTATCACTCTGCAGTGTCAATAATCGACCGATTAATTGGTACACACCTATTGTAAACATTAATAAAATTTGGATGAAAAAGAGGAAATTTCCTAAAACAGAGCATTTTAGAGGAGAGGGTCCAAAAATAGAGGAAATAGAGGGCCTGCCACAGGCCTGCAAGCGACATAGAATTGAGCTATACAAGGAGTCGTTCAACACTTTTCCTTTCGCTTCAGCTATCAATAAATAGACTCAAAAAACTGATTGGCTTGCGACCAAAATTTTAAACCAATTGGTAGTTAACAACGTGCCGGCTCACTTAGATAACTCAAAATCACTTATTACAGCATTAGAATCACAGCTTAACAAAATAAAACACGACGATCAGATTTTTATCTCCTTAGACGTAAAAAGCTATATCCCAGGATTCCAATAGATGAGGGCATCTGGCTGGATTGCGTCGGAAATACCTAATTTCATGAATAGACGTCATGAGCTAGTGTGAGGAGATATCGAATCCGAGACCAAAGCATAGTAGCCTTGCATAACCCTTGTCATGTAACCCTGCCAGACTACCCTTGAAGCAGTCTGTAAGACGAAACGAGTCGGGTTATTTTAGCTTTAAATTTTTAATTGTCTGAAACCTTGTGATTAAAAGGGAGTGAAGAAATCTTTGATTTTGACAATGGTGAAATGAAAGAGTCCCCTTAACATTACATGACGAAGTATGACCAGATTGAATTTCTAAGTCTCGATGCATCGGAAAACGAAGACGACCAGTCCATGAATGCTAGCAACCTGAATCGTTGGTCACTCCATGAACTGTGTCTTTATTTGAGACTGATCCTTCTTCATGGAAGACATATCTCTCTCCATTGCTGCGGAAGATCAGCTGATAAACCGCAGTGTTGAATAGGACCCTGATAACTTCCTTGCGTTGACTTTTAACTCCATAAAATTGGGATGGTAGAAGAATTAAAAAATCAGGTACAGAGGCAACTCAGATATAATTGCATAACGCACAAAATTCTAACTTTGAGATAATATTAACATAAAAATCAATGTAATGAAAAAATGCATCGCATGTGGTGTTTCAAAATGATAAATGATACACTTAGTAGACCTTGACCCTGTAGATGACATGCTCATGACATTTGACATTCCAGGGTGTATAACATAATCGGCACCAGAATTTCCCTGAATTTTCCATGTTTTCTAGAAAAATGTACCCGTAAACAAATGCCTATATATAACAGGGTGTCCCAAAAGTATCGTAAACTTTTAAAGGGCTATACATTGCTTCAATTAAATCCTTTATCGGCATACCGTCTTTTCTTTCTATTAAGGTGCTCTCTTCATAGAAAACTTTCATGCAGAGAATCTGGCTTAATAGAGGAAGATGCCTAGATAAAATTCAATTCGGCCATGGACTTCGAATTTGTGTGATAGTAGCCTATAAACATTGGTTACTCCTGCCCATTCTGTTTTGCCCAAGCATAGCGAAGGGGTCTTCAAAGCTGCATGCTGTGACCTGATTCTATCATATGAATGGCTCAGTTGTTAGGCCTACATTTTGTTATTTTTTCATCGGTCAGTGTATCGCGAGTGTCACGAAATCGGACGTGAACGAATAATTTTGTGCTACTGAGAATACATCCCGGTAATGTGCTCAAGAGACCCTTGAAGCCGTACATCGGAAAGAACGTTGCCGAGTGTTGCAAAACCACCTGCAGTATCGACTGGATTTTTGAGTTGCAGGAAGAAATTGGTAGAGCTTAAAAGTCTTCGAATGGGTTTAAAGTGTTTTGAGACGTTTTCTTCCAACAGAATTGGGACAGGTTTGGAAAATGTCAACACCGACTGATTCGATTGTTGAGCAGTCAATCTGCAATTTTTAGAAAATTTCTCATTTATTCATGGCGTTTCAATCTCCCATTGGTTAATGTGGGCATTAGAAGAAAACACGACCGAGTAGGTGGTAGGTCTATAAAGTATGTCTTGATAGAGAGAGGTGTCTTAACAGATTTCGTCAATATTTCAACCTTTAATACAGGGAAATTTCTAAGTAGAGGGAGTGTCCTCATAGAGAAAATATGGTATTTGTATTTTTTATCTCAAGATAAACTTAGTTTCCACTTCTGTTGCGACATTTAGAAGCTTGCCTGTTATTAATCCGATCTCTCTCAAAAGGTGAATAAAGCCAGATGGTGGAATTGGTGAAAGGGGACCCGATAACAACCATGAACAATCAATAGGCGCTCAGTGTTTCTGATGAGGACTTGCCGTTGGTGAAGTGAAGCTCAATAAATTCAATTCGTGGAGAGATCCAAACCTTCTAGGAAGAATCGGATAACTACTGAATGATGCATGTGATTCGCCATTTGAATAGAGTTCACCTCAGACGAGGCTAATCGACGCACAGTGCAACAATAACTTGATGCAAGATCAGCGAATTTTGCCAATCAATTTACATATAAAACACAATATAAAAAATGTAGGATCAAACACTGCTGCATCAAATTCCTCGACTTAAAGCACACTTCAAAAAGAGATCACGTGCGAATATAATGATATTTAAGCTTACGACAACCTTTTAAAAGTAATACTTCCAGTACACCAGAACAAATTTCGGGATTCCCTTCGATTGTAAAAACAAGTTCTGCTCCCTGGACTTTTATTGCAGGATAAGAAAATTCAAGTAAAAACAAGCAAGTGACTGATTCCTGCCACGGTGCGTTGGAAATCGAATATTACTCTCAATCTACGGCTTCATGATTTTTGAACAAGCATCCATGTAGGCCTACCATCTTCTAAAAACATAATTGGAAAAAAAACGACCGACATCTTCGAAAGTGAATACAATTTTTTCTAAAAGGTGCCCGAAATGGCATTTTCAGCATAATTTGTGTCTCTGCTTCTTTCGGTTTTCTAACGTCCTGCAGTAGTTTCATATTTTTCTATACATAACTGCGCACTTCAGCAATACGTGAAGTAAACTCCATCACTGTTTCTGATAAAGAAATTTAATTTAAAATGACAAATGGACTGGGCCTCCCACAACTCCAAGTAATTCTTTGAATTGGTTATTGAAGTAGAAATTTTTGGATTTTTTCAAAAAAAATATCATTTTTAAAGTAAGTGAAACAAGTGAAATGGAAGTAGGCCTACATTCTACAAGGTGCTCCGTAAAAGTACGTATTCATGTGAGCGTTAAACATGACAGTTTTCTAGGAAATGCCAATGCATAGGATATCCAGTGGAGCTGTGAATCAAAAATGATGTGGCATTATGGTGCTAAATGTCAAGCAACATAGATCAACATGGTGATCTATAGGTACAGTCTCCAACGAAGTTTTTACTAAAATCAGCAATATATCCTGCTGTTCAGTTGCGATAAATAATAAGTGAAACTGCTGGTCTAATCATGTGTTTAGAGCATATTGATGATTTTAGGATAATTAAAATTGTAGACTTACGTTTAAAGAATACCACATGTTAGATTCATCTTATTTAAACCATGCTTAAATATATCTTGCGACCATTTAGAATCTATCGTTTATCGTATATCTACACACACTCGTTTTGAAAAAAAATATTGAAGTTATCAATTGATGTCACTACTTTAAGAGCTATAGGTCTATTAAATGATACTAAATCGATGGCAAAAGTAGTGTGATAAAATGCATCATCGATCTTTGAATAGGAAAAACTAGTTCCAGGAAGCCCAAAACAAGTTGAATTTTGTTAGATATTCGAATCTCTGTTGCGAGGCCTTTCAGCCGGCTATCATAGCCGTCTATCGTCAGGCGAATGACAGAAACACATCAGATAATTAACATCAATCATACTGCAATGGTCAGACACAAATTGCGCAACGGAAATAGTAACGATCAGAGAATAGAATTACATGACTTCAAGATAAAAATAAGGGCGTGAAGATACTACCTACAAATAGTTGCCAAGTAACACTATAGAAAAGGAAAAATACTGAGGATACCAAAAATCACTGATGTGATGGTTAGTCTTATTGCACGACGATGTGCATGTATGTCGAGTCCAGCAGGCCTCTCTGACAATGCTTTTTCGCCAGTTGCAATCCCGGTCAATAGCCTTCCTCCCGTCAAAAGTCACGTTGCGACCAAAGTCCCACGGATGGTTGTCAACCTCCAAACGCAGGACGTCACAATCACGAATAGCTTTTGGCGTGTTCTTTCTTTCCTCCATGGTTCGTCCTGAATACCTAGCATGGCTGTGCTCAGAGTCCTGATAGGCACATAGCAGCTGGTAAACTACTCCAAAGTGTCGTCGTAGGCCTCATCCTGACACAAACTTCCACTCTTCGCAAAACACTACTGATCCACTCCGATATCACTGGAACGAACTGCTGAAGGTTTGATGCTCGTTGTCATCAGGCAAGCGATGCGCAATCCCCGTCCTGCGTTCGGAGGTTGACCACCATGCGTAGGACTTTGGTCACAACGTGAATTTGGATGGGATAAAGGTTATTGACCGGGAGTGCAGCTGTTGAAAAAGCATTGTCAAGGAGGCCTGGTGGACTCGACATCTGTCTTCGTGCAATAAGACTAAGCATCACATCAGTGATTTTTGGTTTCCTTCGTATTTTCTTCCTTTTCTACGCTGTTACTTGGCCCTTCATCCTCCTTATGCCTTCTTCATGCCCTATTTTTATCTTGAAGTCATGTAATTCTATTCTCTGATCGTTACTATTTCTGTTGCGCAATTTGTGTCTGACCATTGCAGTATGATTGATGTTAATTATCTGATGTGTTTCTGCCGCCTGACGATAGACGGCTGAAAGGCCTCGCAATAGAGATTCGAGAATCTAGTAAACATCAACTAAGTTTGGGCTTCCTTCACAAAATTAATACAACAAATGATGCTTTAACGTCACTACTCCCCATACTTGGGGCTTGGACGGTGTTGACATAGACTTATGGAGCGTTGTAGTACTTTTAGTCCGGATGCTCTTCCTGCCGACACCTTCGGGGCTCGACCTCTGGACCAAAAGATCGCTAGGCCAAGGACTTAACCACTGTGCCACGGAGAAAAATTGATGCAACAAATGTTCATAATATTTGACCGACTGTTTTGGCAGGATGAATGATTCTTATAATAATATCAGAATAGTACTTACAAGATAGCGTAGAAGTAGAAGCAAGTACATTTCATTAAATATTTATGAACCTGATATGCTTTGTATAGCTAACCGATTTCTTTCAATGTATAGGTGCTTTCGGAAGCTCCTTTAGTGAGGCTTGTTGACCTAAATTTCAGATCAAGCACATCGATTCGAATGGCGAGAAATGTGAAAAAGACATCATAAGTGACTGTTTTTCGAAAAAATAGTCAAAGTCAAAGGTTGTGGACTACCTCTAGATTTAAACATTGATTAAGTATTTCATATGAGTTCACCTTTTGCATAGTGGAAGACGCTAGGGGATTAGAGTCTTAAACGTAAAAGATATCTATTCACAGCTCCGGCATGTTCTACTCTATTAATGCACATGTATATTTCATCTATCATAAGTAAAATATGATGCTCCATTGTTCGAATAATTTTTTTTGCAATTATAGACAGGAGAGATTAACAGAAAAAAAATTTCCATTTAAAATTTCTGAAGAAAGACCAACGAGCTCAGTCTTTCTTTAGACATTTTATCTGCAAGAACGATGTGTATTTTGACAAAGCATATTTTGTGGAATGATATGTGTTTAGTCCACTTAATCTTCAACATAATGAAAGCCTACAATGCTGCAGCAAAGTCACCGCATTGAAAATAAAAAAATAGAAATTACATCTTTAAAATTTCCTTGCATACTGCATCTTTCGACCTCTCCGTTTTATTCATGGTTAAATGCTTAGCCACGAAACTTGACAACAAAATTGAAAAACACTATCTAAGAAATCACTTTCACGAAATTTTGTGGCCATCAGAAAAAATGGTCACCTTCTGATGTGCTGTGTGAAGTTCATTTGTAGACAATGTAATATGACAAATACACTACCGACAAATAAACCGATTTACATCACATTTGATAGAATGCATGGTCTCACGATTAAAAAAATTTTGAACTCTTCTCATTTTCTTTGTACGTTAAACCTACACAGGGCAATTTTTCTGAATCTACTACCGCCAGAAGCAAGTGATATGAGATTAAGAACTGCATGATTATTATATAAAACCTATGTTTCCAAAATGTCTATATGGTTCCACTAAAATTTTAATCAGAAAATCGACTGTCTCCTACGGTTTGAAAATATGCCTATTTAAGCCTACCTCCACGAATTTTAAGGGCAATTGATTTTCTGACTAAAATTTTAATAGATATATTGAATTCAGATGTTGCCAAGAACGTTGATGTTATTCAAATTCTATTTTGTGGCTTTCCTTGGGAGTTTTACAAACGCAGTTCATGACCATTTTATCAGGAGTCAAACTTTACCAGGATCTGATGCTGACCATCGGTTGGTCTGATTCGTTGAAGAAACTGTTGATTGTGGTCAACATGATCTGTGTCTTGAGCTTTTGTTTCTCTTTTCTATTATGTATCTTATTCCAGCTTCTCATGTCACACTTTTTTTGGATGTTTAGCAATTATTCTTTTAATATTGTCGCACTGATCATATTTTATGATTCAGTCTGAATACCCGAATACCATTTCAAAGTCGCTTCCATGCAATTGGTTCTCTGTGCTCATTTAGGCCTTATTGCTCAACTAGGGATCGCTTATGAAAGCGCTTATTCATATATTTCGAAGAGTTTTGTAGAACAGACCGACTAAGAATGAAAATGTCCTCGGAGTTATCAATGGCCTTGATTACATTTGATTCCATACACCCATGACGACGATAAACATTTGTGACGATCCATGTAACAAAATCGCTACGCGCGTTATAAAATTCAGATACGTATTATATCTAAAATAATAACCCCACGCCAGTTGTACACGTAAGTCACATGAGTGATGTTAATGATGTCTTCGAAAGGATCCTAGAGTGGTTTGAAAGGCCTACTATTATAAATAAAATGCCAAAAAATAGCTCGTTTTTTTACGCTCACATACTTCGAAATGTTAATACATGGATTCAATGAAACATTTATCACAATTGCTGTCTATCAAATATACAAACAAGACTCAAAGAAGTGTCTAATGCTACAAACAAACGATAGTTGATGCAAAATCATATAAGTGGATTCACATATATTCTTCAAAATTCATCAGAAAAATATAAGTAAAATCACCTCACTTTCAGAGTATGTCAAATCGAGCATGCACAACTTGAAACAAAAAATTAACTAAACAGCAAAATGTAGTGTATTATCTATGTTCTGTAACTTGAAGTTCGATGGTTGGTTCAATTTCATGATTTCACAGAAAGTGGTCACACTTTATGGAATTGCCCAACACTTTATTAGGAACAGAATCTCAGACAAAGCTGCTAAGAACATCGATTTATTTCATTGGCTTACATGTCGGACTCAGAGCCTTAAAAGAGCATCGTCACTTGCGGTTTGGAGAGAGCTCTCAAATCCAGCTCTTGAGTGATCTCCCAAATTCCGGTAGAAAGCTTTAAGATATACTGAAGACTGTACCAGAACTGGAGGTGGAGGCTTAAGAGACGGTGTCATCGACATTGAAAGTGACAGGTCGAAAAACATCGCTAACATTTTCGACCTAAGTAATAAACCGATTGCGCGAGTACCATTTTTATCTTCAGCCTATAGAAAATCACACCTCAGAAATATGGTTCAAAGATCAAGCCGTTGGAGAAAATATGTCGAAAGAAAGAAATAGAGTCCAT
The DNA here is from genome assembly GCA_907163375.1 of Prostheceraeus crozeri. Taxonomy (NCBI): domain Eukaryota; kingdom Metazoa; phylum Platyhelminthes; order Polycladida; family Euryleptidae; genus Prostheceraeus; species Prostheceraeus crozeri. The sequence goes on from CAJQUW010004443.1 coordinate 108,974, forward strand.
CTAAATATTGCTTGCAGATGCAAATATTGAAGGGTTTGATGCAAGTCACTCGTTAAGGCGAGCAAAAAATTCGAAGTGGAATGAAACTCCGTTTTAGCAACATAGTTGACTATAATGATGAAATGAGAGCAAAAGCTGCATTATGATGTTATCAACCATTATATTTTTTTCACCAATATTTTGGCTGTCACAGCCAGATTCAGTGATGCCTGAAACCCGAAATATTGGGCGAGTAAAACATATGATAGTTAGCAACATACAGGATCTTTTTTTAAGGTCCAAGACTGGTGTACATTGATAAAAAAACTGGTGTTCATGATGAATGATGAATGAATGGTTTCACGTCACTGCTCCCCCATACTGGGTGCTTGGACGGTGATGACATAGTCAGACTTTAATCTGGAGCGTTGTGATCTTTTAGCCCGGATGCCCTTACTGACGACTTCCAATGACATTTTCGGGGCTCAACCTCTGGACCGAAAAATCGCTAGGCCAAGTACTTAACCACTGTGCCACGGAGACCACATAGGTTGAAATAGAATGTTCATATAGGATGAAATATTCGTTAATAAATTATGAAAATATTCCTGCATATTTCTTATCTTCGTCATGGACAGCTAGAATACTATCAATTACTACTAGAATACTATATTATATACTACTAGAATTCTAGCTGTCCATGTCTTCGTCTAAACGTGTAATAGGTCTGATTTTTTTGTTCTCCATTGATACCAGTACGATTATGGTAAACCAAAAACTTTCAAGGCATTTGAGGAAAGATCCGTAATTCGCTATATCTTCAAACATTAGTAGGCAATAGGCCTATCTCCTACTGAACAGGTTGAACAAACACATTGGAAACAAAATTTATCGCGTGTGGTTCAACAAGTCGACCATGTCCAGTTCCTCAAAAGTTTAGGTTAGGGTAAGACGATGAGTACAGCAATGTGCAGCGCCTGCACATTGTTCGTTAACAATGAGTCTTTATGTTAGCGAGTTGTTCCGTCCATGCATGGCGGCAGCACCGTCGCACGCGATCGCCATGTGCTTTGAAGTGTTCAATTAATAATCTACGGCTACTGCATTCTTCTGCTTGAAGAGATCTGCAACCTCGGTGCCATAAATTAGGTTTGAATTATAATGATTTCATAAATTTGGGCATAAGTTTCGGACACCTATCAACTGACAATGACTGAAATTTTAAAATACCGGTAGTACAGGCCATAAGTAAAAAAATTGGTGTACTGGTGTACACCACCATGGTCTTTAAAAAACACTGTATACAGTATATTGTCTTATCAAGAGCAGTCTGTAGACGTAAAAAATGTCAGGAATTGTGTCAAGATGAAGGATCCAGCACGACATCATGTATCCAAACATCGAAAAGCAAAAGCGCAAGTCTGAGAACAAATGAAATTCTTAATAGGATATCTTGGTGGAATAAGATAAATCGAATAAGAATGTATGCTTCACCACTTTGTAGAGATCCATCAAGAATGAGGTTGTGCGCTAGCCGCGTCTGCTCACACGGGTGCACCGAAACTTTTAAAAAGCTTAACTGAAGCACCTATTAAAGTAAAGTACACGTATAATTCGTTTCGCATTCTAAATTGTCGTGTGATGATCAATTAAAACTTCAAAATCTTAAAAATAGGGTCTCTATTTTTCATGATAGATATTGACATTTTCTAGAATTCAAAGCAAATTTCATAATGTATACTATGAAAATTCTAGTAGTGATAGAGAATTCGAAGCAGACTTACAACGGCGCCATTTAATTTTCATATTGCCAACACTTGAAACTGACTCTCATAACACTTAGTCTGCACGTCTCTATGATACTTCTAATGGAATTCTTTAAATCTAGATGAAAGCAAGAAATAATGCAGAAATGCAACAAGACATGGCAAAAAATTGCAATGACTAAATCAAGGGTGTGGGATCGTTTTCACTGGAAGCGGAAGCGAATGCCCGACAATCGCTTCCGCTTCCGAAAGTATCATGATACTAATGACTGACGCAATTCGTGTGTCAGGGCGAGGCGAGGCACTTCTGACTTTTGACCTTAAGTCTTGATATGAGTTAAGTAATAGTTGTCATATTTAGTGCTTACCCTATCACACCTAATTACAAGTTGGCACCTGTATTACTAAATGTAGTTAATTTCTAATTTTCTCATCATGATGAAAACGAAAGTGTACTATCTCAGAATACTGGCATTCGAAATTAGAAAACCTCAGTATCATCTAATCAATGGCAACTTTACACAATGAGGATCGGCGGGTCTTGAGGCAATTTCATTGTAGCATTCTCAAACACTCCCTTGGTCGTCTAATGTTATTTAACTACACACGTGTAGGGAAAATATGACGTTTTTATTTCACAATTTCCCAAAGGTCAAAATTTTCAGAAAATTTGAAAAATATTTGACTTTTTGGCAAGTCAAAAAAATGCATACAAGTCAGTTAGGGTTTACGACAGATAGTTCGTGGAGACTGTGAAGTGTTAACGTCAGAACCTATAACTCGTAAAAAAGCGGAAAATAAAGAAGGGAGGTGTGTGGCCCATGTCCGGTCTCCAATAATTGGAAGCGGAAGCGGAAGTCGAAACGGTTGAGTGGAAGCGGAAGGGAATAAGAATCAATCGCTTCCGCAGCCCTGGACTAAATTACCAAGTCGGTGGCGGACGAAACGTCGGGTCTTTAATTGACTCCTAAAATTCTATTAGAGCGATTCCATGCGTAGTAATGTTACATCGCACGCATTTACTAAATTTCAATAACAGTTTCAGTAGATGTTACCAGGTTGTTATCGATCTACCGGACAAAACTGCTGACAGATTCCCTGAAATTGATGTTTGCATGCTTTATTTGCTTTGCCATTCTCCTTTTGTGATTCAAATCAATTTAGGTCAAACGTGATAACGTTACACGAATTGACATGAAAATCGAGTAATGGTTGCTACTTATGTGAAAAAGTCTGCGAATTGAAAGATTTGATCGATACCATTATTCCATAAAATTAAAATTGAGGATCAAAAGAGCATCACAGCAGTTGTGGAAATTGAATTCGTGCATTACTCTGATAGCTGTCCCAACAAAGGATACGTAATAACGTTACACGTACGAAATCAGGATTTATATTTGGTTGAGGTGAAAGTTTATTCAGCTTCACATGCACCAGTTAACTTCAAGTCAACCTCAAGTTAATCTCAACAACACTTGAAAATCCTCTTATGCTTGCTTGGGTTTTTTAGGTGTATGGTGAGATGCTCCTGTCATATTACTGATGAAAGTAGACACTAGCGATGAAAATGTTTTTCTTTCAATTATTTTGAAAAAACATTGTCTTGGGAAATAGTAGATGAATGCACATGTAAGCTTTACCTCGCCATTCAAATTGTTTTCGTAAGTTCTTGGAGACACATTTAATTTAAAATACTAGTTGTTAAGTACTTAAATCAAGATGTTGCCTTAACAAACAACTCGGTATTCAATAGACATCATAATGGTCATGTTATATCACTCTAACAGTGCCAGACGTCTGCACTCTTTCTTTCCGTGGTTCTGTACCATGGCAAACGATATCATGTTTGATCAAACCTCTCGCTACTTTTTCTATTTTTCTTGCACATTCTTTACTTTTTCTCACTATCTTTTGTGATTTCTGTGACGAGCAGATGTATATACATGATTTCATTTGAATGCGCCTACTGCTACTGCTTATGTGGTGAAGTCCATTCCTACATATTTCATTTGATGTTAATAACTTACTGTGTATTACACGATATTTGTAATAAAACTATTTGGCGCAATTCAAACTTTGATTGATAAATTTCAAATAATGTGCATTGTAAAAACGGCTACGTCGGTAGATTCACCCTCGGATGAGGCTTACATGATCACAGGTCGCAACTTTTAAGAAATGGATTCGATGCATTTGCACTACACATACGGTGTTCCAGAGGACGCTTCTGAAATCTGGATTCGCGTGTTTTTTCCATGCATTTCAAAATTTCATGCATCTTGGTGTATGCGAGGCATACAACTTTTGCATTCTTGCAACCTCAGTGACTGATCTCACCAACAATTTGCGAAAAAGGTGTGTAGACCACCCAACGATTTAACACCGATGCCGTCCTGCATTCAAACTACATTTTTTATAGATGAAAACATTCTTTCAGACAAGTAACATTTTTCCGGAAAACTCTTGTCTATAGGATGGTCTGTTAATTACTCGAGCTTTCAGGTCTCTTCCTCAGGAGAAGTGACATGACATGCGGTTTATAGTATCGCAGCGTGGATTACAATTTCACAAAGTCACAAATATATGCAAAAAGTCATATACAATTTCAATAATGACTCGGACAGCTTACATTTCCGTTGAAGGTTGCAGAATTACCCACTCAGTTGGAGTATCAAGATTGCATGACAAATGAGGTAACTGTCTGAAGGCAAAGCGTGACTTTGGTTCCTGGTCAAAATGGTATTTTCACGGCAAGTCCTAAAATTCGGTTTCAATAAACCTGTTCCAATGAAAATCTCAAAAAAGTTGAATAACAGAGACGGTCAGCAGCATTAAACACCATGCTTCTGTTAAAATTTTAGTCTGAAACCAATAGCCTTACTGCCAGTGGCTATTAACTTTCCACTTAAGATTTAACAGAAGTGCAGGTTTTACATGTTGCTGAGAACGTTTCAGTTATTTGCATTATATCTCGAGACTCATCCTGGGACAGTTTTCGCAATTGACCAGACGACGGGAGATCATGATGATTTTCGATAACGAAGTTAAAAACCACCCGAACAGTTTTAGGCAGTCGATATCTATGTTGACGCTATTTCTTGCAAGATCGACCACCGAAGGCGCTGGACACCGCCGAAGTGCTCGTCTAAATTTCAACTTTCAATTATATCGACGACCTAAAACAGCTTGGGGAGTTTTAGCTTTGTTTTCGTTATTTCCAAAAATGGAACGCTTTATCATAGCCACTTAAGACCATTTCGCGCGAAGACCATTTTGACTTGATGTGACTTCAACTGTGCAGCACAGACCACTGCTAGGGTAATCCACGGATTTATTTCCAACAACTTCTTCGATGCTGATATGATTTCAACTTTGCTTATACGGTGCAATAATCTCGATGAAATCGTTCAATTCATGAACTTTTACTCATGAGTAGACACTACTCGATTTTCGTAGCCAATCGTGAAGTTGTTACGACGGACTTTAATTAATTATTGATTCACTTATGAAGAACAGGAAAACATATGAAATATGCAAACAGTGGCTTCGGAGCATCTTCGTCAACCATGTAGACATATTTTATTTGCTTTATCTGCTAAATTGATACCAACCTATTCTATATAGTGCACAATAAAATAAGTTATAGGAATTTAGTGTTTACGTGCGATGTAACGTTATTACGCATGGAAACGGCCAGTTATACTTTTGAATAAATTGATATCAAATACACACGAAAAGATTTGAAATTTATCAAAGTTTATGTCGCGATAATTGTGGATAATGGTTTACAATGATAAAACATAGTTTGCATAACGTTATTACGCTTGGAGCGCAAGAACGCTACATTCTATGCAGCATTTATGACGCAAGTGAAAATCAATTTCTCAGTTGTTCCATTATAAATGACCGACGGCAGCTTACGATATGAGATTACACCACATTCGGCTCAATAGATAATCTGACAGATTAAACAATTGCTCTGAAGCGCAATAACGCTACATTTTACATGTGTTATACAATGTAAACTTTCTAAGCAAAAATTTATGGCAGCATGAATCTGTAGATGTTTTTCTAACATAATTAGTATAATTTCTATCAAGAAAAATAATAAAATCTCTCGTGTAAAAAATTTCATAATGAGTGTTTGCAATCAATCTCAGACAAATTATTTTTTTACCTTAATGTAGACAGTCACGTGGAATTAATTTCCCATATAGCAAAGGAAGTTTTCTTTTTGATTCCTGTAGAAATGTAGTAAGAATGCAGAAAGATACGAAGCAATATCCAGTGTTCCTATTGCTTAACTTGAAAATTTTCGGGCATTGAGTTTTCCCGCAAAAATTCGGGCATTTTTCGGGAATGAATACTATTTATCTTTATTGAACAAAGGGACTAACATAGGTCTATGTTCGCGAACATAACGCAGATATTTTATCGATCTGGTCACCTTAAATATACTGCCAAATCTTTATTGTTCAACATAGTAGGCCTACGTTTCATACTTTCTGATGATAATAGTTTCCTGCGGTAGTTTTCGTTGCGGTAGGCCACGTTGGTTTCAATCATATAGAATAACTTACATGCATTATTCAGGGTAGTGCTCCAACTATGTATTCTTTAAATACATGTACGTCAATATACATGCATCCTGATATTCGTATTACTAAGTGTTTGGGAATATAATTTACATAGCATAAGCAAAAACTATATATGAAAAATCATAATATACTTCGACACGACCACTATTTTGAAAACCACTTCCAAGATGAGTAAATCCGTCTTTGGCAAGTATTCACTCTGGTTTCTAGAAAAATGCTGACACTCTCAATGTAATTTACTGCAAGTAGGCCTACATGCACGAACACAATACAAAACTGTCCTTCAAATAAGGTATGTAGAACTGAAAAGGACAATCACGTCTAACTCTCAAAACTCGGTTTAATTATCTAGAGTAGTCTTCTGCTTCTTTTGACCAGCATCAGCTGCCTCAGCATCAAGATCAACATTGATAGCATGTCTTTTCAAAATGTTCTGTACAATTTTTGATGTTTGTTTTTCTTTTTTCTCGCCAATTATCTGCTTCTTTTGGTGTAGGTCTTCAATCTCGTCATCGAATCTCTGAGCTGAGGTCTGCAGGTCTTCCATTAGCTTGCGCATTTTGTTGCGTTCATCGATCTTCTTTCTGATGTCATCCTCCATTTCCTTCGATTGCTTTTGAAGAAGCATCATGACGTCATTTGTCCTTTTGGAATCGTCTAGTTCTTTAATAATTTTCTGTTGCTTACATTTTCTTTTCATTTCTTCTTCTAATCTTTGTTGGTCTTCGCGCTTCCTCATATGTGCTGCCCGTGCAGCTAAGGCCATATTAACCAATTCTTTCGTCACTGGCATGGTTGCAGCGGTCCAGCTCTTTACTATCATGCATGATTTTGAGACGAGCACAGCTGTGACGGTCTCCGTTTTCATGTTCAGACGTTTCTTTTGCAAAGTGTCATGGAGGACACTGAACACACGTTCTACATCCGAATTTCCGTGAGGCAATCATTACTTGTACTTGAATATACTTGGCAATCATTTTAACACATTTGAACATATCAAGAATCTATATCAGTCTGTAACACACTCTCCAAAAACTTCATGGATCATACTGATATTTTCCATGTCAGAAAGATTGCTGTCGAAACCAAATTACTAATGAGTCTCTGTGAATGTAGTGGCTTATGAGAGAAATGTAAATACTGACCTTCGAGGAAATAATTCAGAGGTATCATCGTATCTGTAATAATTGGAAATTCATTAATTACCAATATAATTCATCAATTCGCTGAGAATAATTTCATGGGTATAATTAACATGAACAATTTATAGGCCTACATAGCAAATTTTCAACTCGCATTTACTACAATCAAGTGTTAACATATCAAAATTCCAGGACTTTTCCAGAAGTGTGAAATTTAAGGAGTTTCCAGGGTCCTTAAAATTTATTTTAAGATTTAAGGAGTTTTCCAGGAAATTGAGGAGCGCAGGAACCCTGAATAAAACAAAGTGGAGAAAAATTGATAAATTTATGGCCATCTCTTTAGAGCCTCGACATATGGACATGATACATAATCAATAGTTGCAGAAGATTTTCTGTCGCATCCCTCGAAGGCTCTGCAATTTCACCTTTCAGAGGCGTTCCTGAACTGTACATATGATAGGGGCCTATGTTTTCGTTATATATCAACAGTATATACGTAATAGGAATTTAGATCAAAATTCGGGCATTCGCTACCAAAAATTTCGGGCATTCGGGCGTCATGATTTTGGATTCGGGCATTCGTGCGAGAGTAGAAACACTGAATATCACCGCTATCAACAAGAAGGTCAGCATCTCGACATAACGCGACTTCAAGCAGTCTCTCTGTGAAGTGATAATGTAGATGTATCCATAAGTGAGATTCTGGCAAGACGCCATTTCCGGAAACTCAGACACCCCATTTTTGCACTACTTAGTGATATTTGTCGGCCTACTTATAACGATCTGTCATTGGCAGAAATGATATTTATAAACTAATCAACTATGCAATAGATTTTAATAAGTTTTCACCACCAAATCAGGAAAGATTTGCATTACATAAAAAAGATTTGCATACTGTCCCTGTTTCTCTGGTCGTTATCACTCAGATTAACAACTGTACAAATGCTGTTTGTTTTTTACATGCTTTTGAGATATGGAAAACAAATAGTCTCAGAAAAACAAACATGTAGTAATAACAGAAAGATGCTAGTATGGGAGAAAAAGAGACGCATAGCAAACTATAACAGAAATGTGGTTAAAATGACTTGATGAAGGTATCAGAGACAATAATACGATTGTATGTGACGGATAATAATAAAATGTATTTTTGTAAAGCGGCGTGACTTTCGTCAAATATGTACAAAATTTTGGGAAATTATACGCTTATATTCTACGTATAATAGAATCTGCGCCCATAATTCGAAATTATCGACTTGGAAATCACTTGGAAGGTATTTGACGAAAATCTGAAAATGCCATTTCTAACAATGAAAACAACCACAAAATGAAGACTATTCCTCAATTTGGAAACAAAATGTCAAGTTCGAACACGAAATTGCAGAGTTTATCACACATTATTACGTATTGATCACGTAAGGGTATATAGCGAGCGACAATGTAGCTAAAAATAAGTTGTACATCAAAACTGGCGTGACGCTCGTCGAATGAGAAATGAAATGAGATGTAGAAATTTACTGAATTTCTAAATTAGATTCTGCGAGTTTTTTGATTTTCCATAATTTAAAATTACTTGTTCAAAATATCAACTTCGAACTTCAACGTAAGGAGCCATATATTCAAGTTGCTCTAAGGATCTATGGTTCTTCAAGGGGCTCATGCTGAAGCTTTTTTGCTTCTTTCTAACACTTTTGTTGTTGATTGTATCATCATCTCACTTCCAAATATTATCCGCAATATGTAGATTGTGAATTCGTAAGCATATTTGTTGACACTTTCTAAGTTGAAATAATTACTAATAAATATAGGTCAAACAGCCTAATCAAAAATATGTTTGATGAAAAAAATGTCTAAATAAAATGATGCGAACTCCCCAATTTTGCAACAAAATTGTGCACACGAAATTACTGTTTATCAAATATTAATACGCCTTTGACAGTAACACAGTCTTATCAACTATATCTACGAGTACTTCGTTTCGATGGATTACGGGCATGACGAGCATATTTCTTTGTGACCAAAGATTCCAATAACTTTCTTCTTCTTCGCTGCTTCAACCTCATCACTTCACTTCCTTCTACTGTCTTGAACAGTAGAACCTTTTAGAGATGCTCTAATTTTTCTTGTTCCTTGGTTTTCAAATGTATTGTGTATGCACTGAAGACTATACCTTCCTTTGCCAACTATGGCATCGACCCAATTGTAAGTCAACTCCACTAAAGGACCATGAAACACCGTTAGGACTGCCTTGACTAGCTTACCAAGTAAGGGACATCGAATAACTCCATCTTCTGTCGTCAATTCGAATGCAAGATTCCAAAATGAGTCTAAGCGCTCTCCTGGAACAAAGTGGATGTTCAGGTCAACGGAATACAGTCGAATTTCATAAGACAGATAGTTAATTCTTCTTTTCTGATAACATTGGGTAACTCTTTGGCAATGTCCAGTAGTTGGTTTTGTTGAATACCTCCACACTTTCTTTTCAGGGGATCTAATCCTCTCAGTCGATGAAGAAACGAATTGTTCAATGGCAATTTTTCTAACAAATACTGCAGAAGTCCTGACATTGCTGTTCGGTATGCCTTGGAGAAACTTTCTTTTCTCATGGTATCATTGACTTCTTTCAACAACTCTCCACCTCCTTCACTTATGTGCAACCGTCGATCATTTCATTGGATATCCCGATCTGCCGGTAACATCTTGACAAGAGTCGAAGGCTGATCTCCAATGCATTCTGGCTTGATGAACATAGAAGATAATTCTAGTATTAGTTGTAGAAGTGACTTTTAAAAAACTCATGGAAAAGCAAATGTGAAATGAAAGATCTTCGAGATTGCACTTCCTTGTTTGACTCTCTATTGGCCTTTCTGGTTTCATTGTTAATCATTCATAAGATTCCTCACAAATGAAGCAAAATACAGGCAAATAAAAATGACTGTTATTTTCAATTTTCAATTTTTTTGTTTCTCAAAACATACTAAAAAAATCCAACAACTAAATAGAAAATAGACCCTGCCCATCTTCCCACCCCCTCCCACCCTTCTGTTTTATAACGTTTTTGGACGAATCTCGAGACCCAATAAAATTCATGCCAAATTTCCGGAAGAATCTCACCCATGGATGTATCATGATTTGTCATGCTCATATCATATCTAATTTTCGTCACTATTTTCACAATTTTTCTCAACATGTGAGCGCAAAATGCATCGGTGATTTTACTATATAGTCGTGATTTTCGAAAGGTTTCATTTTCATGATGGGCCCTATGTAAATTTAATGCTTAAATTGAATTGATAAATATAATTGAATAATGCTCTTCTAATTGGATTAATTACACTGCATGCTTAAGACATCTTTCTTTCCAATTCGAGGCGACTAAGATAACAGATGAAATGAATTAAGCTATGCAGAAAACATCAACTTGATCGCATTTCGCACATTTCGGAGCAACAACCCAAGAACCGGTGCGAGCAGAAAAACTCGTGTACCGGTGCAACGCGCACAGCCCTAATTAATGATCTCTAACTGCTGCTGAAAGAGCAAATTTATTTTTCATACAATTACCTTAATACAACTATCAATTTGTGATCAGGACTGTCTGTTTGTTTATCTGCAACAATAACATCGATCTACTCTGGAAGAAGTCTGCTCTAAAAGTGTAATCAAAATCATGAAATTACAAATCTCATTTTGAGTGTTTAAATTAATATTTGATCAGTAAGCTATTAAATGTACCAAACTCGGAATTGCATGGATCTACGTGTACATGAACAAATGGAATTTTGCGATGATTGACGCTCCGTAGCTTGCAAGATGACTGGAAGTACAGCTTCAGAATTGCCGTCTTACCTACGTCTATTTTAATCTACAAATTAAAAATAGTAAGAAGCTAGTGCGCGAGTTTAGGAAGAAAACTTCAGTGGCTCTTGTACTATTTCCAGAAACAATTCATTTTCTCTCTTGCATTATCTTGGTAGACATCTATGTTTGTTCCTTCTATCATTCCGTCCTTTTCAGTTGTTGTCACTTCACGGTGTCAGTGTCGATTGCATTACTGTGTTACTGTCAGTTAACCGGTGTCCACCTTTGAGAAGAGCCGATTCGACGTACGAGGGTTATTTCAATAAATTATGAACTCGGGAATAGCTGTGTTTGCAGTCTATAAATTTATCAACGACGAACATTGCTTCAATTACTAGAGAATTCGATTGCTCCAATCTGATGTCCTAATTCCTTTTTTTAAAAAAATAATTTTCAGAACATAGTTCAATTTCATTTAATCAAGCAATTGAGAAAAAGCAAATAAGTAGACCCACCCACCTTGTGCTAAAAAGTGAAATGGAATGAATAATTCTGGAACCTGAGTACGTCAATTAACTATCTCGGTTAGTGGCCTGTTTTGGACTCATCAAAATGCATATAGTACAAGAGATTTGAGTATGTTAATAATTCATAATGACATCGAATCTATAGTTGCATAATTCGTCAGTGTGACATTCCGCTGTTTCGCACCTCGCCATGAGGCTAGGTGTGAACAGGCATTTGGGTAGCCACGACAGCGACAGAACTCATTTTCGGCAAAATGCGCGACGAAAGCACTTAATCTCCGCGACAGGAACTTGTCATTAACCACCGCATGTCACTATTTGACATCAACCACTGTAGTCGGGATCCTACATGAACAAAAAGTGGGAGCAATAAATTTGATTAATGATTTACTTACCATTCAAGCTGTTGTACAAGGATGCTGTATACGCTGCAGACGCTGAAGTGGCAAGATTCGTCGTCCCTCTTAATGCGTTGTGATTTACCATAGCTGAAGACACACTTCCTGAGGGAATTGATGTCGCATCCGGTGGGACACCTGGAGCACCTGATGCAACCGTATGTGTGATTGCTGGAACGGCGGCACCCATTTGGTCCGCAGTAGGAGTCTGTTGAGACAATTCCATGGCACTAACAGAATGAACAAAATTCGAGCCATCATCTTTGGATGAGGCAGTAACATTTGACCAATCTTTATCAAAGCGGTTATAGTCTCGATCAAAAGTGTGCACAGAAATTGTTGCGCCTCCAACTAACTCTGTATCAGATAGCTGCTCACCAGAGCCACTTTCCACATCAACCGTCACTTCTAATTTCCTTGCTCTACTAGTGACCTCGTCGGATTGTTCCACATTCTCTTCAACCTCACTTAGAGGGATAGTTTCATCAGCTTTCTCTTGGAGGAACGTATCCGTCACCTCATCAAGTCCAAGGTCAATTTCAACCTCTACTTGATTATCTTCCAAATCTTCCGTAAAATCTTTCGAATCTTCTAGCCCGCAGCTGTCTTCGTTTGATTTGTTTGATATCCGTACTTCCTCCTTAATTGTTTCCGATCGACGTGAGAGAACAACTTGAGGTGGTGGTTTTGGTTTCAGAACCCGTCGCCCATCAATAAACGGTCCCCGAATGGCACTTGTATCCGTCTCTTTAGTTTTTGCCGATTCCTCGTCCTATAGAAAGAGAGCATGAGAGATCGATGGATATTACACATTGAAACTATCTGAGCCACGACCAGACACGTAAGAATTTCCAAATTCATTGGCACACTTGTCATTGTAACAGACCAACTACTTGCATTGCTGCAATATATTTAGACTACCAATGACAATTCCAAAAAAACTGATTCGCCTGTTCAACATGTGTTATACACAGCACGATGTGGCGATCACGCGCTTCTATGAGAGTAAGGAACCCAACATATTTCCTCCTAAGAGCGACTTAATACGAGTAGAAAAATTGAAAAGGCGAATCAAAAACAATGACAAACTTGACATAATCTAGCACACCATTCTAAGGGAATGCACACATCAGACATCAGAACACAATAGCACAATCCGTGTGTTCGTCATAGTCAGGCAGCAGAAAGTCATTTTGCAAATGAGATTTAGGAAAAAAGATTAGTGTAAATGGATGGATGATGGCTTCAGAATGGCTAACCTTACACAGTCTTAGAAATGCTTGAGACTGGGAGCAACGGGAGTCATGTAGAACAATTTTAGGGTAAAATAAGCATCAATATCATCAATTCATCAGATTTGATAAGGACAACCATTCTCCTATCTATGCTGATTCTGGTACTTTCCCAATAAAAGTATTTAATTCATAAGCTGTCGGACTATGAGCAATAGACAAGCATGTACATATTTTAGTACAAAATATATGCAATATACAATATAAAACATTATGAGCATTTCTGTGCGTTGCCATATGACATGAGAATAAACTTGCTTTCATTTGTTAGAGACTTAATGCTATAGCGTGCTCCAATTATTCAAATTTACTATGCGATGATCACAGCAATCCCTAAACTACAAAAATGGTTCAGAACAATTATGTCTGAACTCTAATATTAGGAATAACCAACAATCAGCAGGACAAAAAGAATGTAGATAACTAAGCTAATTTTTCCTTTTCCACAATTACAAGAAATCGAAATAGAAGCAACTGTTATTCTAGTATTTATGTGATCAATGTAAAGCAGACGACTAACAAAACAGTTGACATAAATAAGCAGACGCATGGAAATGCTAGGGTTGTAATATTAGCTTTTCATATAAAAACCGAACAAACAATAAATAGCAATGAACAAGTCCAAACGAAAAATCATAATATAGATATCAGAAGATGGACTGAGATCCATAAGTGAAAAATCTCAAAGTTACTCAAAGTTAAGAGCTGCTAATAATGAATTTTTGAAAATTTTCATAAGGTTGGAATTACACAAAATTAGCGGAGAGTCGTATGAAACCTGGTAAGCAAAAGTAATTAACAATTATTGATTGATACGTGTAGCATGGGCCATAAAAATACTACATTTATTGCATCATACATTTTATTATTTGATTCAAATTCTGCTGGCAGATAAAGAATTAAGTTAAACACGTTATCAATTTAACAGGCACATTAAAAAAATTAATCAGAAATCATAGAAAAATCGGCCGCAAAAGAATGGCGAATTAATATATTCACGATGGCCTTACAAATTTGAATCGTAGGAAATTTAACTGCTCCTTCCGTTCTTCATTCGCATTCCTAAACAGCTCTGCTCCGATGGCCCTCCCATTTTCTCACTTCACTCTAGTTCCACTACTACATCTTACTAGTTTCTATTTAATAAATTGAACTTTTATTTGTAAAAGCTGAGTAATAAACACTTAGCACTCTTGTGTCTAATACTCCTTCATCGCGCATGTATTGCAAATTTCCAGATTTTAGTAATATTAACTTTTGCCTGATGAAAATTCTCCACAGCACAACTATTGCTCTATGGGTGAGGATGTAGTTAAAAAGGACATAAAAGGATATAACACGCATTTTAACATCTTCAAGGCAATTTCGAATGTAGCAAAATGGGAGTCGTAAATTTGGTCGAAGCTATAAGCGCCCATTTATTCCAAATGATCATGTCGTCGACAACCGAAGTAAAATGTTAACATCCAATAATTGTATCACTCACATCGGATGGCAATCAAACGACAACATTTCTCGTAAGAAAACAATCCATCATACACAATGTTGACATCCTGAGTGTAATTGACTGCTTGTTTCCTCTTATGAGTAAAGCCAGAAAAGTCACTTTGCAAATAAAGGTGAATAAGTTAGCTTTATACACATAATTTAAAAACAACTCCGCTATGATTTAAATTTAATTTGTCAGTTCAACAACTGATTCATAGCAAAGCGGCTGAAAATGTTCATAAAATTTAGAGAATCGTCCGGGAAATTTTCAAAAATTTCACGGGGAAAAACACAGATTTTGTATTTACATTAGGTGAGTGAATCACTCTCAACGAATGAAATGAAATCAACGTTGCCAAGTTGCCATGCAATAGATGCACGCGATAGGACTCAAACCTACGATCACCCAGGTCTCGACTAGTGTTGCACTGATTAGTGATTTTGATAATCGGTCCTTAACCGATAAATCAGTGGATGACGGTCGATTATTCTTAAAAATAATCTGAAATCGATATCTCCGTTACCAATACCACACATTTATTTGAAAGTAACTTAATGATCCTTAAGCACGCCAAATATTATAATAAGCAAGACATTTCCAGAATTTTTCATGCAAATGTTTTCTGATGCCAGTCTTGTTCAACGTAGATTTAACCATAAATTTATCTACTAACTTGTGAATTTTACTACCTTACTTTTGCTTTTGATTGTGAAGAATAACATAATGCAAGAGTTGATCAGGTAATAATATGATTCCCATTTTCTAATTAAAAGAAATAGCGATTGAAAGATCGTTTCTTCATTTCTACGAATTGCACTGTAAGAATGACGTTCATTTCAAATAATTGTTCTACATCGTCCTTAGCAAAAAAGCATGACGTGTGACGAATTAAATGGTAAATAGGCTTACCGAGAACATGGAAACATGTTCTCTGGTAATCTTGTCCTTCAATACTCAGTATCGAAAATAAATCAGGAAAAAGTATGTTCGAAAATACACTTAAGTTGACCAGCGCTGTGACCTTGTCTGAGTGCTGTTGACCAGCACTCAGCATAAAAGAACGAGAGTCAGATAAATAATATTCGGACCTATGGAAGACAGGTGTCCGCCGAAAGTGCTTCCGAGTACAAACAAGGTTTATTTATAAGTATAAAGGGCTATCTGCACAAGTCCGATAACGACTGTTAATCAAACATTTAACTGCGGATGCAGGAGATGGTCGCTAAGATTGATGTCTGTCGCCGTACTACTTAAATTTGCAGGCATGGATGGCTAGCGTGCTATTTTAGTTAATATGCTAATACTAAATCTGGAGAAGAAAACCCGAAATCGCACAGGATGTGACTGACATTTGTGTGATGCCACTGACAAACATTTTTTAACGTTCTGATGTGACATATCATCAAATCGACAATCCCAACCATGTGCTAGAGGTTCTATTTACATTTCTATATTTAAAGCAGAGGCGTTTAAATGTCATCACATGGTAATTAGATGTAACAACGAGTTTCATCTGAATGGAAAGATGCGTAGACTGCCTGACAATAAAATGTGGACTATATAGGTAATTGCAAACATGATAAAAAGATTTCAGATATGCCATCACATGTATACGAAAGATTTCACTGATGAAAAAGCTTGATGTACATTACTTCTGTTGTCGACGAAATATGCGTTTTCCTCCAATATAGTTGTCGACGAAGATTAGATCCAAAGTGTCAACGGACAAATATTTATCAAAAAATGATATAAAGATGGGTAGTTACAAGTTGCAATGTAAGCGCATACATTACATATAAATGTAGGTTAATGTGAGGTCGGTAATGATACGCGCGGTTCTTCACTGAATACCCATCTAATTTTCTTTAAAAATATTGTAATATACATAGTTAGTACTCTAGCTACTGGTAACTACTCGTATTATAATGCAGCAACTGATGTCCTGGGTTGTCTAAAATAACCCCAATCATTGCCTGACTAGCAATTTGACCATTTAGTCAGAAGCTGAAATTCCCTGGTAGTGATTCTCATTTATTCACACCAGCCAATTAAGTTAGAGCCATTGCTTCACAAGAACTCGCGATCGATGGCTTTCTAGATGGGGGAGGGAACAAGACAATGATCGAATACGCTATCTTGTGTAGAACGTTTATTGTCAGAACGGAACTTTAAGAAATAGCTGTAATGACGTGGCTTTGACCTAGCCAGACAGTGGGAGTAAACATTACATTTAACTACTTTTCATCGGGAAAAGCATGATAACAAATTGAGTACATAAACTGTACTAAATATAAGCGAATCACTACCACACAGTGAATTTGCGTTGATTAAAAATGCTTTGAATATCAAGACTTTATTGGCAATGCAAGAAAGAATAAATCGTTTGCATTTTGCCGATTAATTTTTATGTAGCTTCGGTGTCAATAAAGCGGTGCTGGATAAAACAAAGCAAAACCTAGGATAAATAATAGTAACAAAAAAGATAAATAATAGTAAGTAATTATTTCCTGCACTCCAATAATCACTGAAGTAATTAGACTCGTCAAGGAGAAGCAGGATTATTAGCTTAAAAAAGGCGATAAAGAAATCAAAGTCACAAGTATAAAAAACACACGGATATGCACATAGAGAAAGACGCAAGAAAAAATTAAAGCCGCTATCAGCTTTGCCACTGAGTGAATTTGCTGATTCACTCAACAAAGGAATGCTGCTGAATAATACACGAGGTGAATACCCAACCATGCTAGCTCACCGCACTCCCCTGGTTAATATACCTATTTTCTAAATACTGCGTTTTCGCTAGTGGCTTTAAAAATTTCTCATTTGAGATACAACGTAATAATCAAATTTCTCCAGAATATAAAGGGTGTCCGCTGATTTTCCAGACCTAAGTTGCAGGCTTTTCCAGGTCGATTTTTTCCGGATGTCATGAAATAATGTCATAGCTTTGCCGATCATTTTCAAGCTTGTGAAGCAATGATGACAGAATGACTGTATAGCGGCTGTCGCTCTAACATGAACAACAGTCACAGTACATCTACAACAGAGGTGTGCGAATTTATACGGATTTAGCTCGGGTTCGGGTACTTTATCGGACTATGTTCAGGATCGGGTTAATTTATGATACTTAGAAATATATGAATATGCTTATAGATGTTTTGTAAATACGGTATACTCGCATACGCATATATTTCTTAGTTCTCGTCAATCGCATATCTGTAAACAACGGTGCATATCTATTATTTCATCAAAATAAACTCAGCTTTTTTAACAGTAATACGCGGAATGACTTATTTACTAGTCTAATGAGTTGTAGGCCTACTTTATAATTTATGATAATGTTAACTGCATTTTCAAAGTCAATCAAACACAAGCAAGTCGAAAACAGATAATAAAAATAATGATCCAAACGGGCATTGATATAAAAACATTGATACAATAATAACATATGCGCATATATCCCGCCTGCACAAGAAAGAATTAAGCGGTCAACAATTGTAACTTCCAATATAATAAAAGTTTTGTGACGATAAAAGTTACGAGATGAACAATTTGATCCCTGACTCATTCCATCTCTAAGCTCCACGTGTTATGTAAACTACCGTATCCTATGTAGTGAAATTATTCAAGATCTGAAATAATTCTATAGAAGATACCGTAGGTTGAGGAATGCACAATGCTTCCAAATTCATATAGGCTAGAATATATGATTCTGGAAACTGCATTTGAGATAAAAGTGGGTTTGGACTACATGTATAAGTCGACGGCAATCTTTATGTTAAATGTTTAAAGAACAGTTGGCAATAAATATCTCACAAAGCATACATGTAGATACTCTCAAATTATGCTACATTTACATGCTCTTTATGTTGTAATGATTGACGAAACAATTTAATCTAGACTGAATGTCAGTGGTCGGCACGGGTCCAATTGAATTAACCTGCCAGCCGGCGTGGTGAGAAGCCGGCTCAAAATTTGCGGCCGGTGTCGGGCCGGCGGCCGGTTCCAACTTTGATGCACAGTATACATGTAATGGGCTATACTGATCGTCACTATCTTTATTCACTCATCCTTAACATGATCAATACAAATATGTAGTATACAGATATATAGCTAAACACGTGTAATGAACAATGATCATGCGATTGACGTGAATCTGAATCCACTGCGATCATGCCCGACTCTTCGTATTATCATTGATGTATCAAATACAGGGTGCGGCAGAAAAACCAAGTGTTTTTAATTTCGCTGTATCTCATTACATTTAGAAATAAAATAGAAATAACTGATGTCAATGTGTTCTTTAGGTCATAGCATTTACGTTTTTGTCCACATTGGAACACAATTTATTATTTTTTGTAGCAGTTTTTTAAACTTAATAATTATAGTCATTTTCCCCTTTTATGCACTTAATGAAACGATGTTACAGTAAGAACCTAAGTGCTTTGAAAACAAAAGCTTTTAACACATTCACTTTAGTATGCATAGTGATCAAAAGCTTTTAACACATTCACTTTATTATGCATAGTGATCAAGATTCAATCGATATCTTGAATGTCAATAAACGTTAGAAATTAACAGTTTTAAAACAGTTCACGCAAACTTGAAGAACCATTAACAGCAACAAGTTTGAGAGAATGACTGATTGGACTTTAGAACATCGCATCTTTGTGTACGACACTTTCGTAAAATGCAATGAATCTGTGACCACTGTCCAGCGTGAGTTCCGCCGCTACTTCAATATCAATAGAAATGATTCAGTGCCTTCTCGGGACACCATCTTAAGATGGGTGAATAATCTTCGTACGCAAGGATCGCTATTGAAGAAAACACCACCAGGGCGAATGCGTGAAGTGCGGACTCAACAGAATATTGACAGAGTCAGAGAAGCGGTGGAGCGAAGTCCGGAACGGTCAGTTAGAAGGCAAGCGGTTGCAATGGGAATCAGCAGGCCTGTGGCGCTTACTTACAAAAAATAGAGGAATTTTGACGCTAAAAATAGAGGAAGTGAAAAATGATTCTTTTGCAAAATTCTAACTTATTTGTGGTATCTGCAAGTGTGTTTGGAAAATTACACAGCAAAAAAAGGTTTTTCAACTCAATGAATTGTCTCTAGAACTAGTTCCCTATATACCGCTTGTCCCTCACCCCGCTAGAAACATTCAACTGAACACACATTTTTCCGTTGTAAATACATCCTATATATCTTTTTCTGTTCCCGTCAAGGAGCTCTGTTGGTTCTGATATGTTCTGTATATTCTGTTGGTGTGTGATTTACATATGGATTGAATAAAGAACATTTTAAACTATCTATTAATTGAAACAAATTAACAAGTTTGTGTAACATGATGCTTGTTATACAAATTGTTCAACGGCACTATGTATCAACTCCAGCATTTGAGAATTCTCTTGGCGGCATCAAAATCTGAAGAAGAAAGATTTGTACAGAGGATGTAGACTTCATGATGCAATATACACGTGGACGTGCCCTTGGAATAATAGCCTTTTTCTCAAGAAACTTTACATCAATTGTTTTTGAATGTAGATAGAGAGAAATCTGAAAGTGATCATTTAACCTTTAACAGCGTAGTTTAGTCGAAAATCAGTCGACTTACCATCTGCAATTTTACTTTGCTTAGGCAATGGCCTATATCTTGAATGAGACAGATTCTCCGTGAACTTTCGCTTATTTGAGTTCTGTTTATTTTGCATTTTTTGTATCTCATCCAGCTTCGTTTGAGCACTTTCCATCATAGCTTGTGCTACTCCAATATTCTCGACATTCTTATTTTGGATTGCTGTTTTGATTTTTGCACTAGCTTCTTTTATCAAATTATTTGCCACGGACATTTCTCTCTCCATTATTCGATCCATATCGTGGAATTCCCGCAATCTTGAATTGATATTTTCTTTTTCAATTTCGACCTGTTTTTGTTCCGCTTCGGCTTTGGATGTATCTTCCTTACTTTTTGACGCTTTTGATTTCTGTATGCTGTCTTTGTAGGTGGCTCGAGCAGCGGTCATTCTTTCTATCAGGGACTTTGTTATCGGCAATTTTTCAGGTTTCCCTCCCAACGACATCAAGCTGTCATTAATAGTTCTAAGAGCCTTAATACTTTGAAGAGACAAAGACGTTCTAGTAGTGCCCATCAAGAACTTATTCCGTGAAAAGCCTCTTTCAACATCTGCACTTCCGTGAAAGAAGCACAATACTTCTTTACTCAACTTTGTCAAAATTGGGTACTTAATCTGTCCATCAATCAGCTTAATTTGAAATACTTTGCTCCAGTATGCGTCAACTAGAACGGAAGAGTACCACGACTCCTGGATCAATGGTTCGATGGAATATTGCATCCATTCATCCACGAGTGAATCAATCTCGTTTGGTTTCACAACAGCTTTCAAGTTTTGGCTTAATCTTTTGACATGAGTCAATCCGTTTTCTTCCGTTCTGCATGAAGGGCTCATGCACCGCAAAGACTTCAAAACAGGATTAGAAAGTGGGAGCTTTTTCGATAGGTGTCCCGCAACCGCGACGTAAAACCCTTTGACATCGGCCCGAAAACTCAAGTGCTGTGATGGAGTACACTGTTTGAGTAACGATTCTGCTTTTACCCCTATGTGAATTGTCTCAAGTTGGTTTTCAGTACATTCCATGTCAATTTCTAAAAGCTGATGTCCTTCTTTTTGTGCAACAGTGTTCGGTCGGATGAATCTCAACAGTAACATTCTGATCAAATCAGACAACTGGGTGGGTGTACAATAAATGTACAAGCGGGCCTTCCGTTTGGAAAAAACGTTCAAATTTGTCAAACACCGATGAAACAGAGACAATGAAATGGATTTTGGCTTCGAAAGTTCTATCCTGCAGTGCAGCTACCATTCTGTTGTATCGAGCGTTGGATGTGCAAATTTTGTTGTTCTATTTTATAGACACTAAGAAATATTGCTTCAGTGCAACAAATTGCTCTGCTAATCTGATACACACAGGTCCTAGTGACAGCATCATTAATGTAAACTCCACCTGTAAATTATATATATTAGATAACATTTAATCAATGTATAGGGACCAAAAAACACATTCGAAATCTGTTCGACGTATACTTGTATATTTTCCCTACTGATGTCTTTAACAACGATACATCATCATCAACATTAATACATTTTTAGAGGAAATAGAGGAAATTTTCTAAAATAGAGCATTTAAGAGGAGAGGGACCAAAAATAGAGGAAATAGAGGACCTGCCACAGGCCTGGAATCAGTGATCGAACGATGAGACGAATTTTGCATGAAGATCTTAACTTTCATCCATACAAAATGGCGATAGTAAACGAACTGAACACGAATGATTATCCCCAACGATTGAAGTTTGCACAGGACATGCTTGCTCTCTATGAAAATGAGGATTTGAAGATCGCGATGAGTGACGAAGCACACTTCCACCTTAATGGCTCTGTCAATAAGCAAAACTGCAGATACTGGTCATCGGAGAATCCCCGGCTTACTCATGAAACACCTTTACACAGCCCCAAGGTGACCGTATGGTGTGCAGTTGGAAGATTTGGCATCATCGGACCTTACTTCTTTGAAGAAGGAGGAGTTACGGTAACCGTGACATCTGAGCGTTACGTCAATATGGTGAAAACGTTTCTCATCCCGGAGCTGAGAAGACGCCGTCTCAATCGTCGATCTCTCTGGTTTCAACAAGATGGCGCAACAGCACATACTGCTACAAAAACAATTAGTGTTCTTCGTGAGCTGTTCCCAAATCTGGTGACATTGTATGGCCACCTCGCTCGCCTGATTTATCGATTTGTGATTTCTTTCTTTGGGGTTGGCTTAAGTCCTTAGTTTATAAGGACAAACCCCGCACTCTCGATGAATTGAAGAATTCAATAAGGAATCAAATCGCATCAGTCGGTGTCAATATGCTTGAGCGAGTCGAAACTAACTTTCAAGAGCGTCTTCGTTGCTGCGTTAAAGAGAACGGTCATCACATGAGTGATGTTATTTTCCATTCGTAATTTTGATGTTATTTCTGCTTGTCATGATATTTGTATTTTCAAAAAATGAATATTATGTTAAAAGCTTTTGATTTCAAAACACTTAGGTTTTTTCTCCGATATAATTTCATTAAGTGCATGAAAGAGCTATCTATAATTTTAAGTCAAAAAATCTACTTCTAAAAATATGAAATTGATGTCCAATATGGACAAAAACGTGAATGCTATGATCCAAAGAACATGTATACATAAGTTATTTCTATTTTGTTCCAATATGTACTGAAATATAGCGTAATTAAAAACACTTGGTTTTCCTGCCGCACCCTGTATATCCAATACATCAATCATACGAGCGGAGTGGTGTAGCATAAACAGTTACAAGTCGCCACAGGCAAGAATCATGGAAACACAATCCTGGGGATTAACTAAGTTACAGAAGTTACGTAGACTTAAATGCAGAGTCGGCCGGAGGAAGGTCTTCAGAGAAAGGAATCGAAAGTCTTTTTGAATTTTCTTGTGGTTTGGCTAAAACAGACAACTGAAAGGACACGCTCCCCGCATTGACTAGTAGCCATCTCATAAAAGAACAACTTATCTATCTTAAGCGATAGCCAGAATACAGAGAGCCACACCAGGCGTTCAAAAAGTGTCGAAAATGGCTGTTTTCCAGCTGGGCTAGCTTTTTTCTATACGCCAGTTTTGACTCTAAATTGATACTGAAACTCAGAAACATGCTCAACTACTTGTAGAAGAAATTTGATCAGGTAACAGATAGTTAAAGTGGTATAAATTGGCCAACTTTGATCTTGCACATTTTTATATTCGTAGAAGTATGATGTCAATATTTTAAGGAAAAACAAGACTAGGTCAATAAAAACATACATTGGAAGCTTTCGACAAAAGTCTTTTTCAATCCAAATATAACAACAATCTTAAACCAAGCAAAAGGGAAGGAAGCAATCTAACTCATCATGTCTAAAATTTTAATGCTGATAGAAAAAGCAGATACTATGTAAAAAATGGACAAGATATCAAAAGAATGTTGTATTTGTCAGTTGTACTCGTACATGTATAGGATATCAAACGATATTTGAAAGCATTATCAGGGACATCTATGATTTAATTAGATATCTGAGGGACGTTCAACTCCCATACCATGTACTGGACTGGAGAATGCATGAACACTGCACAGATTCTTCCGACAATTTCTCTGCAAGACTGTGCGGGGCTCATTGATTAGTATGTACAGCAATCAATTCAGCTGGATTCTGATGTATTTTAAAATAATGAAGTGAATTGTTTACCACCTGTTCCATGGTTCCAGATATGCACCTCCAGTCCAGTACATGCTCTGGGAGTTGAACGTCCTTTAGCTATCTTATTTTAATCATAGATGTCCCTGGCATTATCAACATAGCAAACGACGGCCGCGGTCCGGAGTTTGTTATAAGATAATGCTTGAAAATACCGTATGATATCTATCATAACGCATGGTTTTACCTGTAATTCACAGTGTCATATTTGATGGCTTCCGTTCCTTATGTATAGGATATCAAACGATATTTGAAAGCATTATCAACATAGCAAACGACGGCCGCGGTCCGGAGTTTGTTATAAGATAATGCTTGAAAATACCGTATGATATCTATCCTAACGCATGGTTTTACCTGTAATTCACAGTGTCATATCTGATGGCTTCCGTTCCTTATGTATAGGATATCAAACGATATTTGAAAGCATTATCAACATAGCAAACGACGGCCGCGGTCCGGAGTTTGTTATAAGATAATGCTTGAAAATACCGTATGATATCTATCATAACGCATGTTTCACCTGTAATTCGGAGAGTGATAACTGGTGGTTTCCGTTTGCTATGTAATAGATAATGCATAGATTTGAGGTCATTATTGCTATAATTACCGAGAGCCGAAAGCTCGAGGTTATTATGACAAATAATAACCGAAGAAATCTATGTATTATCTGTTATAATGCATGACTTTTTCATACAAGTCTGCACCAGGTTAATATTTTCCAACCAGGAAAATAATTACCTGCTTCATGGAACTTATTAACCTGTGGATATAGAAAGCCTTTCAAAATCATGCATTATGTACATAGTACACGGAATAAATCAGGCCATAGAAATTACCTACATGATATGATTAATGTTTTCCAAGATACAAAATTACATGTAGAGTAATTCTTGTGCTTTCATCAATTATTTTGTCTCAAACTTTAAATGAATATAGAACTGATCGAACTCTGGATACTATAAAACTGCATTAAGTTGTATTTTTCATACCTGCAACATTTATATTTGAACATATAAGAAATTCAGCAAGTTAAACAATTTTACGTAAAAATGTCTTGAAACATCACACACCTTGGTAAGCAACGAAAAAGATGGTTAAAATAACCTGTTACATCAGGAACAGTTACTGCAGAAACTGACTGCTCAGCAATTTGAGCAAGCATGGCCATCCGCTCCGCATGATTGGTGGTCAAAGTCTGTTGACGAACTTCAGCTAGCTGTCGTTTGCTGTCGTTTTTTTAGCAGCTCATATGTGATCTGATCAAGTGTGAACTCGGGGTGATTGTTCACAATGCTCACCGCTGTCTCGGTAAGAATTTGGTTTACCTTTATTCTATTTGCTCTGACACCTCCTCTCTGAACTGCAACCTCACTGTCTCTTTTGAGAGCTCTACTTACTATTGCCCATGCGGATGAACGTTTTATGCCCAATTGTCGAGCAAGCTGCACGTAGTCTTCACCGCGATTGTAGGCATCAAACAATCTTTGCTTGTCAGTTGCAGATATTTTCGCATAAGGCATGACTGCTATCTTGGTAGTGTGACAAAAGTTTCAATCTTTTGAATGTCAGCTATGTGTTAAAAATTTGAATTCATTCAAGCAAGTCAAAGATAGAAATTTGTGACAGCATGAATTAATCATAGAAAGCAGTAGTAGCATAGAGTTCCCTACATAGGATCTTATTTTCTACATTTGATTGCACTATATCACATTTGATATTTCTATGTCAACAGTTGATTGGAAAAAGCTATGATCATTGGAAGACCAGAGATATCTGCACTAATCTATGTGTTAACATTAATATTGGGTCTTTGAGATTTGATGAAATTTCTCTCGAAGACTACGTTCATAGACATTGATAAAAAAAGTCTGTAAAATATCTGTTTTGATGTCACAAGCTGTTGGATTCAATTGATTTTTATATAAAAATGCTGGTATACAAGACATATTTTACTATTTAAATGTTCTAAAACTCGCCTCCTCATAGTGCACCGAGTTTCACTAATATAAGTCTGTTATGATGTTGACCGCATTTATGATGTCAATATTATATAAGTAGCATTTATAGTGCAGTAGTACTTGAAATCGTTAAGTTGGCGTGCGGTGAGAAATTATTTCCTTTGATAGATAGATTGAAATTATAGATTTAAATTTGATATATTGCAATAAAGCAAAAAATGACTTTCGAAGTTCGAGTTTTGTTGGACTAGATATGCTTTGTTCACAAGTAGCTCTCCGAACACTGTTGTGGAGCTGAATGGGGAACACATTGACTCGGTGTCGCAGTTCAAATACCTTGGATCCATAAAAACGGCGATTGGTGACTGTTGTGCAGACATTAAGTGCCGCATCGCCATGGCAAAGAAACGAGCACTCGATTTGGTTCCCATCTGGAAAGATCGTGGCATCCACAAGGAAGTCAAGCCTGGCATTGTTCGTGCTTTGGTGTGGTCGATATTAACGTATGGAGCGTTGCATGGACAATAAAGCAGCAGGCGTCGAGCGGATTGAAGTTACAGAGATGTGGGTTTATCGTAGGATTCTTAGGATGACTTGGTATCAAAGAAGAAACAACACGAGCATTCTATCAGAGCTCGGAACAACAAGAGAACTGTTAGCGATGGTGAAGAAAAGGAAACTGGTAAACTTTGGAGACGTGTGTCGCGGTGAAGGTCTACCTCGTGATATGATGTTCGGATTTCATTCTGGGAATCGCAGACGCGGGAGACCTCGCCGAAAATATATCGACAACATCAAGGAGTGGACACGAGAATCAATGGCAGATGCCTTACGAAAGACAGCAAACGGAACTGAATGGAGGACTCTAGCGAAACACTCATCTGAAGGAGGGCCATCCTCGAACTCGAGGCAGCCTGAGTGAGTGAATGAGATATGCTTTATCAATCGACATTGTATTTTTGAATAGTATAGTTTCTGCGAAATGCTCATGATCGATTTATCTTACTGTTATCTGAGTAGCAATCAATTACTTTTAATGATTTCAATTATTCGGACGGTGAGATATCATTCGCAACGAACCGGAGAAGAGGCCGAAAGCATTTGTAAAAAACACTATTTCAAAGCTGATATTGAAACATATTGTGTAGAAAAGGTATGCAAGACAGTTAGATTGTGGCGGAAAATGATTTGGTTTTATGAAATATGTAAAATCTCTTTCAATAACAGATGAATGACTTATGAGTTACCATGATCATCAGCTAGCATCGAAGGATCCTTCGTACAGGAAATGCTTTTTTGATTACACCAATCAATAGGTAAACATCAAATTGAAAACAAAAGGCCTATTGATATTTAAGTATCATGATAGTGTGAAAATATTGATCATGAGAAGCAGCTTCACTCCGCTTTGAGGTTTTTCAATATGATTCTAATTTGATAATTTAATAATCACATTAAAGTGGTTATATGTAACCACAACATATGGTCTTAATGGACAAGAATATAATTAAATTTTTACTTGGACAAGAATGAAATGTATTCGTATGCCTTTTTATTACCAAATAAATGAAAAAGCATTACATTTTGCATTAATTTGAAAGGTTGGTTATAATCGTTTAGCTTGTTTTCTTTTTATGAAACCTATGATCCCGGGTTACGTTTGTATAGCGTGCAGTTTTAAGAAGGGGTTAAAAATTGACCTGGTTTAATTTTTCTATGGACAGGAATCATTTGATCACATTCGTTTGAGTAATTTATGAATCAGAGGGATCAACAACAGCAATTGTTAATATCAAACGTATTCACTGATTGACAGGGGATATCGATAATGATACCTAAAATATTTGTCCACGCCTGCTTCTACGCAAAGGAAATTCTTCACTTTTAAAATTCAATTTACGGAAGTGAATGCTTTAAATAATTTGCAGCTAAATTTCAAATGTAAAATCACATGAAATTCAGTCAGTCAGTCGTCGTCGTGTAATATCTATGTATCTTACCTAAACAAGCCTACATTTGCACATGAAAAGTCTGAACTATTTTTTCAGGTGTGATTTAATAATAGCGGTTCGCTAAATATATAACGACCTCGAATACGATGAGTAAAACGCAGATGAGAGTTTTCAGTACCATTTAAAAATACAGAGGGGTAGACTATATATGAGATCCTTGACTGATTGTGCTTACCAATTAGCAGTGAGGCAACAGAGATACCTGGCAAAATATTCCTGCTACCAGGAAAAGATCAAGAAAATGAAAATCGAAATTCTGTTGACAATGCATTGGGAAATCTATTAGGGTATACTAGATTAATATTTATGGTTCATAGGTTTCGCCCAGGAAACATTCTGCAATACTGAGTCAGTCAAAAGCTATTTACACTATCACAACATGAAATTAATGCAGTCTCTGCTTCTCCGGGTCGTTGATGTCTCACCATTCGAATAGTTGAAATCATTAAAAGTAATTAATTGCTCTCAGAAAACATTAAGGTAAATCAATCCTGAGCATTTCGCAGAAACTTTACTATTCAAAAGTACAATGTCGATTGATAGAGCATATCTAGTCCAACAAAACTCGAGCTTCGAAAGTCATTTTTTGCTCTATTGCAATATATCAAATTGATCTATAATATCTATCAAAGGGAATAATTTCTTACTATTGCACTATAAATGCTACTTATCGGTACTATTCATACAATATTAACATCAAATACTGAAAAAATGTGCAAGATCAAAGTTGGCCAATTTATACCACTTTAACTATCTGTTACCTGATCAAATTTCTTCTACAAGTAGTTGAGCATGTTTCTGAGTTTCAGTATCAATTTAGAGTCAAAATTGGCATATAGAAAAAAGCTAGCCCAGCTTGAAAACAGACATTTTCGACACTTTTTGAACGCCTGGTGTAGCTCTCTGTAGTCTGCTTACCACGTAAGATCACAGATATGAACCACACTGACATACAGCAACACTATTATAATAGTTATTACGGGCAACAAGAATTTAAAAAGTTAGGAGATCAGTTTAAATTTTTTGTGTCTTTTCGCGGAACCCTATTTTTTTTCACCATCTTTGGAGCCATGTAGCTCCGGTCTACATGCCAGTTACTCATTGAAATTCATGCAAGAATTCCCATATACCGAGCTGATGCTGCATGCAAAGTTCGGCTGTGTAACGAATATACAAAATTGAGAATTTTCAAATTCTGGAAAAAATCAATTTCCTAAAATAGCTGTAGCTCCCGCTATTTTCAAAATTGAAAGCTAATATTTCAGATTTGATGTTTTATAATGCCTAGTTAACATATGTCCGAAAATCAGCAAAATTGGAGACCAAGTGCCACATGCCATTGGGTGAATCGTCGTGGAATGACCTACTTTCATTTCGCAAATTATTGGAAATAGAAATGGATGAAGGCGCAGAGATGAATTCGACTGTCGCAGTTACTCTACAGTTGAAGTGATTCTATCACAGCCATTGTACACGATGGTAGAGAGAGGTGAAGAGATGTCTCCCTTTGGCTTGCGTGATTGGCCAAGCGTGCGCAATCCGCAACGAAAGTTGTATTAGGGAACACACGATCTACCGTTTTCACATTGAAGTCTGAACTTCTGCCAAGTTAACACTACATATCTTTGACTATATGTTTCTCCGTGATAAATTCGTCAAATGGAAATACTCTTCACATCGCTCGACTCCTCACGATCTAAATTTACTGACTGTGTGCGCTCAATACGGAGTCAATGATCTAGTTCGTCAGAATCCAGACTTGAATTTGCATTACGTCCAATAGGAAATGGATGGCTCTGCCCCTCGGAACTAGTTCTAAGCGTGACCATCACTATTAAAAAATATCATCTCTAGACCAAACAACGCAGACAAAGCAATTCATCTCTGTGGATGAAGGAAAATTTGATAATAGTGAAAGGTTGTTCGAGGAAATGATCGGAAAACAAAAATAGCCATAACTCTTGGAAGAAATTTTCTGAAATTACTGTTTCCGACTTTTTGTTACAAGCTTGTAAAATGTGTTACTAGACTTTCTACATTTGTTGGAAAAATTTAGTTGGTTGCTTCCTGCTAGTAAGCCTATTTGTGTGAAACCTACTTTTCTAATTTGACGAAAGATTTTTACAGCTGCATCCCGCCGATGAACAAAGATGAACACACCGCCCAGAAGGTGTGGAACAACGGAGTAACGGTAACTGTCACAGACTCAAATTTCGATAAACAGTAGCAGGATAAATTTTATAAATATTCGCCGTGCGGTGTTCATTAATTGAATTAATTTCATTACCCGTTACAAGGAGTGGAACTTTCAACAAATGACTCCCATTACAAGTACGCAATGACTATAGATCACATGGACGTACATGCATAGACATTTGGTATAGATACGACATGTAGACGAGTGGATCACTCATTTGATTTGCATAGATGTAAAATTGCATCCAGATAATTTGAGGTTCTAGATTTCCGACAGTAGAAAACGATGACAAGCGAAACATCGAAGGTTCTGATGAATGTTGAATGCGTTTAACAATAGCATGTAAGTAATTTTAAAATTAGCATTATATCATTGTTATACATGGCACCTTTTCTCTCAAAATCCTGTATTAATTTTACAGCATATTTTCTCAATACACTGAATCTGCTCTATGATCAATTTAAGTTGATTTATTAAGTCATAGAAACTCTAGGTTTATCCATCAAATTCCAGGCTATTCGAGTGAAATCACAACATTCCAGGTTTTTCCAAGTCGCGGACACCGTGACTCAATGATGAATTTCAAGTTAATTTGAATTAATTAATTCAATAAATTTCAAGCCAATATATCAAGTTATAAAACTTACAGGTTTTTCCAGGATTTTTTAAACGAATTTCTATGTTTTTAGATATCAAAACAAAAGAATCCAGATTTTCCAGGTTGGAGACACCTTGAATACAAGTACACTTTGTGTTTAAAGGTGTAGAATTAAACTCTTGCCTAATGATACATAAGTGAATTACTTTTTGAAAGAAATAATGAAATGTTCCTAGCGTTTCGCTGTGATAGTCTATTGAACATTCTCAAGGGTACAAAAATTAGCGACTGGATTAGATGGATGAATTGACTACAACATTTGAAAATCACAGTGGAAAACAGGATAAAGGGACTCAAGTAAATCTTACATTTGCATAGCTAACTTTTATGTAAAACAAGACATCTAGTAAATTATGCTAAGTGGACTCAGAAAAAGAAAAAGAGCAAGCTAATTATCAAGCAACCGCGGTTTCACAGTATCTTTCTGTCCATTCAGATGAGGATGAAATTTCTAAATGAATAGCATTTAATAGTTTCTTAGATCGTCTTTCTTACATTTCAAGATGTTAAAACTCTCCATAGAAATTGCTTGGTCGCAGTTGGATTGTCGGCGATGCTCAGTTATTACAGAGAGCCGATGTTCTTCAACTCTTTGTAACAGATGTCGCGACGTGAATTCCACATAGCTCGCATCGCACGAGCAACATTTAAAGCGGTAGATTACGTTGCTGCTGTTCACAAGGAGTGGCTTCTCTACTGGGTTTATAGCCATCGATGAGATCTTGCGACTTGTGAATATTTGTTTGATTAGAGGACCAATTTGCACATTCATGTTGTAAAGTTGTCGTCGTACAAAAATAGCAGATCGCTCATCTTTGTACGGCAAAATTAGCAATGAATCTGAACTTTCTTTTTCAGTCTTACTTTCATCCGTAGAGCACACTTTGTCTTCTACATATTTGATTCTTTCGCAATCCTTGTTAAAGTCAAACCAACTTGATGTCAAGCGATGAGCACGTGTTATCATGGCTTTCAGAAGCGCACTTTCGTATCTGCAGTCTACGTGGCTATGATAGTGCAGATGGCCTGCATTAGTCGGTCTTCGGTAAACCTGTGTCGTAAAAGGTAAGCGCTCTCGGTCTTCTATTTGCCAACGTATTCATGACTGTAATGGAAAAGATGTTAAGGGCATTCGATAAATTACCAAAATTTTATCGCCGCTACGTTGATGATGTATTTGTTTTATGTTCCAATGAGCAATCTGTCAAACAATTTGTCAGAATCCTTAACGAAGCACATCCTTCATTGAAGTTCAGCATGGATCTCAAAAATAACTCCATTCCATTTCTCGGAGTTCTGATTCACAAAATTGGTGACCATTTTACGACAGATGTTTACCGAAAACTGACATTGAGGCCTTCTTCTGCACCATCATAGCCACGTAGACTGCAGATATAAAAGTGTGTTTCGGAAAAACATGACAACATGTGCTCATCGCTTGACATCAAGTTTGTCTGAGTCTAACAACGACTGTGAAATAAACAAAAACATTTTCATCAAATCACAACATCACATGCGACTGATAGAAATGTCAATAAAATATGTAAAAGTGTGCTCTACGGATGAAAGTAAGACTGAAAAAGAAAGTTCAGATTCATTGCTAATTTTGCCGTACAAAGATGAGCGATCTGCTATTTTTGTACGACGACAACTTTACAACATGAATGTGCAAATTGGTCCTCTAATCAAACAAATATTCACAAGTCGCAAGATCTCATCGATGGCTATAAACCCAGTAGAGAAGCCACTCCTTGTGAACAGCAGCAACGTAATCTACCGCTTTAAATGTTGCTCGTGCGATGCGAGCTATGTGGAATTCACGTCGCGACATCTGTTACAAAGAGTTGAAGAACATCGGCTCTCTGTAATAACTGAGCATCGCCGACAATCCAACTGCGACCAAGCAATTTCTATGGAGAGTTTTAACATCTTGAAATGTAAGAAAGACGATCTAAGAAACTATTAAATGCTATTCATTTAGAAATTTCATCCTCATCTGAATGGACAGAAAGATACTGTGAAACCGCGGTTGCATGATAATTAGCTTGCTTTTTTTCTTTTTCTGAGTCCACTTAGCATAATTTACTAGATGTCTTGTTTTACATAAAAGTTAGCTATGCAAATGTAAGACTTACTTGAGTCCCTTTATCCTGTTTTCCACTGTGATTTTCAAATGTTGTAGTCAATTCATCCATCTAATCCAGTCGCTAATTTTTGTACCCTTGAGAATGTTCAATAGACTATCACAGCGAAACGCTAGGAAAAAATAAATTATGTCTATTTATAATTGTGGCCAGAATTGCATCTCAAATCAGTTTTCCTCTACTGTCTTTCAGCAGATCTATGCTATGTACAGTTTAGTTCGAGTGATTATTTAAAAGACACAATAATAATGTATAGCTATTATGTGACTATTCTAAAGACCAAATGCGCACCAGGGGCTTTTATAACCTCGCACTCATCATGAAATCTGTGTGAATGGCAATTGAATTAAGTGTCAGATAATTGTATGAAATATCATATACTTCATGACGAACATTTCCAACGTGTTAAATATATCTAGACATTTCTAAAGTCAGTGTCGTCATACAGTAAAGATACACTAGACACAATAATAAATCATTCAAGTCCGATTCATTCCCAACGTGATTCTCGATGAACACAACATATTCAGGGAATAAAGCAAAACTGAAACATTCTGAAGGTTATTTTACGGTCCGCCATATTTGAAAGATAGGGAAATTAACCTACATGCAGGATTGCAACTTCTGATCCTTACAACAGTAGTTAAAATACGTGCCCTTTAACACTAGAAATGCACCGGATAGTGGATCCAATTGGCTGCGTAATTTCTATGTCTGACCCAGTGACCGAAAGAATTATTCCAATGCAGTCATGATGTATGCATAGAGAACAATAAATTTAATTCACCTGTTATCTGAAGTAACGAGCAATTGAACAATAGCATATGTCTCCGGAATTCATAGGCCGATAGAATCGCACTCTTTCATAACATTGATTCTGATTAAAAAAATTATCAAAATGCATATGCAATGTTTCAGTAGAGTACTGGTTGCTAAAACACTCATTTTAATCATTTTTGTATTTCATGTATGTTCAACACAATCTTTTATTAAATAGAAAATTGCTTACAAAATTTTCAATAAGTAATTTGTACCGATATATGTTAAATGCAAAGACAAAACAGAAGAACAAAACCACAAAGAATGCATCAAACATGAAAAGGTTTGTAAAGTCCGGCAGTGGTAAAAGAATCGACGCCCACAACCTTCGCGGCGGTGCATTGTTTTACAGAGGATATTATAACACTCGCATTCCCCTTTTACATCGCAAAGGAAATTCTTTGCGTCAACCACATCACCTGATGACTTTGTTGCAGCTGATAAGCCGTGATAAATTGCGGTCAGGAGGCTAGTCGCGTTCCGTCACTAGGTGACCGACGTTTCGAGACCAAGTGGTTCAAATAGGTACCGACCCGCAAGATGAACATATTTGCGCCTTCCATCTTCCTCGGCGGTTGCTGATGGCCGTCACATGAATTTCCGATTGTCCGAAAATATCTTCTACGGTTGTCGAGCAGATTTGAATGGAAGAGATGTCATTTCGTCGGGAAGTTTCCCATCACTTCTGTCGAGAAAAGGTGGATTACCGACCGGATTGTGTGCACGCATAATGTCTTTGGTAGCGCTGAGCGTGAGTGAGTGGTGGCCGAATCTGTCGCCAAACTTTCAACAACGGCATCGATGTGGTTCACAAACGACTATGTTTATTCGCAACGAAAAACCAAGTCTCAGGCTCAAAGCGGATACCGCGGTCAAGTTAACCAACAGCCAGAATTCGTCGAGAAAGCTCCAAGAAGTCTCTCTTGTTCTGGAACCTGATCTGCACTTGTAAGAAGGTTATCAAGTTTTTGTTAAATAACTTGATTATCCAGCGATTTATGTGAGAGCTGATCAACCTGGGATCAAGCTTGCCGTGATGCCTGATGCTGATAACATAACCAAAAAATCTTCGTTCTTACTGAATTGATTAGCAGTGTCCTCCTTAAGACATCGCATTACGACTTTTGCTCCGTGGGTTGACATGTGTCGTAACAATCGTGCCTATTTTTAAGCTAATAGTTGCATTCAAGACTCATTCAACAACATAGTCGAAACATGACAACGGTTCCTAATAGATAGTTTACCGACTTTGATGCCATTTGGAAAAATTATTAGCGACTGGTTCTCCGTGTGCATTACTCTGCAACAGAAACATTTTTGCTATAGGAATGTCGGTCGAATGCTCTAAATCAAATTTTCCAACAGTTCTGGCATTTACATTATTCCGTTACTGATTCTAGCACCGACTGAAATTGCTTTGACCATGTTTGCGCATTCTGCTAGAAGTGTCAGTAACTACCGAGTACTCTATTGTAACCCACACTTTTGTGTAGTCATTTATGAATAAAAAATCGCTAAATAAATGTATGTTAAATAAAAAGACTTACCTTTCTTTAGCATATTCATGCCTGCACTGAATACACTACTGTTTCATATTCTTGTTACATAGATAAATTCTGATTATAGAATATTATGCTCAACGATGTAAATTTCCATGCCACAGTATTTTGAAAAAAATCGAACATCGACATTATATCTATACCAAATGGCAAATGGGTACACCAAATCATATTCTAGTTCAATTAATGTAAAAAAATCTCGAGACACGAAGATTCCACGCTTAAAAGAATATATTCTCACTTCCAACCTTTCCATTCGCATATTTTAAGTGATGAGTCACACACAATTCAGATGAACATTCGCTAGACTACTTTCAGAGTGCATAATTTTGCCGACATAAAGAAGCTTAAACACATGTAACAGCGCTGCAATTCATTATGCGAGACAGCACTTTTGAACAATGTCATTTACTTAAACAGTCGACGTACTCATGAGGCATATTCGGATATTTAATTACTTTGCTAAGCGAAGTCAAAATACAAGCAAAAGTCTCGTCTTCATGGGATTACTTTCTCACTTAAATTTATTTTAATTAGCTGGCCTCCTTGTGGTCATTTGAGTAATTTCTGTATTGAACGCTGGCTATTCGCACATCAACAGGAAAAAAACACAGGAATCATTGCTGTGCGGTAGCAACCTTATTAGACCCAAATCGACATATGTGAACGTCAAAAATTCTATTCTATAACCAGATAAGCAAATAGATATCAGATAACTAGTTGTCAGATATCAAACACACATTTAACAAATGACCACATTTACAAAATGAAAATTACAGCATCAAAATTACAACTGACAAAAATACAGAAATTATTGTATTTTAATAAGAGGCTCAGATCATTTTGAAAGAAATTGGAAACTACTAGTTAGCGTTCGATTAAATATGAAAAGTTCAACACCGCATTCATTACATAAAATTTTGTATGAAGATTAAATAGTAACCCATTCGCGACCTAGTAGAAAAGTCTAGTTTATTATCTATTTTATTCCATGAAGTAACATCGCCAAAAATACAAAGTTCGAAAAAACTACCCAATATTTTCGACCAGCTTCTTACCTCACTTCCTTTTGGAATTGATTGTGGTTGTGTGCTTGTAGAACTCTGCGGAAGAGACTGGCTATTAGATACAGATGATTCAATGGATAAATTAGAATTTTTATTTTGCGCAAGCTGTGAAGTTTGAGAAGAAGTCCCTGAGTCACTTTTAGTTGACATCACACTCGATGTAGTTTGTGTCAAGAGATTTGTTGCACCTGAGTTGTACTTATGTACCATGTCTCTGATAAGAGGATTAGGCACAAATGCATCTGCACTATCCACGGAAGAGTTACAGTTCGGACAACGTCCACAGCCTTTCACGTCGGTATTGAATACATGGTTAGTCAAGCATTCATGACAATAGCTATAGCCGCAGCATGAAATAAAAACGGAATTTCGCATCACTTGTAGACAGAGAGGACACACAATCATATCCACCGGCTTCCGCTCCAAAGGAAGGTATATGGGATTCTCCTCCTCCGAAAATGGTCGTTTTTCCTTTTTGCCCTTCACATAGGCATCTCTACAAAAGAGATGAATGGTTATTAGTAACTTTGAATTCATACGTTTAGAAGAAAAGGATATTCAAAATACACATCATAGCTACAAAAATGCAATAATAAATAATATGCAATGCAGTTAGAACGGAGCGTAACTTAAATAGTATCAAGAGATGTTTAGAAATGTACATGAAAGTACTTGTTCAAAATAAAGTAAATTCCTCTTATTCACAAACTATCTGCATCATCAGATGCGTTCACACACTGCGTGACGAAAAATCTGAGCACTTGGAATTACAGGAACTATTATGATTTGATAGTAAGAACCGGCAGCTGTAGAACGTATGTAACTTTTGTGATGATGGAACATTACGTAATTGACCAGACAACGGGAGATCATTTTCAGAAAAGTCATTTCTTCTTCGGGTACACATTCATATTAATAGCCACCCGAAGATGAATGTTTACACATTAATATGAATAATAAATTAATACACATTAATATGAATGTGTACCCGAAGAAGAAATGACTTTTCTGAAAATGCAACAGCCCGGGTACGAGGAGAACCCAACCCTCCTTAACGGGAGATCATGATGACATTTCCGAAACAAAGTTAAAAACTCCCCAGTTTTAGGTCGCCGACATAATTGAAAGTTAAAATTTAGACTAGATATGCGGCGCCCAGCGCCTTCGGTGGTCGATCTTGCAACAAATGGAATTGCATGCAATAAATGCTGTATAAAACGCAAATAATAGAATGCTATTTCTTGCAAGATCGACCACCGAGCTGGACGCCGACGATCTAGTCTGAATTTTAACTTTCAATTACATGTATATCGACGACATTAAACTGGGGAGTTCTTAACTTTGTTTCCGTAAGATGGTGGAACAGTAGAAACTGTATTTCATTTCAGTTGTGAATGTCCGGGTATGCAATAATAGCAGGCTGCATATCATATTCAGCGCGAAGAAGTAACTCATTTGTGCCATTTACATGACCTATGTACCGTCAATTGATGCCTTTGTGATTTTCAGTATTTTTGTAGTAACATGCATTTCCTTTTTCTTCTATGACTTTTATTGTATACTTCTGACGTATCTCCAATGTATTTTAATGTGATTTTCATTTACGAATAAATACAAATACAACAATACAATAAATCGGTAACCATTTCATACCCTTCCTTTTACACATCTCGAAGCAACATTTCTATGCTATGCTACAAACTTAAGAAATGGGAAAAGTCATGAATTAAGCAAACACATTTAGAACGCGACTAACATCGGAACTGATAGATTCAGGGTTCATACGCAATCTGAAAATAAGTTACCTGACATTTCCCTGTCAATTTTCAGAAGCTCCCTGACAAAAATTTTTGGACAGTATATTAAAGTATTATTTTTGGTAGTTCGTTTGAATGTCAAATTATTGCATTCTTCTGGTAATAATATGTCATAAGATAATGCTAGGCATATTTTTTGTTATCATCATTCAATTTTCAAAGAAAGACTTCGAAAGAGTACATTCTTAAATACAAAGTGACCAAGCCGGGCCGGCGAAATCGATATTAGTATATTAATGCGTTATATAGTATATTATGCGATATAGTATATTAAGTGCGTTGAATGACTGGTTTAGTTATCAGCATTTAATATATTTTATTCAATAATGCAAAGTATATTAATATAGCGAAATAAAAGACGAAAGCTGATGTGATCTTATAGGGTGAGAGGAAAGAAAAAAATGAAATAAGATCACAGCAGCCTTCGGCTTTCATTTCGCTGTATAAAAATAGTACTGCGTAAACGGAATTAAACGGTTGCTAAACGGAATAAGTATAAGCCTATATAGTACATGTGCAAAGAGAAAAGAATAGTAGAAGTTTCAGATAAGTGTTTTAATATAGAAGTCGAACGTTGGACTTAAGGTGGAAAACAGCAACGGTCTTTCTAAAGAACAAAAAATTGAAAATGAAATGAAAACTGTTGAACTTTGTCTTGTTAATCACGATTTACAACAAACATGCTTTGCTCGTGTAATTTTATGTTTTAATAGCTACCTCTGAATACATGTCATTTCAATGCGCATATAATACACTGGAATCAGAGATATCATAATCAATAAGTGAGAACATTGTAAGTTAGAAACATACGCATTCTATTGAATCGGGTCGAGAAGAATTTCCTAAAAACTAACCAACATCTCAATAAAAGTATCGATAGTCAATTTTTCAGTCAAGAAAACTGCAGTTGCACAGTAGCCTACACTTTTCCCTCACATTTAATCGGATAAAATAATTCCCTGATATTTTAGTTAGATTTTACCCTGTTTTAAAACTTCCCTGACTTTTCCAGCTGTCGGGAAAATCCATTTCCCTGACATTTCAATAATGCCCAATAGCACTGTGATATATGTTCAGATGCATTAAAGATTCAGATAATACAGCACATTCAATGCGAACTAGAAACACGAGCAAGAATCGGGAGATTCGAAATGTATGTCGAAATTGTACAACACTCTCATTAAACGATCTTAATGCAGGTAAGACAATTTGATATATCATTAACGCATTGATAATTACTAAGCTTTTACTTCTTTGATGTGTTTTGTTCCGGACATCTCACGAACTCATCAACTAGGCGAGAAGAGTTTCAAGATTATCAATAATTGATAAGCAAGCATTTATTACTGCCGTCTATCAACGGGGTGCTCTTAGTCTTAAATGATTGCAAATCTAGAGATACATGACTTTCGAATTGACGCTTGTATCGGAAAATAACTATAAACTTATCTACAGTATTAAATGAATTGTCCTCTCCTTCCAGACATAGTTATTCCCTTCAACGTCTACCATTGTCACTTAAAATCGCGGCTTGTAAATAAAATCTCGCTTAGAAATAAATAATCAAAATGTAGGTCTCTAGCACCGTTGCAAGGCAATGATATGAATATTCAAACTTCGACTATCGATTTAGTAGGGTAGGTGTAGGTTATAGTAGCTGTAAGCAGTGTGATGTATCGGCTAATTATGCATTTCAGATGACGCCACTTCATGTGAACTGAAAACCCAAATAAATTAAGTAGCAACGTGTAATATCATGGAAACCGTTAGCCTCACTTAGCTCCCAGCTGATGAAGTATAGTATCGTATGGTCGGATGTTAACTCCTACTTTAATAAAATGTTATATATATCATTTATGCGTAATTGTATTTTCTTATGTAGATCTAGTTAATGTCTTTGATGCCTATTTCACAGCTACTATTATCTTTCTTGCTCCAACAAATGTCTATTGTCGAAGATAGAAATGGTTCCCTTAGAGGAAAAAAATTATATATATTTTCTTAATATAAAATCTATCTTATTGAAACAGTAGGAAACAAGCAAGGAAAATATCACTATAAAGCTTGATAAAGCCTAGACAGCTGTCATGATTGTATTATAATCGCATTCATTCATATGAATCAATACGCATTCAACCTTATATAAAACCATTAAAGCGAATAAACATGATCAGAAGGTAGCTAAAATGCCACAAAAACACGAATTGCAGGCTCTTTTTGAAGCTTTAACGTCACTACTTCACCATACTGGAGGCTTGGACGGTGTTGATATAGTCAGACTTTTCTGAGCGTTGTAGTAACTTAGTAACTTTTAGTCCAAATGCCCTTCCTCACGACTTGCAATGGCACTTTCGGGACTCGACCTCTTGACCAAAAGGTCGCTAGGCCAAGCACTTAGCCACTGCGCCACGGAGACCTCAACTGACCCCCTCAGCTCTTTTTTTGAAGTGATTTAAAAGTTATGTGCGCGCTACGTCCGACAACAAATATTGTTACGTCCACAACTGTCAAAAATGCAAATATTGATCTTCCAACAAACTTTTTATTCTACTACTTCCGTTTTCCTAATTAAGTGCATCAACTTCAGGAATCAGATACGATAACCTAAACAGCGACAATTCGCAGGAAATTCAATTTGAAAATTTGAACGTGAAAACATTAATTTATGCGATTACTTCCGGAAACATGCTATTTTCAAATTCTTAAGATGATCATGGATGTGTTAGATCGCCCATCCTATTTTGAGAGCTCCGACTCATTCCACATATCCAACTTACAACTTAAGCCATTCCATGTTGTTCGACATTTTTGTGCACATCGAATTTCTTCCGCATGTTGCGTCCGACACCAACAGAAATGCTCTGTTGCTACTTTTTTTTAATCGGTAACACTCAGCTCCAGCCAGGCTTGCCACTTCGCAAAGACAAAAATACAGACTTGGTGATGGGTCATCTTAGTAGTATAAAAATGGTGTCAAGTGTCATGTGAAATGGAATAACTTAAGATTGAGATATTTGTGGGACACATGAGCCTATCAAGCTGTTCAACTGTAGCCAGAGTACAGACTCTGATTTCATTGTTCATAAACAACAACGAAATGTACATGCAATGCTGACTGAGAAAATAGGAAGCTTTGATATTGCAACAAATACAAGTATATTGAGAGATAAAAACGAGTTCTTCGTATGATATCATGACTTAACATTGGACTTATCGTTCACTTAGCAAACATAGAATCGATTATTTTTTGACTATCTGAATCGAGATGTGACATTTTGGACTCTCGCTCTGATTGTAGGCGCAGTTTTTTAGCACGAATCTCTTCAACCGCTTGCTCAGCTGCAGCCAACTCCTCGTTTATATTGCTCAGTTCTTTGTCAACCGTTTGAGTGGTCCTGCGCTTGTAAACGCCAGTTACGCGTTCTTTTAGACGATGACAGCGGTTGTTGAAGTTCTATGGTTGACTTCTTTTTCTGAAGCAGTTTGTATTGAGCGGAAGCCTGGGATATCATTTTCATGAGGTTTTGGGAGGCTTGAAATGTTTCGAAATTTTTCCTGTCAAAATGCGAACAGATAATGCGTCGAGCATCGTATGTTGCCGCATCCATTCTGGACTGATAAATCGATTCAACGGTCTTCATTTTGGAGAATCCAGATTCTACAACCATGTTATGAGGGAGCGACAAAAGAAGTACCTCAACGACATGGGAAATGTGCGGACTGTCATTTAGTTTACCCTCGGCAAACAATTTCTCTAATGATACTGTATCCTTCATTTGAACTCGAATCAATGATAATTCGTCTACTGCCTTGATTCTGTTCATGTTCAATGCATCGCACAATCGCTGAAAAGATCTCAAGAACTTCTCGCTATATTCACTGGTATGAATGAGATGACATCTGCGAACAATATCAGATGTTCAAGAGAGAGAGAGATCAAGAAAGAGAGAGAGAGAAGTCTCGGACATTGGAAGTCAATGATTTACGCCACAGTTATATTTTCCAAATGCAAAATATAAATGCAGACTATTACAGACTTCATAAGGAAATACAGACCAAATACAGACTTTACAGACCAGTCTGTAAATACAGACCGAGTGGCAAGCCTGGCTCCAGCTCAGCGCGTTCTACTCCAGTTTCCCTTGTGCTTTATTTAGACCTACTTTGCAAAATTGATTATCCAAAATATCAGATTGATGATTCTGCAAATATTCTAGCATAAGCACATATGATACGGCACTTACCTATCTTTAACTGTTAGTGCATATCTTCCATCCTTCGTGAGGTAGGCCCCAGGTGTATCTTTAGTGACTTCAACAAGGAAATCCTGGGGAATGCCCGTTGGCCTTTTGAGACTTTTCAAATCAACAGGATTTCCATCTTTGTCTTTGATGCCAGGACACTGGCTAACATAATGTCCACCCATTTTGCATTTATTGCACACATATGTCAAAGGAGGTGGCCCAGGAGGTTGACTACGATTACGTGAACTGAAAATGAAAGCATACAATCTCAGCATTAAATTTATTCATTTATATAGTTACATAGTTCGTTTTTTCTTTGTGTTTTATTCTATCAATATTTATTTATATTTTGCATTCATTATAAATATTTTCCAATTATATTTCGTCATTGATTTAAATAATTTTACCCCATATTCATAAACCAATTTGGCAGAAGTCGTCGGTAATGTAATAAGTCATATATTTCCCTAAGCAGTTTACTCAATAGCATCTTAGCTGTCTCTAAAATCATTTTGCAGTAAAGAATATCTAGACCAAATTACAGTTGCATAAAGTCGACATCGACCTCAGAAGGCGCAGGACGCTGAAGGCCCGTCGCGGATTTTAGAAAAATATTATTTTTCACATCCATACCGAAATTTTCTCTTTTTAACGGGAGCTTCCAATCAAAATTAGTTACATCGGAAGTCGCACGGTTGACACTGCTCCTGATAAACGCTGTCAATAATAGAGCGTAAGTAGGGATGTTTCCGACAGCTTCGTGATCTTCATTTGTGTTAACTCCTCCAGAAGTATCAACCACTGTAACTCAGAAGTTGACAGATGTCTTGTTTCCACTGTCTCATACTGTGCAAGTTTGTTTCTTTGGCCGGAGGGATGAGCTTAGATGAGATGAGCCTCCAGTTTGAACTTTCCTTAGAAGTTTCGGGTCCACATGTTTCGACACGTGTGCTATTCAAATCGGGCTGCTCGAAGTCTGCACTCGTTGCCCCTGCAACTTTTGAGAATGAAGGATTCTCATCACTATTCATCAATTTCAATAATTCCTTTTGCCATGAATTAAGAACGATTTTTTGTTTCCAGTTCTTATCATGTCGGACTTGTTTTTCGTGGTTGTCATCATTTTTGCTATTTTCTTGAGATTTTTTTATCTAAATGTTTTCCTACAGCTTTCAAATCGACCGAGAAATCAGTCAAAGCTTTTTCCTTTTTCTGTTTCGCCTCCGGAGTTTGTTATCTTTCGAGGAGCATTAGGTGACGACTAAAAATGTTCACTAATATCTCGTCGAACGTGTTCCCATCCTCTGTGATCAAATCACGGTTCATCTGTTCAGCCTCTGACATGTCTATGGATCCGCTTTGTCTGTAATGCTCGATGCTCTGTAATGCTGTGAATGTATGAAGAATTGATAACCAATGATAGCGGTCTGCTATTGTCGCTGACAGTCATGTGATTATGAGCGACGAGTTTAGTTGGAAGCAATTGCTTTTAAATAAAAGCAAGCTATTAGTCATGCGAGGATAAGCAAATGCTTTTACTTCCGGAATTGCATTTTCTTCAAGTAAATGCTACCAAGCATTTGCTAGTTTTCATTCGATCTAAAGTCCACACCATGTCCACTATGACACATTATTTCAGCATTTTGTAATTATTTGTTATCACGTGTCGCACACCCGTAATAGAAGGAAGTTGCAATGTGCATCTTAAAACTGATCCAGAATGACCACTTTCGCAAATAATGAAGACATTATTTCAGCATTTTGTAATTATTTGTTATCACGTGTCGCACACCCGTAATAGAAGGAAGTTGCAATGTGCATCTTAAAACTGATCCAGAATGACCACTTTTGCAAATAATGAAGACATTATTTCAGCATTTTGTAATTATTTGTTATCACGTGTCGCACA
The DNA here is from genome assembly GCA_907163375.1 of Prostheceraeus crozeri. Lineage (NCBI taxonomy): Eukaryota > Metazoa > Platyhelminthes > Polycladida > Euryleptidae > Prostheceraeus > Prostheceraeus crozeri. Next base: position 153,664 of record CAJQUW010004443.1, read on the forward strand.
CCCGTAATAGAAGGAAGTTGCAATGTGCATCTTAAAACTGATCCAGAATGACCACTTTTGCAAATAATGAAGATGCACAAACATAATAGAATATTTAGAATAACATAGCATCGCCACAGCTACGACCATTACAGTGCTTGTTAAGTGTTAGAAACCTAAGATCAAAGAAACATGTGACTGACTAAAACTCAAGATTTATTGAACCCCAACATGGGTATATTCATGAACTAGATAATATACACCTCTTCTATGATTGACATCACCTAAAAAGCGCATATTCCGCTGTCCGCATTCACCAACAGCATGCTCTGTTTTAGGTAGTTGTTGTTTTATTGAATCAGCAAAGACGTAGTTGAAAGCTCTTCAATATAACTTAATATTGACCTTGTCTTCATTTTTCAACATTAATGACGAATAAGGATGGTATAACTTTTTATGTCAGAGAACAAATATGAGCGCAATCATCTACAGACATAAATACATAGCTGAATTTCCAGAAATACTACTTTGTTCACGAGCCACGATTGCAGCTTGCGAACCATCTTGTTTACGCCACTGATGTGAAATAGCTTGCTAAAATACAGGTCAAGTGAAATTCCGGTTGCTTGAGAGTCAATATCAATCGGCTATTTAACGATTCGGCGAATTTTATATACATTGTGGAATATATTCAGTGGTGTCTAGTCTAATCTTTAATATTGCCTTCGAGAAGTGATGGCTGCAAATAGTTCGACGCATTGAATAATTCCAGAACTGTAGTCATCCTGAAATCTCTTAAGTATTGTTCAATTCAAATTGTTGCAACTCCAAGACAATGAAACACACCATATGATGCAGTCCATAATCTATTGACAACATAAGCAATGGTCACCTATTTGATATTGTGAATATTAAGCACAGAAGCATGAAACATCAGCTGTGATATGGACATGAACTTCTGATCTGCACTATTTACATACCTGTGTACATCAAAATTTCAAAATTCGTACAATCCTTCCGGGAAAATAGTAAAAAAACCCTTAAAAATCGTACAATTCAAAATTCTTTGTAATGTCAATAAAATTTCCTATTTCCTACTCATTATGCATTCTTGTACTAAAAACAAACATAATAATCTAAAAAGTGCGCCATCAAAACGAAACGCAACAATAGAAAAATAAAAGAAGAAGCATCTGGAAGAGATATGGTTTTCTAAAACCAAATAGGTGATTAAATACATATTACGAAATATATCAAAAACAAAAATGGTCAAATTGCAATGCCACTGCGTTCCTGCACTTCCTTCGTATAACACGATTTCACGATTTCCCTGGATTGAAGGATTCAGGTCGTCCCTTCCGGACCAGCAATGAATCAAGTGTGCAGGCGGATAATGAGTCCCGTTGTGCAGTCTTGTTTTTCCTCACTTGTGAAAAGAATCGCTCTCAAGCTGCGTTGCTATGGAGTATAGTCAACACAGCTGGCATGACGTGTGCCAGTTTCGGGAATCTCAGGTTTCCCATACAATCTTTCAGCTGACCAATAGCTATCCATGTGTGATCGATCCTGACGAGCATGTTCATGCATTACTCACCATAAATTTACGTCGAGGTGTAGATAACGACTGAACAGTTGCGAATTTAAAAGCAACGGGTGAGTTGGGCTGGGGACCGGTCGCAAGTCTTAATAAGATGAGATTAATTTCAGGGTTGGCATCAGAGCTGTGTAATAGTGATCATAGGGTGGATGGCAATTTACAGGCGTTATTTGCGTTGAAGTCTCAGTCGGGGCACATATACGAGCCAAGCTGCATCACTGGAAACGATCATAGTCACCAACAAATAAGATTTCAGTTTGGATCAGCATCATAATAATGGATAGCATCTGGCTTTTAATGTGAATAGGCCTATGTTGACGCCTCGGACGGCCACAAATTATGATTTCTGAGAAGCAACTGCATTGATAAAATGCGTTTGACTGAAGCTCACACCTCAAGTATATAATAAGAAAGTGTCTTATTCGATAGCAAAAATTCCTAACCACAATCGAGCACATTAATTTCGAAAAATTCTTACAATTATATAAAATCGATGAAAAATCAAAAAAATCATCAAAAACTCGTAAAATCGTACAATTTTCTGAAAAACCCCGAAAAATCGTGCAACTTCCGGGAAAATTGGAAGAGTACTCAGGTATGTATTTATAATCAGGGAATGTATAAATCATGCCAAAGATTATTCATGTCTTGCTGACTTTGTTGAGAAATCTGATAGCAAGCTTGTCAAAGAACACTAAACAGTGGAGCAAATCGATATGCAGGGTGTCTACAAAGTTTGTACCTGGTTTTAACCCACTGCAATTTTAAAACAAAATAATCAACATTTAATTCGATTCATCACACGTAATGACGATACCCTAAAGTCTTGTTTACAGCAATATTTAATGTCAAACATGTTTCACTATCTTCCAAATTTCTCTGAGAAAGATTTTTGCGAGCCTCCAAAATTAGAATTTTGCTCAAAGAAATATGTTTATTTTTAAACTTAAACAATGCTTCAATAAAGCCATTAGCTAATGTCGTTTCTTTAAATACCAAAACAAAAGATATGTTTGTAACATTTCCTTTTGAAATAATTAAGATGTTCAAACTTCACAAACAGTGCTCAAAGTGACCTCCATTCTCACGAAGGCAAAGTTCAAGACGCTTTTGAAAGTTCAGAAATGTAACCTCAAAAATTTCAGGAGGTATAGCCGAAATCTCTTCTATGAATTGACGAAGTTGGCTGAGAGATTGTGGTCGTCTCCCGTAAACTCGATCCCTAAGATATCCCCACAAATAAAAATCCAGAGGTGTTAAATCTGGACTTCTTGGAGCACAGAGAATTGGACCATCTCTTCCAATACATCTTCCAGCAAAGTTGTGATTTAGAAATCTTCGAACCTCTAAACCCTGGTGTGGAAGAGCTCCATCTTGTTGGAAAGTCGTTGACTTGAATTTCTTTCGCCTCTTCAATTCAGGAGGGAAGAAGGATTCGAGCATGTTTTAGCACTTCTTGACAGTCACACTTACATCAAAAAAGTATGGGCCAATGATATCATTATGAAACATTGGGCACCACACTGTTATCCCAAGAGTTTTGATATGAACCTCATTGACGCTTCTTGCTAATTTGCTATGTATTGCACAAGTGCATGCTATACATGACGTGCATACTGACATTAGTGAACTACATGTACTCGCATCCTGTCCTAAAGTTCTAATTGAACCCAAAATATGAGTAAAACTGTTTACATAAGCGGGTTGATTTGCAAAATTTCAGCCCAAAGTCGATTCTTTTCAATCCCAAGTTCTATATCATATTATACATAGACATCCCTGATATTACCTACGTCAGGCGCTACAAGCCGATTATTTAGGCTGTCTTTCGAAAGGTAAATATGTCTTCATTACTATAGCGCGCCTATCTTCGAAGCAGGTCAAGCGACTGGTTTTAGATAAATCATATAAATATCAGCACAAATGGAATGCTAATTTTCATATATGCCAAATTACCTTTTATCCGTGTAGTAGCTTTCGGTTGATTGCTTCATCATTAAATTTATTTTGTCTTCTTCTGGAACATCTAATTCATATAACTTTGAAACCTGAAATAGAGCATATAATGCAAATAACTCATGCAGGATTAGACGTGACAGGTCAACTAAATTGCATAGCTTCGCTTATTTTTTATTCGTCTGATTGACGGAAAGAATAATTTCAATTTTTAACTATTTTTTCAAATGTTTTCAAAAGCGATCCTAAATTCGACCTCCGAAAATTTGATATCGTGGCCAGTTCGGTTATCACGATAACCACTCCTACATACAGGCCTACCTACTATATACACATTTTTTTCACCCCTAGCTAGGAAAGATCCATGATCACGCCAGGGACTACTAGATGAAAAAATACATGTTTGGATTACTTTAATGAACAATAGGAATATTTTTAGCACATATTCTTGATGCTCATTGAATTGTCCCCATCAGAAGCCTGTTCGTACGTCTCTTTAAAGTCTCAAGACTGTATTGGACGGTCAATGTGGTCTGAGGAAGCTTCAGCAGTCCGCAAATGTGCTTCGTCGATCTCAAGGTATTTGATAGGGTTCGTCGACAAAGTAGTCAGGAAGTGCTTAGTCCAGGAAAATCTTTTCGATGCCGTCATGAAATTGTGCGAGCATTCAGATAAGAAAAGCAAACTTGGTGGAAGTATGAGATTATCGGACAGCCTTCGCGCTGCGTTAGGAGTTGAGTTTTCAAAGCTCAGTTCTTTCCCCGCCCTTTTCTTCATAGCATCGTTCAGAATGTCTCTTCTGAATCTACTCGAAAATATACTGCGGAATAGGGTACATATGTATAATTTGTATATGTTGTATGCGGATGATCTGGTGTTAATGCGGACTCGACGGACAGTGTGGAGATCGCATTTAACAAATGGAAAATGTGTTCGAAAACAAAGTTTTCAAAGCAAACATCGGGAAGATGAAAGTGATGAGAGCGAGTGGTGGACAAAAGCTGTTGATGTCGCAAAGCAAGATCCGTGTGTGATGCCGCAAAGTGTGTGATGTTAAAAATGGGTACACGTCATGTGCGGCAGCTTTACGAGATTCACGAAAATCAAAGGAGATGGATTTTTCCGTAAGTCGTGTCAGCGAAGAAGCGGAGGATGACGGCTAGATGATGAACAAACAGAATGAAGAGTAGGCTCAACACCAACCTGGCTCTGAAAACTACCTACATCACATCAATCAATCCGAAAACACAGCGAAGACATCCATCTTCACATCTCTTGCAGACTTATTTCTCTTCTCTCTCCGCTTGCAAAAAAAGAAAAGATCACTGTCACAACCATTACAAAATTGGTCTCTTCGATGTCTTTTCAACCCTTAGATTTAGGAGGTTGGATTAAAAAATAACAGTCTACAGCCATAGCACTACATCAAATTAACAACACCATCACTGCTGGCTTCAACAGCAAAAAAACAACAGGCACACAATCATCACATCGTTGGACATGACGAAACCATTCGACACAGTTAACTTTCACAAACGCATCCACAAACTCCAACAGACCAACATGCCTTCTATCTTCATACGCTACATAGCAAGCTACACTGTGTGGACATTTAAGCCTATACTGCTTCCAACCAAGCACGTTCAACCAAAAAAAACTTCAAAGCAGGCGTCCCACAAGGAGGAGTTCTCTCCTCTCTCCTCTTCAACCTTAACATGCAAGACATTACTCTCAGCTCTTAAAAACAGACACGACTCTCAAAACAACTGTCTACGTTGACGACACAAACATGTACACACACCCAAACATCAAGACAGATCAAGACAAAATCAGTGCTATCCTCTCTATCTCCTCACACAACAACCACCACCCGACAGATAACAAAAACCAACTGTCTTCACCACAGGGAAGAACACCTCACCATCACTCACACAATCAGCCAATATGACAGCAAAATAACTAAAAAAACACACCACGTCGGCACATGTACACATGTAACGCACCGACAAATCAGCAAAGTTACACATTCAGTCCCCAACTGTCCATAAGTCACACGCACACGCAGAACAATGGCACAGCTCCGAAACTATAAATCACCTTTCTTGAAAGAACATCCGCACAACATAAACCCCTCTGGCCATTCCTCATTTCTTTGTCCCCTCTGTAAATCTCAACCACACAATGCAAAACATGTCTTCTCTTGCACTCACATACACGCAACTCTCTCACCATGGAACATCTCGGTTGCCCCCGTCAGGTTCCCGAAGATCTAAGGCGGGTGACCTCCGAAGAGAAGAAATATCAATATGATAAAAAAAATGTCTGGAATAAAACTTGCCGACAGAAAGAACACTGTTGAGTGAATGGAACATTTGGGATTGACGGAGACCGTTGATGAAGTGGTGAAAAGGAAGTGCTCATGATGGATTGGTCAGGTCTTGATGAGAGATGACAGCCGCGCACTTTAGAAAGCATAGAACTGGTTTTATTAATGATTTCAACTAATAAATCATATACTATTTCCGTAGATGAAATCCTCACTACCATCAAGAAATTCAGTATTTCAGCATTACAAATTTCAGCGCCCCATCACAGCAATGGCTGTATCTAAGTTAATCATACACCGATAAAAAATTATGCTCACTGTGAGAAAACAAGAAAGTTTCAAATTAACTTTATTGAATTCCACGCTTGCGGTTCAATAGTTCAGTCCAGACTTTCGTCGAAGTGAGAATCGAAAATCTGATGTGTGCGATAGGAGAAGTTTTTCGTCATATCCGACGATGTTTGTGGATTATCTCCTTGTGTAGATCACAGTAACTTTTTAGCCGAGATTCGGTTGTACAGCTTCTCGAAGCCTCATGATATGGTCTGTGGTGTTAATTTAAGCTGTACTTCTCAGTTCTATGTTAGTGTAAGCAGCTGAACATTTTTGAACGAAACTTTTGATTTGCAATTCAACAAATAGAGATGGTTTTTGATTTTACCGCGTCAGTTGCATTCCAGCAAGCACATAAATTAATTTCGTAACTAAAGTTAGTTCTTTTTTTTTTCATTGATTAAAATAATTCGATTTGTTTTGGTTTTTAACAGAGCAAATAAGCACCACAGAAAATTGGGGGTATGAACATAGTATGAAACATAGGGTATGATCATACTATGATCATACGGTATGAAATGTAACACTGTTTCATAGGTATGAAAATTTCGGACGAAATCATAGTATGAAACATAGGGTATGATCACACTATGTATATCATCTTGTTATCATAGGGCGTTGTTTTTCATGGTTTTGATACGCTATCACACCTATGAAAACTAGTCTTCCTATATGATTATCATAGGTATGTTTTAATGAAATATCATACGTTTTCATGAGTTCATTAGCATTTTCAAACTTAAACAACAAGTGATGTCATCTGGTTATAATGGTTAAAATATCTAACTTTCACAATCTAAATGGGCTCGCTTTCTTTGAAATATTAGCTATATCAACTCCTCTTAGACAGGCTGTGTTACGGATTTCATCGTCGATTGTACTTCCCGCAACTAATTGTGACCACGAGCTTCTTGCATCATGCATTACGATTTCTTTGTTAAGCCTCTCACCGAATACTTGTATTATGAGACTTCAATAAAGCTGTTCTTAGTATCATTATACTTATTAAAAAACAACAAAAAATATAAGTTTGGTCTAAAAATTAAGTTCGATCATCAACAATATTCTCGGGGATAGACCACTCGACCAGACGATCATGAGGCCAAACACTGTGACATGGAGACACTGTTTCTGTGACACCTTTCTGAAACTGTCAATAGCAATCAGTGTGCCACTTGTAAAAAAACTGGTATACATGTAAATGAAAGATAAGAATGAAATAATAATTTATGTACGTGTGAAAGCACACGCAAATAACATACTTGTACATTAAGATAGATATGAATAATCATGCCGCATCAAACATGTTATGGAGTTTGTAAATAGTATATGCGCATCTTTACATGGTATACATATATGTATACCATATACGCATGATCATGTATGCAAATAGCATACATGGAATAAGTATGATATTTTCACACCGTATCATTCATATGAAGAAGTATGTAAATAACATACCGCTACATAGGTGTGATTTATTCATACCATATCACATGTATGAACAGGTATGTAAATAGCATATCGTTACATAGGTATGATTTATTCATACTATATCACACGTATCAACAGGTATGGAAATAACATACCGTTACATAGATATGGTATATTCATACTACATCATACGTGAACAGGTATGTTAACGTTATACATATGCAAATGTCACACGCTTTCATACTATGAATCGTACCCACTTTTTTGTGCACGGGATGTAAGTAGGCCGGTCCTGTAGATTATATTTTTTTGTGCCTTTAGTGACCAGGCGGGACCGGCGAAGTCGATTATAGCAACAATATAATTGTGCTGTTGCTACTATTTAAACTATTTTTTCCCAGTTATCATTTGAGGATTCAATAGTTATCTCACTGCTGACTTTCCCGTAATAAATCAGTGCTGAATTTCAGTAATATTTTCATTAATGGACTTTCCTGATCAATTAGCACAGGAAATATTCATGAATTCTGATTCATTTTTTGTACGGGATTTCACTAAAGAGAGACAAAAATCCCTATATACAACTAAAAATTTTCATGCTTGCTAATAATAAGGCAGCACCCAAATGCCTCTTTCCCCTGATAACTTAGAAGATGAGCTGTATTTTTCCGAAGAAGTGTTCAAAGCAATGTAATCAATGAATTCCTTGATTGAGCAAGCCGGCCCCTAGCTTCAAATAATGGATCTTTGCTGTAAGGGGTGCTAATTTAGTAGAAATACATGCATATCAGGGTTAAATTTTCTCAAATTTAGAGCACTACAGTCGCATATCGTGATCAGGGGGTGGAAAAATTAATTGATTGGAAATTAACTACAATTAATTGATTGATGAACCATCTTTAATTCAATTAATTGATTGAATCAGTTGTCAATTATTTTAATTAATTGCAATTATTCATAAGCGATTTGCTGTAATCCATACAGTATGATATATGGGCCTACATAGTCGATAGCATGATACTCTGGAGACCTTTTCGTATTCAATGAGAAGTTAGATGTTAGCCTAATGCAAAAATTGTTATCAGTTATCTACAGCATTCATTTAAACTTTAATTAAATACATAGTCTTTTACTAAACGATTCGATTTCGCTCATTCTTGGATATATGTTTGCCATGCATTCGAAAACAACAAATCTGAAATATTAACTTCCAATTTTGAATATAGAGGGATCTAGAGCTATTTTAGACATTTGACTTTAATTTGACAAAATTTGAATTTTCACGCACCTGTAACTTTTTTTCTGTATATTCGTTATCATTTTGTGGAAAGATCTTCCTAGATTTGGCAGTGATAAAAAATAATTTCAATTAACTGATTGCTCATGTAATCCAATCAAATTAATTTATTGTTATTAATTAATTTTTTCCAACCCCTGATCGCAACGGTAATACATCAAGGTTTTCTTAACATTTCAACATGAAGGGCGTTGATCATAGCGAAATGTGTGGACGAACTTTGATTTTCATAAGCATATTTTACAGAAGAATCATAGCTTAACACTGATGGTTGGTTTCTCTTTCACTAATGATAAATTTTTATGTTTTCCAACGGACTAAATATTCTTCCTAGACGCAGGCGGGCATACAGGCGACCCAATCCGGGGGACAGGGTCGAGCAATGCCAACACCACTCGACCATACCCCTTCATGAATTTGCATGACAAATTTCGCAGCGCTCAATGAGGTAATCGCCAAGCTATATGGCGAAAAAGCTAGTCAAAATGCTTACTTGGGAGAAAAATTATGTTAATGCTTCATTCACCACAAGTTAACAGGTCAACTATTTTCAGTCGGATAGTGGTGTAGGGAAGTTGGGCTACACAGTGCTTACCTTCGCCATTTCATGAAATTTAGCTTGGTCTCCATCCTTTGAAAGCTAAAATCAAGAGAAGAGATACTGAGTAAAATTCATAAAATGATAATTTGGTATCCGAATTATAGTAAATTTACAATTACTTTATTTACCAGACGACTGGAGATCATTTAAAGGACATCCCCACTTGTGCAAACAATATAAGACACTGTAAATATGCAATCAATTCAATATGAGAATAAGTATAATTCAATAAGAGAACGAGATTCCATGTAAAAGCGATTTAAAAATAAATAAAGGATGCTACATTAACCGTGGTCGAAGCTGGTTGTGTTTGGCTGGCGTGTAGCAGGTTCCGTGCAGTTCTTCGTGGTTCTTGGGTTATACCTCATCGTTTTGCACCGTGTTTTCGCCAATCTCTTCATCTCGTTCTCGTGATCGTCATTTTTTTGTCGGCCTTCGGGCATTCACTCTGAATTTTTGCCTACGATCGTCGAAATTCTTGTAGGATCATTTACCGATGAGGACTGTTCATCGGTCTCTTTCTATCAGCATTGTAAAGCGAATTTGACGTTATCTATCTGCCGGGTATTGCGCACTTGTTTTCGGCTGTTCTTTCGATAACTGCACATAAAGTAACCACATCGACTGTTGCGTTGATGGTGTATAGATTTACAGGCTGCACAGTGACATGGTGGACTCTTCTTCGGGTGGGTTCGAATCCGGGCGACGACACTGTAGTTTTCTTTTTACTTGTTCAATTCTAATGGCGACACCAAAACGTACTCGCTCGGGTTCAATTCAACCTAATCTCATGGCCGAGATCAAAAATCTGATCAAAAGCTCAAGTGATGAAATTATTGCGACCTGGCGTGCAGACATGAATGAAATCAAAACCCAAATTTCGAACTTGACAGAACGCTTTACAAAGTTGGAGAATTCAGTCAAGACCATCCAAGAGAATAATAAGACTCTAGAAAATGAGATTTCAAATATCAAATGTTATGTAAATGGTGCTGCAACTGAGTCCACTCAACTTTCATTGCGTGAAACTGACGAAAGAATCTTAAGGATGAATAATATCGTTATCAGGGGTCTGCCCGAATGTACTGAGACTGTCGATGAAAGGGAGTCTTGGGATGAACAGGAAGCGAGAAAGGTTCTTTCTGAAATCCATGTCGTCGTCAACACAATTGACACCTTTAGATTCGGTAGACCTAGCGAGAATGGCTCACGCTTATTACGCGTAACTTTGCCTAACTTAGCTAAAAAGCAAGAAGTTATTCGGAAGGCTAAATCTCTGAGAGGGTCTACCTTTCGGAACATTTTCATCCATCCCGATCTTACACCTCTGCAGCAGCAATTTGAACGCAGTCTGAGAATGGAATTGAAGGAACGGAGACAAAGGGGAGAGGATGTTGTAATACATCGTGGAGCTGTTCAACCGAGACTGCATGTGCGGGCTTTTCGTCATTGATTTTATCTAAACAATCAGTTTGTCCAAAGGTCCTATTGACCTATGCTCGATCTATTCTTCCTAAGATGGATGAACTTCGACTGTTGGCTTCCACCATCAATCCAGATGTTGTTATCAATACAGAGACTTGGTTAGGCGATGAAATTCTTGACGATCTTTTGTATCTGAAAAATTGCTCATTTTTTCGGTGTGACCGTCGATTTCGCAAAGGTGGAGGCGTTTGCATGTGGGTAAACAATAAATTCAAATCATCTGGTCTTTTGCAAGTTTCCTTACCGCCATCTACTATAGAATTCACCGCAGTTTTGATAACTGGTGATGGTTTGACTATCATTTACTGTGCCATATACATTCCTCCTGGCTTAACTCGTGCAGAGGATGAAGGAATTATCGATTTTTTGACGAAGTTGATCGACTGCTGTCCCTTCACAAAGATGCCAAGATTTTAGTTGCTGGCAATTTCAACAACTTTCCCACTAACTTCCTCAGTGAGGAGTTTTGTCTTACAAACAAGGTAACTCAAAGTACAAGATGTAATTCAATCCTGGATCAGTTGTGGGTCGACAATGAGTTGTGTGATTTATATGATGACTGTGCGTCCGTTGGTCCCCCTCTGAAAAACTCAGATCATAACTGTGTCCTTCTAAATCCAGTTGCAGCATCGTGTAATTCTGAAAGTCCCCGTTTCACTGTTGTCTGGGATTATCGTCGATCTCATGTTGCAGAATTTATCGCGCGTTTATCTATAACACATTTCATTGTAATTGATCGAGAGTCGATGATACGTGTAATGCGTTCTATAGACTTTTTACTTCTTGCTTTGCTGCGATTCCAAATGAACTGGTGCTTTTTACCTCAAAAGATAAGCCATGGATGACTCCCGTCTTGAAGTATCTCATAAATCGGAGATGGAACGCCTTTAGAGACAAGAACTGGCATCTTTATCGGCATTATAAGGAGAAATGCGAGAATGAAATCAGGAAAGCGAAGTCACTGTGGGGTCATAAAAACAGTAAAACATCAAAAGGACTTTGGGGTGTTGTCAATGCTACTCGAAACGCTAACTCATGTAAATCATGGAGCAAGCTTCTCCTAGAATTTGGTGACACTCAAAACCTTTTAAATGGACTTACTCAAGAGTTCATAAAAAATTTCAATGCTGGAAATGATATTGAGCTATCACCGTTAGGTGATGAGATTTGGTCTCTTCATATTTCTCCAGATGAAGTGTATCATCATCTGATTCGCCTAACAGTTGGAAAAGCTATAGGTTCTGATCACAACCCACCAAAAATTTTGGATGTTGCCGCGGGTTTCCTATCTGAGCCATTGTCATCTATTTTCAACAAATCTATGGAGACAAAAACTGTTCCATCTCTTTTCAAGCACGCCTATGTAGTTCCAATACCCAAAACATCATCTGCAACTGTAAGTGATTTTCGCCCTGTATCGTTGTTGCCTGCAATTTCAGGAGTGTTTGAGCGTATAATACTGAGTAATATCAAACCCCTTTTGCTCTCCTGTTATGGTTCGCATCAGCATGCCTATCGTCCTATGGGTTCGACTACAACCGCACTCGTTGACATCAACGAATATATCACGAGATTTTTGGATTTCAATCATATTTCGATGGTCATTGTGTTTTGTTTGGACTTATCACTTGCTTTCGACAGATCAGAAAAGTTCTCCTCTCATCCATTGCATCATATTGTGCCTTCTCGTCTCCCGTTTTCCAGACAACTCAGAATGCCTTTATGTAAGACTGCTCGCAGATCTGCTTCTTTTCTACCTTGGGCAGTATCTCTGTGTAATTCTCAGTGATATTATTTGATTAACTAATATTTATTCTGAAAGTCATGCAACCTTCTTTGACCAACTCATGCATACTTCGATCTGGTCAATTCTTGTATCTTACTGTAGAAATTCTTTTGTGATTTTCATTTCATAATATAACACGCTACTACTACTACTACATGAAGCAGTTTGCTTGAATTGCTACGTTGCTACGCAAGACACTTGTGTTCATGCGGATGCTTATAAATGGACTAGCACGTGATCTGGAATAGTATCCTAATGCCAAGGAGATACTGCGCAGAAGTCAATCTGAAGAATATCAATATTAAGCAGCTATGTAATAGACATTAAACCATAATTATCTGAATGCAAATTAATACAACAATACTTACTGATTTGTAGGGATCCTTCTTTGACATCATCTCTGGATTTACAATCTTCGTTCGAATTTGTTCGCGCTTCGAACAAGGAATTCGTCTCACTCGCACAGTTTGAAACTTCTTTATCAGATCGTCGTCTTTGTACTCTAAAATGTACATGAAATGCGATTCGTAAGTCATGAAATGACTTTTTCTCAGAAAATTGCACAAAGTTCTCTTGCACCAAATAGTGAAGTTCAATTTCATTTATTTACGTTTTTTGCAGTTTATCATTTTCGTCATTTTTATAGTCTGAACGATGAAAGTAAATGTTCGTCACCAAGAATAAATGTATAGTATTTAATCATTTCACGGGCTCTTGAGAACAGGCGTATTCAACACTGGTGATGATGTCAGCATTAACTGGCAACATGACTGCATTCAATCATAAAACAGCATCGTTAAAATTCATTTTTGATTGAAAAATTGTAATTGTGAAGTATTCAGCTGGGGCATATTTCAGCTGCGTCAGGAGCTTCTCGTCAAGTGTTCTGCGGCGTCTGATAAATATCCATCCGTGAAGTTACAAGTTCCTAGCAATAACAGCAACCTAATTACGTCGACTTCTATGGGCGACAAAATGATGCGATTCATTTCTCATATTGCTAAACTGATTGCTAAAATACAACCACGCAGGAGCCACTTCATCAGTCTCTACTCTCATGTACATGTTCAGTTACAAAATGTACAGAGCAACAGTACTCCCAATTTTCGACAAAAAAGAGTAACAAGGTCCTATCGCACCATGTATGACCACTGCAGTCTGGTCTTGTCGTACATCTTTAAATCAGTTGCATTACACATTGAAATTGATTTGTGGCTGTTAATAACTACATGCCGAGCTGCTGATCGTCGGTTGTGCAGCTGTTTGTGTTGGTCATTCTGTGACCAGTGATTTTCTGTTTGCTGGCGACTATCTGTGAAGTATCTCACATCGTTTCCTTATCATCCGTAAATTGGTGCTTCATTGCTTCGTTTCCAAGCAAAATTTCATTTTCTGCTTTTATGTATTCTTACTTAGGAGTGGAGCTCATCGTGCGATCGTGTTACAATCATTCCTACGAAAATGATTTTTTTGTATTATACACGCATATTCCACCGTAGATACCAAAACGCAGCCGTGATTCATTTAACTCAGGGGTGCACAACATACGGGGTGCAAATATTCTGTGGCCCGCGAGCAAGATCGGAAGACTTGAAGCTTGAAAGGGTTATTGAAACTTGAAAAGGTTATGATAGCAATACAATAGTTAAATTCTCTTCTGACACAATTTCATTTGATAAATCTGAGTCACAGTCTCTTAGTCGAATGTACGGCAATAGTTGAATTCATTTCAACTCGCAGTTTCTCACGTACAGCAGCTATTGGATGGAGGTACGGCTAAGGGAGAAGCAGTGACGCGAGTCATTGTCATGTGATGACAATGACCGACAAGGGATTCCCCGTCTCCATACAGAACAATGTCAGAAACAACATGCGCAATACGATGACTATAAACCAGCCTTTAAGTCTGCATTTCACTTTCACTCGCGACGTGTGCATCTGTGACATCTACGCCTCATTACATTCACCATTCCTTATAAAGTTTTTTACCATGTCATCATCATCAGCAAAGAAAAGGAAAATTGACACTGAACATCGCAGATTTAATCCAGAATGGACAATAAAGTATTTTTTCATCGAATCGTACGGGAATTGCATTTGTCTTATTTGCAATGAGCGCATTTCTTTTCCCAAAGAATATAACGTTAAGCGGCATCATACAACAAAACATTCTGCAGAAATGCAACTTGAAGATAAAGAAAGAATGGAAAAAGCAGAAAAGTTAAAAGCGCGACTACAGAAACAACAAACATTGTTGAAGAAAGGAGATTCAACGGCAGAGTCAGCAACGCTTGCCAGCTATCGAATTGCTCAGCTTATTGCGACCACCGGTAGATCATTCAGTGATGGGGAATTCGTCAAGAAAAGTGCTCTTATTTTGTGTGATGAGTTGTGTCCAGAGAAAAAGACTTCATTTGAATCAGTTCCATTATCACGATCTACAGTTCCTCGTCGTCTAGATGACATAGCTTCTGACATCAAGAGACAATTGAAAGATTTGTGTAAGAACTTCGAACATTTCTCTTTAGCGTGTGATGAAAGCGCTGATAATGTGGATACCACTCAACTACTCGTGTTTATCCGTGGCGTCGACAAAGACTTCAATATCACACAAGAGCTTCTTGATCTCCGGTCAATGAAAGGTTGTACGACAGGACATGAAATACACACAGAATTATGTGCTGCACTACAAACAATGGACTTGCCTATATCGAAATTGGCAAGCATTTGCACTGATTGATGCCCTTCCATGGTTGGAAAAGACAACGGAGCAGTAAGTCTCTTGCTTAAAAGCGTACCTAATGCTGATCAAAAGGTAAGCCAATTCCATTGCTTTATCCATAATCAGGTTTTGTGCTCAAAAGTGATCCAATATAATCATGTTATGCGCATTGAGGTCAAAATTGTCAATAACATTCGATCACGAGGTCTCCGTCACCGACAATTTCGTAATTTTCTGGAAGAAATTGAATCTGAGTATGGTGATCTTTTATATCACACTGAAATACGATGGCTTAGTCGTGGTGCGGTGCTACAGCGATTTGTAGGTTTGATAAGTGAAATCCGCACATTTTTTCATTCGATTGATATAGAGTTCGATGAGTTACGCGATAGTCAATGGCTGATTGATTTGGCCTTCCTCACTGATATAACAACACATCTGAATAATTTGAATCTTCAGTTACAAGGCCAGAACCATTTTATAACAGACTTATTCTGCGCTATTAAAGCATTTCAATTAAAATTAGAGCTGTTTGAAAGCCATATGAGAGCGTCAAACTTAACTCATTTCCCTACTTGCTGTTCATTCATGACCGAAAATACTGATGCATGTGCCAAATTCGCTGACGATATCAAGCAACTACGCTTGGAAATCGATAGGCGGTTCCAGAAAATTGATGGGTATGAGTTTGATTTATTTAGGGACCCCTTTTCTGTTGAAGTCAAAGATGTCCCTCCACAGATGCAGCTCGAACTCATAGACATCAAAACGTCTGATTCCGAAGCGAGACAATACTTGATTTTTATAAAGAACTCAACAGTGAAAAGTACTCAAAGATAAAAGAAAATGCCAGGAGAGTTCTTGTATGTTCGGAAGTACGTATATTTGTGAGTCTACATTTTCATTGTTGAAACTGAAAAAGTCAAAATTGTGGTCGCGTTTATGTGACAAAAATTTGTCAAATTCACTGAGAGTTGCCACCTCGAATAGAAGTTTGGAAAAAATCACGCTGAAAGTTGCCATCACCACCTTGAAAAGTCAAAACTTTGTAAAAAATAAAGACGAAATTCCTTTTGACGAATGCTCTTCCCTCGTTTACAAATACTCTTGTGAGCTATGCAATAAAAGCTACTTCGGAGAGACTCGTCGCCATTTGCACAAAAGAATTAACGAACACCTTAAAGGACGACCACCATCCGAAATTTCAATGCACGAACATATACCAAAGAAAGAAAATTTCAAAATAATGATGAAAACGCCATAAACTAAAATTGCTGAATCGCTATACATCATATCTTTCACCAACAAGAATCAACTGATGAACAACAACATCCAATCAGAGCCACTATTACTTTATTGATTTTCCAGTGATTGTAAATTTGTATAAAAACCAACTCTTTATTGTATTTTATCTCTATGCACTGATGATGGTGGCCACCGACGCCACAGAAACATGTTTGCGAATAGACTCTGTTTAATAATCATTGTCACTTTTATATATTTATATCATGCCCATTTTTAATGAGATATCAAAATATTGTTGACCTACCTATTGTTGATCAACATATTGTTGACCTAAGGCCTTAATTATTTACTTATATATTCATCATGTTTGAAAATATACATATATGTGGCCCGCTAGATATAGTCATGAGAAATGTTGGCCCGCTTCGAAAATAAGTTGTGCACCCCTGATTTAACTCCCTCATAATTGGTGAAATCCAATCCTTATTAGAAATATACTTTATTATCATATAAAAAGTCGGTGATTTGAATTGCTTCGATATGAGTCAGCATCTTAACTTTACAAATTTAAAAAATGAAATTGCATGGTATAGTGCTACACCTTTTTGCATTCTGATAAAAACTTGCTCAGTTCATGAGTTCTTGTGTGTCACATGCATCTCAGATGTAGTGAAAAATATACAAATATTGAATCTTGTTCTATTCGCAATTTCAAATCCTTCACGACTGAGTCTGATCATCCCCTACATCACCTAACACCCAGACGACTTACCTTCTCCGACAAGTATTGTGTTCCTGTATGCAATTCTTCTATGAGAGCGAACTCTTTCATCATGACAATGATACGACTATCAAACAGTGGCTATTGATTTTATCTATCACTTGACATTCTTTATTTCTGTAAATCATTATGATCGTAACTTCCGTATATGTACCAGACTCACGATTCACAGTACTGAGGCTTCGTTGATAAATATAAACGTCATTATTATTATTATTCACTTTGAAACCTGTTCAATTCAATGCCGAGCGAGTTTATCATAAAAACAAAACTACATTGAAACAATCGATGATATCATAATTTTTCATGATACGTGTACAACGTGGAATCTGCTGAATAACATTGCACGCGTCTTCCTTATAATTGGGTCATAAAAACAAACAATGAAACATTTTGTCCCATAAGTGTTTATCAAATCACAAATGTTAGAGCACGATAAACACCGCGCCGCATTGCTAAACACCGCATATATTTGCCGTCAACATCTACGTAAAACCTTGCACATGATTGTAATATGGTTCACAATCATATGTATAGGCGTGCACTGGATTTGACGCTTTTTCCAAATCCGCCCGGAGCCGGATTTTCAGCATCTGAAATACTGCTATTTTGTCCGCTGCCGTTATTTATCGTTCTTCTAAGGAGCTCTATAATATATAATTTGTTTTCTTACTTATGATTTCAATTTATTTCCATTTTATAGTATAAAACACTTCACGCATTGCTACATCAATGCACACCGTGCAATCTACATGTACATGCAGACTGTATAGAATGGATGTTATTGTTATATGTAGGCTACCATCTAATTTATCATTCATCTGGTGACCACAGCCCGATTTTTTTTACCGAATGGCATTAAATTCTGGAAGGTCACTTGTACAAGGAAATGACTGAAACGCATGTTGCGCTACGTTGTGAAATAAATGTAAAAGACTGTCTCTTCAGGGAAATCAATTGAATAAATTTTTGATGCGTCTCATGCACTCCATTCGAAATTTTGCTATCGACAGGCCTACATCAAATGACGTGATAGCTGGGTAATATATTCTTACTGAGAAATTTAGCGATAAAATATAAATCAACTATGGTCTTACTTTAATCCTATCTACACGTGCGAGGGGGTTCGGTCCCGTGTCGTATTTATTGTTATGAACTTCTTAACAAAATTAAGCCGCCCAACCTACTGAGCCGGATTACGTCAATTACGAAGGGTGTTTGTCGATCCTCATTGGCTACCGGAGACGCTAAGAAAAAGGGGAAATTGCAAGGTTGTGTGGTAGATCCGCCGGTATCTACAAGTCAGTAATTCAGTTGCTACCAAACCTGAGTAAATTAGTCTGCGGCTAATTAAACCTGAAATTAAGGACAAATTACAAAGAAGGCGCCATATCTTTCAAATGAGGTTTTTAAACGTCCAATTCAGTAACTACTATAGGTGCATTGCACTATTTTTTAAAAAGTACAATTTTACATTATTTAATAAAAATTTGTTTTATCTCCCAAATCCGATTTCGGCCGAATGCACCCCTACGCATGTACTCGAATCACGTTTAACTCTCACTGTCCTGTAAAGTATAATTTCCATCTCTCGAAGTCGAGAATGTCATAGCTTCGAAACCTGAATAATCCGGAATACGCATCCTCAAAATGGCCCCTTACTTGGTTCCCTTGATCTCCTATGGTCATTGGTTCAGAGCCAGCACAAAAATGTCTTGAGTTCCCATATGACAGAAATTTTAAGTGGCTGAGGTAGTCCCACCCAAACTGAGCATAGACTTATGGTGATGAAAACTACACTTGACAGGGCAATGACAGCTAAAAGAGATTTAAATGCATGTATGCAATATTATAAGCCTGTGCAACGATTTTACGAAGATGTTGAGGACAAGACAGACTTGCGATGCGGTGCTCAGTCAGACACTAATGAGTTAATAAGCACTTTTTGGAAAACCGGTTTAATTGTTTATTGTTTTTATGATCGACTTATTCAGCAGATTCCATGTTGTACATGCATCATGAAATGTTGTAATATAGTTGATTTTTTTCAATGTAGTTTTGTTTTTGTCATGGAATGAAACTCGCTTGGCATTTGATGTTTTAAATTGAATTGAACACGTTTTGAATTAAATGGGACAAGTTTATGGACAATGGAAAAGTTTAAAACAGAATGGAACTTTTTCAAATTGAATAGAACAGGTTTCAAGGTGAATAGAACAGAACTGAATAGAGAATTTTTATTTTGAATGAGACAAGTTTTAAAGGTGTAGTTCGGTCA
The DNA here is from genome assembly GCA_907163375.1 of Prostheceraeus crozeri. Lineage (NCBI taxonomy): Eukaryota > Metazoa > Platyhelminthes > Polycladida > Euryleptidae > Prostheceraeus > Prostheceraeus crozeri. Next base: position 173,484 of record CAJQUW010004443.1, read on the forward strand.
ATTTCAGAAACGAATTTTATCTCTGAATATTGAAGTATGGAATCACTACGACGATTTCTTGTCACTTTCCCACTTATCTGTTCGTTAGTTTGCCTGCAAATTCATGTCAAAGATTCATGATGACGTCACAGCTGCCAATTCACGCTGAGAACCAGAGCACCGTACACTAGACAGGAGCACAGGAGGCTCGCTGTGGTTGGCTGATAAAGGAACCCTGTAGAATGAAAGCTAAGAAATGTCTGAATGGACCTAAGGTAACTAAATTATTCTTGAATAAGACTTATCGGAAGATAACAAAATGAAATACATGCAGCTGATCACGATGCAGCGCACTCACGACTACGAAAAGAAAAATACTGCAGCTGATTGTTCACTGTATACAAGCTGTCAGATTCTAAAATGCACATTTGCTACATTCACTATATAAAGTATCAGAAATACGACAACAAGAAATATGCCGGCATTGCAATTCAACACAAAAAAGGTTTTAATGATCAGGAAATTTTAGCGCTAGGATAGACGAACTGGAGAAGCTTGGCTCTCTTCACTTTCTGGAGAGTTATACATCACGCAAAAACTATCAAAATCCAAATCCATTTCATAGGAAGAAATCCTCAGTTCGATTCGAGAATTAGTTGATGGCTCCTTCTCTAATTTGGTGCGACTTTCATTCAGCTTCACTAGAACTTCGTCTTTTTGCGAGAGATTGCGCACCAGTTTCAAAACATGGTACAGCCTCCCTACTCAAATGGAATAAAACATGTCTGATTTCGCAATATTCCTTCAACATCATAGGCTCATATCTTAGGTATTCTATTTTATGTTCTTTTTAATGTTCAGAACACTGTGCCGCGTCGATTTAAAAGGAGCTCGTCCACTGATATTAGGGCAAATCCGCGGGAAGTTTCAACTAGGTATGTATTTTTAACCAAATGTTAGATGCTATATATTGATATATCAATATGTCTTAACAATGAGCTTGACTTGCCTTTTTACTTCGTGTCTTCTCTATAGTTTTCGAACGTGACTGACCGAAAGCACCTGGAACGTGACTGACAGGACATTACTTTGTCTAGCAGTATACGTAATCGAAAATTTCTTTTATTATTAGAGGTGAAATAAGTGGTTCATATGACGAACACGTAGAAATCTAAGCAAAAATAAATCCCCATTCGCTGAGTTTGGTCCAGGTATTAATCAACTACAAAAAAGTTTTTCCCTGAGGAACGTGACTGACCGCTTTTAAATTTGTCCCGACAAAAAAATGTATACTGCAGATAAATTATGACGTCTACCCTTTTTGAGAACCTTAGTACCTGGCTCATGTGTGAAATATAAAAGTTAGTTTAAATAATACTTTAAGAACGCCTCCTGTAAGACTTAGCACGTTTTTGGAGCGTGACTGACCGCGCAGATTGGCCCATTACAAATTAAAATTTTCAGTCATTTTTCTTTCGAAAGACTGTAGTAGGCTAGGTCCTTAGGATCTTCCGGTTTGTTAGTACACTTGAATGCACAGCAATGTGCTATTTTGGATATTTTGTATGTGTTCAGAGAACACAAACAAGTGACTTCTTGTGAATGAAGTACAGGTACATTGTTTACTGTTCAGTTTCTTTCTGTGCGTTGATCCTCTTACACATAGCTGATTCGTCACGAAGCACGCTAACAATGGCGTATCAGATCATTGGCAGCTGTGACGTCATCTCGTCTCCCAAAGTTGGTGATTGAGTTTAACTGAGGCATCTGAAGTGCGTCAAAGCTAGCAAGATTGACTAGTCATGCGATGAAGATGTCATTGTGACAAAGTTGAAAATTAGACCGAACTACACCTTTAAATAGAACGGAAAAAGTTTTAAATAGAATGGAAAAGGTGTACTGTACAATCAAGTTCGTAGGAAATTTATAAATTCATCAATGTGCTCCTTTTGACAATTCGAGTGTGTCATACAGTTTTGCTGGCTAGACCGTATGTTGATAATTGTCAGTAAAAGCTTGCGCAGTTCAGAAGACCTTTGATTTACATCAGTCAAATATCCATAACTTTTTATCGGCTGCATCTGCTTTGGATTTGATTTTTATAAATGATGATATGATAACATTCAGCTTTCAGAAAATGCCTTTTCACTGTGCGGACCTGCTTTAATAATCCTATTTCCTTTATATCAAGCTGTGCTCAAAAGATAAGCTGCGAATGACTGGCGTTGAATCCTTAATAAACCACAGATGGAAGCTCCTTGGAGAGGACGTTTTGCTTCACACTATCAGTTTTCTGAGGTTTCGACAGAGAAAATATGAATGTATTTTAGAATTAACACCGCGACTGATTTAGTCGCCAGATGATAGCCAGCGTCACTGATCGCGAACGCTAACGCAAAATGCGAGCGTATATAGCATATCGACTAGCATCACTATCTTCCCACCTATTCCATACTCAAAAAATGCAAATATGGAAACTTTCCCTTTCAATAAAATGAAATAGGCAAAAAATGACGGACAAAACAAGTGACGAAAAATAATTTGGACATCAATTCGGACAACCGTAGGGGAAAGGAAATACATCCCATTGTAAAGGTCATTGCTAAATTTAACAACAGTAAATTCATATAAGGTCCGAAAGCTTTGTGATTCAGGATGTTGGGAATACTTATTGACTTGAAAGACCAATGAATTCACTGGCAAAAGAAATCGCAGAGAAATACAGCTTTCGAGAAAAATGGAGCCATGAAAGTATAGAAGAACTTTTTTGAGGAGTTCATTTGCTTGTGCAATAATTTTGTGGTTGGTACTTTTGAAATAAATTTTTGAAAAATGATTAATAAGAAGCAAACAGTTTAAAGCGGTGATTCTAGATGAAGTGATTTAACTTATGACATAGGAATTTATCTTCATCTTACCTTCATTTGATGTTGGGTTTTCAATAGCCAAAGTCATATCATTGCGATTTAAATCGGAATGCAGAATGATTTTCTCCCTGAGATCTTTAACGGAGATTGAGGATCCATCGAAAATAATTCTTGATACTTCTTTTTTTGCTTTAAATTTATAATAAATCCATGAAGACATCTGTAAAATGATGGCAAATATACAGTTTTACTGACGACACAGGTAAGACTAGACATATTGGCAAGAAATCAGATTTCACTTTATTTTGCAACGCAACTTTCTAATATAACATAGAAAAATAGCTGAAGTAAAATGATTACAATAAGCATTTTCAATTAAGGGGTGCGCCGGTTAATCGATCGATTATTGATACGTTAGAGCGATAGTCGGTTATCTGCCGATTATTTTCCAATTAGTGGACTTATGGAAACTTTGATAATTTTTGATATAGATTAACTGATCGAAAGACAAGATTTCAATTTTCAGATTAAGTTTTCAGATTTTTTACATGCACACAGTACGCTGAACTACTAATCTAAATTCATTCTTCCTTTCATGATTACGATAATTGAAAAGAACTGAATTCCTCCTAAGACTCAATCTTTATGCAAAGACTATAAAGCTGGTAAGAAAAGTTATTTCCGCTAATTTTGATGCACATAGTATTTTTTCACCGCAAATGGCTGATAGATTCCCTGAAATTGATGTTTGCATGCTTTATTTGCTTTCTCCATTTGTGACGCAATAATTAATTTAGGTCAAACGCAATAACGTTACACGAATTGGCATGAAAATCGGGTAATGGTTGCTACTTATGTGAAAAAGTCTGCGAATTGAAAGATTCGATCGATACCATTATTCCATAAAATCAAAATTGTGGATTACAACATCACAGAAATTGTGGAAAGTAAATCAGTGCATTACTCTCATAGGTATCTTAAAAGATGAAACGTAATAACGTTACAGCCATAATGCAATGTCACACGTACGAAATCAGGATTTACATTTGGCCAAGGTGAAAATTAATTCGCCTTCATATGCAGCAGCTAGCCTCAATAGTCAATACAACACTTGAAAGTCCTCTTATGCTTGCTTAGGCATTTCAGGTGCATGGTGAGACTTAACTGTCGTACTACTGAAAAAAGCATACAGCTTAAGAATGATGTTTTTCTTGGGAAATAGTAGATGGAATGTATGCAAGCTTTCCCTCGTCATTTAAATTGATTTCATATGTTCTTGTAGACACATTTAATTCAAATTACTAGCTAAGTATTAATTACTAGTATCTCACTCGGCAAAACAAGGTTCCTTTGCATTACAGTCTTCTCAAAAGATGGTCCTGACGCTCAGTCTTTGATGAGACTGTCTGCTGTATGATGTCTATGTCCATCTATTGTGACATTTCAGGGACTACCTCTACAGTGACAATACCGACATCGATTGCGAGCGACAACGCAACTTGCTTCAAACAAGCGAGTTCAGAAACTGTCTCGCCAGACGCAATATTCAAGCAATCAATGCTCCTCCCTATAGTCAATCAAACGGTCTAGCCCAGTGGTGGGCAACCAAGTTGGAATGGAGGACCACAAGTAGTGGCCCTCGAGAGGGCACGCGGGCCATCAATTTCAAAACGCAGAAATAGGTATGTTTAAAATTCTTTTATTGAGTACTTTTGAGCTCAATTTCAAGGACTGCTGTACTGTACATGTACATAGTAATAGAACATGGCATAATTGTATTTGTAAATGTATGCAGCAGCAGTGTATTCAACTAAACTGTTGTCTTTTAAGGAACTGTATTTTGCATTCTAAAATCTATATGAATAACGAACTATGAATAGGCCAAACTAATTCCGGAAGCTTTTTTTGTCATTAAATGATAGTAATGCGACCTAATTGGTAGTATGAATAAGCACTCGCGCAGACAATGGCTATGTTACCTACATTCAAGCTGAGAAGATATTCATTGCGAGCGGAACATGGTTTGAGCATTCGAATGAAAGTTTTTGTGCCATCATATTGCTCAATAAATCATTAGTTAATGCTTTTGAAAATTCTAAAGAAGATCAACATCCATCCTTTCAAAGGTCAAAGTCGGATACGGCCATTTTCACATGACCGATTCCAATTATGTCCGCGGGCCACTTTGGATATGAGAATCAGTGGCGGGCCACCCAACATGGGTCGGCTGGCCACCAAGTGGCCCGCGGGCCACGCGTTGCCCACCACTGGTCAAGCCGAACGCACAATCCAATCCTTCAAAAGGCATGCTGCAAAAAATCCCCACAGAACATCCAAAGAAAAAATCCTGAGAACAGTGTCTGCTTCTGGCACAACTTCACTCCTCTCGCCAGCACGCTCTACAGTCCATCTGCTGAAATTCTGTCTTATCCAGCAAAATCGTACCTGAATACTCAAACTCCTATCATGTTCAATCCTGATGGTAAGAGTTGGCGTGAATCAGTTGCTCTGAGCAAATCATCATACACTTCACGTGTCATGGTAGATGACAAGGTAGTGACGGGTCACTCAAGTAGAATTATCCCAATATCTCAAGATGTTCTCAGTTCAGAATATCCTAAACAGAACCAGAATTTCAAAATTCAAATGACGATACTGTAGGAAGACAGGTGCCTACCCTCCGAAGGTTTACTCTCATCAGTCGTCCTCCTGAAAGATTAAGTTATTTCAAAAGATGGGATGCTGTGATATCTATGTCCATCAATTGTGACATTTCACTGACAATCTCTACAGTGACAGTTTATTCCTGCTGTTGTATTGTCACAGCAGTAAGCAGCATTCGCTCGCTGCTTTACATGCATGTATATTTTGTCACTGCGCGTTTGTTCATAACCCTAAGCAATACAAGTCAAAGTCTGACGCTGCCTTGATGTTCTGAGACTCGTAATTCAACCCTGTCATAGGGAAAGTCATGAACAAAATTTATTTGATGTCGTGAGAATCATATTAGCAACATCCAAAATCATGCGTCTGAAAATTATAACCGGAAAATCAATTGTCACTTGCGATACAGTTGAAGTATGTAAAGGTAGGCTTAAGTGCATTAGAGTTGTTCTACGCATTTGGATGAACTGGAAAACAAGAAATCTGCACCGCTTTTCTCCAGATCAACGAACGACTGCGTAGAGATATGCTCTTGCGCTGTTGACCGAAGAAATAGATTGAGTTCGGTCAAATGTTGAGCAAGTAGAAAATAAGTGTCATAGTAGTTCCAGTGTTAGCAACTGTTTTCCATTGAATCATAAACAACTTACAGAAACAAATCATTGGCCCGATTGCTATTACATCAACAACTTTGAAAATATCACTGAGAGAATCCGCCACGCTAAATAAACATAATAATTTTCAATGGATGTCACACTTGACGACTAAAAACTATAGCATTGGCTAAATACAAGGAAACTGAGTTTCATATTGTGGTCAAATATTGCACATTACAGACCCCATGCAACCTAATATAATTTAAAATCTGAAATGATGCCTAGACCACGAAAGGAGAATAGTGAAAAGATGAAACATTTGATACAATCCATTACTAGAATGCTAACGTCTCTGGAGTTTTTGCCGTCATCAGTGCAGTATACCTGTAAAGAATCAGTAACTCATGCAGACAAAATACACACATCTGCAATTAATGAAATACAATCAGTTCAAATCTCATTCTCTTGAGTTCATTTTCAAAATTTGAAATTTGCGAACACCAATGAAAATAGGTCATTTGTGTTTGCGCTTCATGCACACACAAAGGTTAGCTGCCACATTTCCAAGCACATCCACCTACCAACGGCCTGTGGAGAGAGAGTTTTACGTACAATAGTGCACACGGCACTGGTAACGGCTAAAAAGCTTATGACAGCTATTTCATGGAAGTTGAGCCGCCATGGCATAAGCAAACGCAACACCAATACGAAAAGAAATCCTTGTCACTTCTGCAGTCGCTCGTGTCTTCGCCGAATTTTGCTTAGCCGCTTTTGAAACATGATATCGAACAAAATGTTCTTTCGTCACTACCGTGTGTTCCCGAAACTTTTCGGCATATTTCTGCTTCATGTTTTTTTTTGGCAGACGCTTTTTGGAAAGCATGAAGTCAATCAAACCCAATTCATTATCTGCTTTATAATACCGGTCTCAACTTTTTCGTCAGGCGTTCCCACATGAATATATTTCTTATTTCGAAACCTTGATTATCTGCGTTTCGTCCTGCTTCTTCAAGATTGACGAAGGAATCACTGACTTGCTAGTAGATGGAGCTTCTGCTTAATCGTCGAGAAATTTTTAGAAAGTAGCTGCTTTGAATTTGATAAACTTTCAAAATCACAGGGTATCTAAGGTCCCTTAACATTCTGCTTAGCCCCGTTCACAATTTTTAAGGGCCCCTACATAATCTAAGAAGGACCACCGTACTAGGTCTTTAAGGATCCCGGTCTCAATGTTGTAGGTCCCTAACAATTTCATAAGGTCCATTCGCATCTAAAAAGAGTCATTCAAAAACTATAAAAGTTCCCGTTCACAATCTCAAAGGGTCCCCTAACGATCTGAAAATGCCCCCTTCACAATCGCAAAACAGCCCCTTCATAATCTCAAAAGGACCCATTCAAAATGCAGAAGAGGGCCTCCTCACGATCTTAAATGGCACTGCACAATATTATCAAGATGGCCTTTCCACGGTGTAAACAGGGACTCCTTAGGAATCTCAAAGGGACCCTTCGCCATCTCACAAGGGACCCTACAATCTTAAAGGGACATTGCACAGTCTCAAAAGGGATCACTCACGATCTTGAAAGGGCATTTAAAGGAATATAAAGTGAGTAACTGAAAGTATTCGTTTTTGATTTGCAATGTAGCGTTTTGGAAATACAGTGATATTTTATTCTCCTTGAAATTCCATTATCATGTGCTGTGAATCATGCATCTAAATTCAACTCCACTCCTAAATTTGGAAAAAGATATTTTCTTATGGTCTAAGTGAAAATCACACATTTGTCGTCTACAAAATCTTTCAATGTCCTATGCAATTTTTCTATAGTGCGAAGTCCCTTCTTTAGGAATGCGACATATGGGCCTACTAGGATTTTCAAAAAACATAGTGTACACATATTGGCACAATTCATTTCAACTAACCCGCAAAGAAAAATTGTGTAACAATGATTGTGGCTTGGACATCTGAAAATAGATGACGTCGACGCCAAGAAAAATTGTAAATTGCAAAAATAGTAAGCTTCAGTTAGATAACACTGTCATTTTGTTTTTCGAAATAGGCCTAATTTCAGAGACCAGATTTGAGAGCAGCAATTTCTTAGTAGGGGCCTACTAATCACTGCAAAATTCACTGACGAGACGAGGATTGTGTATTCCCCCCCATTACAAAATCTCTAGCTACGTGCATGCGCTACAACCTGTCTACGTCCATGCATATGAGCACAACTGAAGACAGCTACAACCCTTTCGCAATAAACGCGGGCACATCACGTCACACATGGCTTGCTCTCGGTCACCATGATTGGGAAGACGTCATCAGTGCGCATATTTGTGTGCCTCTAGGTACACGTCATGGTGATTTCCAACATTGTGGTGAATTTCATTCCGGTCGCGTATTGGTTAGGCCATTTGACAGTAAAGCAAAGATTTTTAAAAATATGAAATAATATTTAATCAAAATGTTCTTGACTTAATCGCATCCTCCGAGTGAAGCTCACTGTTGCATACTTATTATTGACGAATGGTGAAGCTATATCCTCAGTCTAAAAGTACGCATGCGCTAAATCGATCAATTACCTTAACGACAGCATCTGACCGAAACTATTTTCTCAAAATAGAGTTCATCGATAGTATGAGTGAGAGAAATATGTAAAACAAACACTAGAATGAAATTTCATTTTAATTCTATGTCAAAATCTCTGTAGCACTCAAATAAAAAATAAAGAGAAATGAGATTTTGCTACATTGTCCTGTTCAGTAAGTGTCTGTGGGTCCATGCAATGGACCAATGAGATGGACTTAGGAAGATTTTAATTTTAGGAAGTGCGTTAGATCCTTTATTAAATTTATGCAATTTAGGCACTAAAAGATTTGAATAATCGTCCACATTTTTGCTGAGTTCGTAGGGATGTGATAGAAGAGCACATTTTGAGGAAATGTTTTTTATCTAGTACAAAATATTTGGTATTTTATTATTCTCGTTTTAGTGCAGTGAAACAGTTTGTTGCACTTTAAATCGTCATCTTTAAAAATAAGTATGATCGGTTAACCGAGCGCGCTGGCCATCGAGAAAGACCGCGAAATAACTGCGTATTAATCGTTTCACTAAGTGTTTCCTTGTTGGTTGCACCATCTGTTTTGAAAGTTTCATACGTTCTGCACGTCGACCATTATTCGTCTAGCAATCAAATCGATCTGGAAAAAAATGAATTTTACATGAATTACATTTTTTTTACATTCTATTTTCTAAGAAAGAAATTAGAAAATTATTGTATCTTGCGAATCCACAAGCAAGTGATCTTGTTTTTGTTGTCCACTGTTTACGTTAAAAGCTCATAAGGGGAACAGATAAAGGAAAAGTAATTAAAGATTACATTTCTCTGCACCACACCACATCCCGTTTGTAGAGGATAATGGCTAAAGAAACTAAGAAGAATGCGAAATTGTAATTAGATGGATGAAAAACTCGTCCTCTAACACTCTTTCGGTGTAAAAACCTCAAGAGCAAAACTTTGACATTTCAGTCGGTGAAATAGCATAATCAGGGTGCCCGCACATCCGGGAAATACCGGAATGTATTTTTGTATACGTGAAATTTTAGCGAAATGTATCTGTACTATTGGCCTATCTTGCTACATTGCGGGGATGGATACAGATGGGATGGACTCCCACTCCAACTACGGAGGTTGATGGGACTGCGGTTTTTTGTAGGACTCCGACTTCGAATGACAAGTATATTTATAGCCCAGTTTTTTAAAAATAACATAGCTTTCATCATAGATCATTATACAAGAACCTAAGAGGCAATGTTCTCAAACAAACTAGTATTTCATTTTGTCTCTGATGAAACGACAAGTGAAACAAGTTGTCACCGAGGGAAACGACAATCTCTCTATACTTTTTTTAACGGAGGAAGCTGACATCAAGACAGTGACAGCTATGCACGATGGTAAATAATTGGTTTGTATTTGTTTTCCCCAAAATTTTGCTTACTGTAAACTTAAATTGATTGTTCAATCGAGCTAATATCTTAGCGGAAGTCAATAGTAGTTGAGTCGGACGCGTTCCTAACAAGTTAAACGTGGCATTTTTTCTGGAGAAATGAAGCTGACATATGGGTCGGCTAGCATTAAAAGTCACGGTAAATCGAAAAGGCATTTTAGTACAGCGACGTCTCAGAAGAATCAACTGAAACTGCCGACTTAAACGACGAGTGCTACTGATTCACTTCAAGCGATCGAGACATAGAAAAAGTATATGATACAAAATAAAACAGTAGCAAAGGAAAACCATGGATGCTTTGTATCAAATGATGACGTCATTGAATCACATCGCACAAACTTCTCAAATGGATATGCTTGTTCGGCATTGGGACAACGAGCGACAACAAGTGTCAACCCGGTACTTACACTCGTTATTTCTCGGTCGCACAAGAGCAGGGGACTTATTGGATGGTTTTACGAAGGGTTGCTAAGTTTACCACCCAATAACTTGGTGCAAATTTCAATGGATGGTCCCGAGGTTAATTCAACTTATAGTTCACATAGCTGAATAGTTCACAACTTATTCAACTGGGAAGTTGTGGACTACATGTTGTTAACGGCGCTTTTCGCATGGGCAGCATGAAATCAGGATGGGATGTTGAATGTTTTTTGCGTGCTTTTTACTCACTCTTCAAGGACAGTCCTGCTCCGAGCAAATTTTCGTGAATTGACAGAAAAGGTAGCAACTCCCAAAAAAATTTTGTACCATTCGCTGGAGGAAAACATTGACGGTGTGGACAGAGCACTTGACGTGGCACCATCACTCCGTGTTTATGTGAACACCGTGACGCCAAAACCAGATGTTCGGTCACATAGCTTTCCGGATAATGCAATAAGAGATCCTTTGCTTGAAGTAAAATTGCATTTTTCCGCTATGTCGCATCGATTTTGCAACCACATTTGACGACTTCCCGAACCCAAAAGCTATGGCTCCGATGCTTGCTGACGCTTCTGAACAGATGATTAGGAAGATTCTATCTTTCTTTATTAAACTTTTTTATTTATATTTTTATAATTTATATTATTAACTGAAGCAAAAACGAGAAAGAATCTATTGAAAGTTAACATTAACCCACAATTAGGCGAAAAAGGCAATCAAACCTTCAATAGTCCGAAATGACGATCCAGTGATTGTTTTTAACTACGTTAAGTTAGCACAATTTCTTTATTTGATCTTGATTCTTTATTTCTTGCGGAACGATTGTAAGCCTGAATTACTTTATCCACTGTCATTAAATGTAAATTGAATGAAGCGAGCAAGTATGTTCAACATAAGTGTACATATTGTGTACCATCTAGATCAGTGTTTCTCAAACTTTTCTTTGTGAATACCCCCTTGTCATCCCGTAAAATGTCCAGCGCCCCCCCCCCAAATTCTTTTGGTTCCTCAATTTCTTAAAATTGTGCATTAAATTACCCGTTAAATAAATTTTAAAATTGAAATCATCTTCGAAACATTTGTTGTATTACTGTACTTCGAATTAATAATCTTATTTATGCATCAATTTAGAGTTTCCGTTAAGACTACGCTAAATTGTAGAATGTGAACAAGTCTCGAGTAGGTAACTGCACGTAGTATATGCTTCTTTGACTAAAAGTTGCATATAGTATACACAGACAATAAAATATATACTCTTAGTAGGACTGTCAATGCGATCCCTGAGGTTGATGCTGCTTTGCAAGCTCACGCACATCAGGCTCAATTTTTGACAAATGCAAGCGCAAGTCACCTCGTTGTATAATATCCAAACGATTGCGGCTTTTATTTTGTAGTCTTGTTACGGCACTGAATCCTGTCTCGACAAGGTATGAAGTCGGAAACGGCAGCACGAACCGTTTTGCTTCATCACATAAAAGAGGGAAGCGTTGTCTAATGTTGTCATCAATTCGGAAGAGAGGCTCACCAGTTTTGAAAATTTGATTTTCAAAGATGCGTCAAGTTGCAGGCTATCATCTCTTCTTAAATGCGAATGTCACATTCTTCTGTGGCTGAGATGAAGGGGTCAGACAACCACACAGGAATTTTCAACGCGATTAGGTCAGCAAAACGCTCTTTCATCTCATTCCGTAGTGAACTGGTATGAGCCGAGTAAATATGTAGCTGCTCATCTGTAACTACCTCCGCGACACGGTGCAAGCTTGGAAACTGATAAAACTCACGACGGGCGATATTCCGATGAAAAAGATCCAGTTTCGCAATGAACGAAGTAACTGATCGTCTTGCTTGTATGAGACTCACATGATGCCCTTGCAGTTGATTAATCAGACAATTATAATTACAATTACAAACTGTCAGCAAGGTATGCAGCGTCTTGTTTAATAATCACGACTTCTGAAGAAAGCTTTTTGTTGTATATTTATAGAAATTCTACAATCGAATCAAAAAGTTAATAAAATCGATTGAGGCATCTCCCCTTTGAGAGCCATCTCACTTCGTTGTCTAGCAACAGTTGCTGAAAATCCTCTCCGTTTTCATCACAAAGTTGACGAAAAATACGTTCATTCAGAGAATGTCTCTTTATATAGTTTACTACATTTATTATCACTTGCAGTGAATTGTTAAGAGTCTCGCTGAGTTTCTTCGCAGCTAGATGCTGTCGGTGGATAATACAATGCACTGTCAAAACATTGGGCACTTCCTTTTTCAGAAAAGCAACAAATCCTCGATATCTTCCAGCCATAGCAGCGGCTCCATCCGTAGCACAAGCAACAATATTATTGAGAGGGATGGCCTTTTTATCGAAGAAGTTCTTGACACAGTTGAAGATTGTCATACCTTTGGTATCCGTCTGAAAATTCCTCTTTAATTTCGTTTCCGTCGATGAAGCGCACATACCCCAGAAGTAATGATTGATTGCCACTAATAGTGCTTTCGTCGATTTGCAAAGCAAATTCTTTATTTTGCAACAGCCAACGTAATTTTTCCTCAATGTGTGTAGCCATTTCGTCAATACGCCGTCTGACAGCGTCATTGCTCAAAGGAATCCGATTCAATGTAGCCGACGGATTCTTGTGTAGTACGGTAGATAAAACTTCACTAATTGCAGGGAGCACTAAAGATTCACCCACCGAATGAGGTTCACCTGTTTTAGCAATTAACTTTGCTATGTTGTATGATGCAACTAGTCCATCCATATTTGTAGATTGGGTTTTCGCGAAACTATCAGAAATTGACGGTCGCTGATTGAATCTGTTCTTTAGAGTTTGAAAATATGACAAATCTTTATCTTTCATATCACTGTGCTTTTTCTGCAAGTGATCTATGAGACGAGAAGGCTTCATTGCCTCGTTGGAGAATGTTTGCTCACACAGCAGGCTCATCGGCAATTGTTTATTAGATGGAGTCTCAATAAAACCGTATTTCAAATAGTCCACACTATATTGTCTGCACTTTTTCTTCGTCGATGAAGCCATTTTCATTCGCTTGTGTCACTCACCGGCGAGATGTACGAGTATCAATGTTGAGATATCCGTGGCACAATCCCAATTGATTCTGTCGACGTCATCGCTTAATGCAGGGATTCCCATCACTATGACGCAGTGGCTTTACTGCGTCCTCATTGGGTGTTTAGCAGAACATTTCGTGTGCTTACGTCTCAGTGTTGATTCTGACTGCTTGATTAGCCGCGTTGTTATTTACGGTGCGGTGTTGCGATACTATTACGAACTTGCAAAATTGACCGATGTGAATGAATTTGCGCACATGGCGCTTACTCTGAGGATGTACATCAAGCATGCCCCCTTCGCATCGAACGCTCCCTTGCCGCCCCTTCGCATCAAACGCCCCCTTGTAAGTTGCGAACGCCCACCAGGGGGCGCTAACGCCCACTTTGAGAACTGCTGATCTAGATGACAGACCTAGGTGACTAGCTAAATTTCTTCCGTTTCGAGATGACTATCAAAGATGACTTTGCGGAGATGGCATTCTGTCGGATTCCAGGCCAAAGTGCTCTTCGTACAAAATGGTATTTTTAAAACTTTCAAAGGATAGGCCATAAAATAAAATTTCAATAACAGATACGCTTTCAGCAACATCTAAAATCTAGGTTTCTACTGAGATTGTAGCCAGAACCGTCGTTGAGGGCGGAGTTTTCCTCGCAACTCCAAGACCGTCTCAATCACTCGTTCTTCCTTTCCAACGCCGATCCACAAAACAAACATTAGGGCTTAAATTTCTTCGTCTGTAAGGCAGCTAATACTGCAATAAGAGTCGATTGCATTTCTTCTTAAGTTGCTTAAGATAGCAAATGTTCACACGTTTCTACTGCTTAAACCGAGATCAGTCGTCTACCCATGAAGTGAAGATCTATTAAGTTCACAGAGAACGCTGCTTTCAAATATCCTATCACGAAGTCTTTCCAATGTTGAAATTTCATGGCCATCAATTGCTCATTACTTTTTGAAAGCAGAGAACGCTACAAAGATTCAGTAGCAAAGATGTCGATGAGCTCTTGGATAATTACAGGAATTGCCGAAATTCCGGCCGCGTCGTCCTCAAACAGGCGAATCCAGGTTGAAGTGGGACTAACGATGCTCATTGGCATCCGGATGGACAGCAAGTTGTCGCAATGAGTGCACATTATCCCGGATGCTTCTCAGAGAAGACTCCCAAGACAGCCAGCGAGTTGAAAAAGTACTCTTCAGAGAAACTTATGTTTGCGAAAATTATTTCGAAGGACTCTTCTGCTGTTGACCATGACATGAATTTTATCTAGAAATTCTCAATAAGTTAAAAGTTACTCAGTGTGAGAAAATTAGTAACTTGAAAATTGTATTTTTTCAAAGGAAAAAAATGATATCGAAAAATTTCATATTTTTCATCCTCAAACACTAGTTTCAAGCCATCCAAGAAACAAATGCATGTACCGGCGGCATCGAAGCATCTGTCATTCGAAGATCATTCTGCCTGCCATTTAGAGTTTAAATAAGGAAGATATACAGTATAATCACGTGTGTGAAGTTGACGGAACCATTTTTATTACAGACTAATTCTACTCGAGATAACTTCTACTTTATCGATTCCAGCCTCCTGATCACGAATCTGGCCTCAGATCCCACAAATTCGCAAACGTTTTTTGAGAAATCTAAGTTTAAAGACTAAAGTGGTCCCGCTGTAAAGTGAGCGGAACCAATTACTGAGTCTCGATCATAGGCGCATCAGATCAATGTCTTTTTGTATTGATCAATTTTGTTGTGCTGATCACAAATATATGCTTCACTTTTCAAAACGATACAGTTTCCATGCAAAAAATTGGATCAGGTAGTGACAAAAAGAAATTGATTTGATGCGTCTATGAGAGAGACTCAGCAATTGGTTCCGCTGAGTGGTCCCGTTAACTTCACAGCGGAGCCAAGCTTGAATTTCTCAAAAACGTCTGCCAATTTGTAAAATTCGAGTCCAGATTCGTGATCAAGAGGATGGAATTGATAAAGTATTAGTTGTTTGTTTTTGAATATAATTGTGCTCTGATAAATGATGATTCAGTGGCTTTGCTAAGGATCTGATGAAATCCTTGAAAACCGTAAAATCAACTTTTCTCAGTAAATACTAATCCACCCGCGAAATCGGACGGCAAACCGTAATCAGTGAACCAATTCCATTCTCTTGGTAGTATTGCAGTGATTCTCTGCAATCATTCGAATTTGAAATTTTAATTCCGCTGGGTGGTTCTGCCAAGTTCACAACGTAGCCACCCTGGAGAATATCTTTGTGATGCGGGGGAATATCGTAGATCTGATTACAGATTTGTGATAAGGAGCTTCAAATTAGTGTGAGTGGGTAGATTTTGCTGAGAAATTCTTAGTATTAAAAAATGGTTCCGCCAACTTCGCATTCAGGTTGCAGAAAAAGTGAAATTCGGATTTCCGGGTGAAAACTGCATTGTTTTGAAAAGTGAAGCATATATTTGTGATCAGCACAACAAAATTGATCAGGTAGTGACAAAAAGAAATTGATCTGATGCCCCTATGAGGAGCGAGACTCAGTAATTGGTTCCACTCACTTTACAGCGGGACCACTTTAGTCTTAGATTTCTCAAAAAACGTTTGCGAATTTGTGAAATCTGAGGCCAGATTCGTGATCAGGAGGCTGGAATCGATAAAGTAGAAGTTATCTCGAGTAGAATTAGTCTCTAATAGCAAATGGTTCCGCTGAGTGGTTCCGCTAACTTCATACACGTGGTATAATCTCGCTAAAACGTACATGGGATACAACTTATTATGGCCTATAACGTACACATCCGAAATTCTGTGTCACATGTTAGATGCACAAAGTTACCCTTGATATAACGGACATTTAATTTGGTCCGTTCGCTGCACGGTATAACGGGATTATACTGTATCATCTTTCAAATGACAGCATAAATCGTCGGCGCAGATTTAGGCTGATCATTTGAAAGGTAAGTAATACATGCATTGTTATTGAACCTAAATCTATGATATCAAAAATCCAAGATTTTAATCTGTAAGACTGGAATCTATGATGATTTTCTACTCAGCCCATGCGCTCAGAATTTCAGAGTTTTGAAATATGTCAAGCTTGAGATATCTGCGAATCCAAATTGTGAACCATGGAATCACCTTAATATCACTTTCACTAGGAATGCGAAAATGGATGGTGAAATGCTCCTTCCTCAATGGCATGAGCCCGCTTATAGCTTATTTTAAGGGACCTTGATAATTGGTACGTTGTATCCGAGGTCCGCTATAACCAAAGTACGTAAGAAGTAACATTCAGCGTACTGAAGTTAAAGCGAAACACAAAGTCCTAGCATATTAGTATTAAAGTGAGTTTTACAACCAATTTATAAAGTTCCTTCAAAATTCGAGGCTATTTTCAGTTAATAATTGAGTGAGAGATTCATTAACATAAAATCTATAAAGCCAAATATGCAAAATCTTTTCTCTGATAACTCTCAACAAATCACATTTTAATCAACATTCCATAGCATATAAATCCTCACCGAAAGATGGAGAATTGAATGTACACAATTATCTAAAAGAAATCTGGAAAGATCAACTCTTCATAAACGATAAACAGGAAACAAATATAAAACATAATATTCAATATGCGTATGCAAATCACGATCGGCCTTTCCTTTGGTGTGTTTTTTCCTACTACAATAGATACAATAACAATAACTCCAGATACGAAAGTCGAATATAAGTGTTCACTACACCAATTTTGGCAAAAAATGACAGATAGACCTAACTAACGTTGGACAATATTGTCTCATTTAGACTTTTTTATAGCATACAATTCATTGATTAGTTTGTTTCAATCGCTTATGCGATGTAAACAGAGTTTGTTATGAAGAGTATCTGGTGCTTATGGGCTATCCCTCACGCTTTCAAATTTGTCAAAAATCCAAAGAAATGGATCAATCGTCACAAAGCTTTAGGTATACGTAAGTGAAGATGTTTTATACCCACATACCAAACTTTTTGCAATGCGGACAAGTACTTTTTGAATTAGGGGCGATAACTTAAAGGGCAGCGAAGCCTGCAGTTTGATATTACTTCTGATCTCATCATCTGCCAGAAAGCACTTGAGGTCAACAAAATTATTTCGTGTCAACTCGTGTAGTGATGATGACCAGGCCACATCCCTTACACTAGCATTAAAACTTTAAAAATGAGTGGCAAGTTAGTGGTCATCGGAAGATTTCAAATAGCAGTGGATGAGACGAAGAGGGAGAGAAAAATGCGCACACGAGTAACAATAACGTGTCTAACAGACGAAGTCAGATCAGACTGTTGACACCTCACGTTATCGTCTCTAATGCAAAAACTGCCTGTCCGATCTACATAATTTTTTGTAGGTCGATAGAAAATATACTTAAGTACATAGAGTAAGTATGTATAGGTAGAGTGCCGACTCAAAAAGGTATCTGTATACAGTGAAAATTTTTGTATGAAAAGATTCAGTTTTTTGCGGAGATTACGTTCCCGTGGCCCAAAAAATTATTTGAGCAGTTTTTAAAATGTCAAATTTTTGCCAATTTAAATGCTACTGAGATGACTCCCCCATATAAGTAGTATGAAACAAGTTGAATATCAAAAGAAATGAATATCTGCTAATGAGCATCCCAACAAAGCGGAAATAAAGCTAATTTGCAAGCGAATTTCATGAGCCGCATTATAATGGAAGTCTTCATGAAAAAGTCGAGATCTTATATTTGTGCTTTCTTGGCTGAAATTTCAAGTTTTTAATTCAATTTTCACCGGCATGATTTTATGATTCAATAAATTCATGTTTCATTTCTTGAATCTGAACAGCTATGTGGACTCATTCCATCTTTCAAAGTTAATTGAAAAGTTTAATTGATTAATTGAATTCAAAGTCTTTGATTATGTGATTTTGCTGTGCCAGTGGCAGGTTGCCTGTGATATGATTACGCTTAAGAAAATACTCTTGATGTTCATCATGAAAGTAATAGGAACCCATCGAATTGCTAATTTAGCAAACGTTAAATCTCCAAGGCTGTCATGACACTGAGTCTCTGTAGAATGCAATCATTCCTTCTGCATTACAAGCATGATCACTCAATTCCGTTGTAATTTCTTCAAAATTGCATAAATGTGCATATCTCACATTTGGAAACAATTCCGACTGTATCTCCCATGAGTTCATTTAATAAAATCGATAGTGTATACACATTGGTGATTTAATGCGGAGTTACCACTCTACCTAATATACTTACTCTATGCTGAAGTACGTCTACCTGAAGTTTGGTGACGATTGATTGAATTTTGCAGATTTTAAACAGTTAGAAACCTGGGGGGAGGGAGATAAGTCATAAGTACCGAGTATATTTGCTTAATGAGATGTCGTTGAAGTTAGCACCAACTTCGACACCAACTTTTTGAATAGAGTTTGTACAGAATAGGAAACCACATGTTTAGGTACTATTGATGACGCAGAGTTTGTACAGCCAAAAAGTTTTCCAAAATTCGAACTCCTTCACCTTCAAAATTCAAATTTAAATTCGAAAAATTGGTGCAAGTATTGGTGCTACTTTGTTAGCGAGTTTGTACAGCATACCGATGGAAAAATTTAGATACAAGAGCAAAAACCTGAGTTTGTACAGCAACTTCCAGCACTTTCCTTACAAGAACAACCTGAAAAAACCGCCAAAAACCGATTTTTTCAAAAAATGACAAGATTTTCCAGAAAAGTTCTTGGTGCTACATGGAAAATGAGTTTGTACAGTGCTCTAACCGGTGGAAGAGTGTTCTACTAATCCAGTCTGAGTTTGAACACACACTTCTCCGACACTCCAGCACTCCTACGACCGGTAAATACCGGTTATTGTACAGTAACTACAAGAATACTGACCATTTATGATCATGGAATGATAAGTTTCTCTATGTTGGATGTCAAAGTAAGTGACTTCAAAGTCTCTTTTACCTCATGATTGGGGTAAATACGACATGGTCTGGGTGTTTTTGCATCTGAGTACGTTTTGATATAGATTTGCGAATTGAACTCCGATGATGTGTTGGGAATGTAGTATGAAATGACGGTGATGGGATTCGCTCCAATCTTGGTAATAGAGCAACTGATCTTTACAAGAAAATCCTAAGTGCTACCTTATCGCTACCTAGAATAGACATTTTCACATATAGAAGTGGATCTTGGTTTATTTGTGATTGCAGAATTGATGTAGGTCATTATTTCGATACACTAGGTGACATGCCACGCTCAATCACGCGTAATTACACATGACCCCAAACATTCGTGGCTATGCGGGATATTGCTGCAATATAAGTTATATAAGTAAGTATAGTTGGCAGTCCTGTTATATAGACTTTGCGTCTCATGTGTCTGCCTGTATCAGAGGCTAAACAATGTGATAGGACCTCAATTTCATGCTCAGGAAGACAGAACATGCTTAGCGGTTCATCTTAGTGGTTCAAGTGGCAGCGCAGACAACCGTGGACGACGCGCAAACTATAAACGCTCGCCCGCGCGTATTCTTAAACATCTCCCATGTTTTAACAGCATCAGATCAAGTGATTTCTGACTCTTAGTGCAGCGCATATATACGCGGGTAGAAGAATAGAATGTCCTTAACCACGGATGTTTGGGGTGCTCCGTAATTGCGCCTGAATAACGCGTGGCATGTCACCTAGTGTACATTTATGTTTATGTGAGATAAAAATGGGCAGTGTTTATAGCATGTAAGCGTATTTTGAAGCTGAATAGGCCTATTTTTAAATAGGATACATGCATGAAATGCTACAACTGATATACGTTCAAAAACAGAATTAGCCTATTTTAGAAATATACGAGCGCATTAGAGAAAAGAATATCAGAATTAGGCCTAAATATCGTAAAGGTTTCTCGTTCTTTCTGGACGTAGATCCTTTCGTTTGATTGACTTGAAATGGCATCTAGCTGTTATTAATCGATCGAAATCCATGAACTCGAAACAAGCTTGGATCTTGAGCATTGCACCCTATCGTCGTTTGAGACATCTATGATTTCAAAATATGTTGGTGACGATTTTATTGACACATGCAGGAGTGTATCAAAAACTTAAGCGAAAAAAACCAAAATTTTGCACGTTGTCGCACCTATCCCGATGGGCCTTGTCGCATTTACCCCGGACCTGGTTTTCACTACCAAAATCGATCGGGCTACGTAAATAATGAAGAGGTATTCGATCGAATCCGCTATTTCGTGTGGATGAACTTGACATCTTACTGTGATATAAAAGGTCGCTGCTTCTCTTGACAGCAAACAAAATTTGTTGCAGAGTAAAGCAAATAAGGCCCAATTTTCAAAAACTGCCAAATCTTTCACTAAAGTGTCAGGGTGGTATGCAATACTTTTGCGAAATAAAATGCCTTAGAGATTGGCTATATGCCAATCTAAGAGATTGGCTATATGCAGGCACATATGGATGCAAACTGAACGGTTTCTTGGCTATGAGCTATTGGTTTTGGCTACAACCTAGTCGCATTTACCTAATGTTGCATTTCCCTAAGCCAGCCTATCGTAATTATAATCCTGCAATATTTTAATACACTGCATGTTCAATCTTTTCATCTACAATCAACGATCAAGGTCACTTAACTATCACATGTTGATTTAAAAATTTGGCGGATGACTGAAGGTCGAAATTCCATCTTTTGCAGCGAATTGCTTGTATTTGTATTTCTTAATCTATTCGCGGCTGTTTATGTTTAAATGGCACATAGAATTACAAACTTTCACATAGGAAAATGAAGTAATATGTAAGTTTGCTAGGTTTACGCTCATTTATACAGCATCATTTAATTAGTATTAGCACATGAAAAGATCTAATTGTTCAAATATTTGACGATGAACAAATCAACAGAAATGAGATTAGCAATGAATATATCCCGTAAGTTTTATATGTCAACATTTTATGGCTACTGAACTGAGAGCCTAACTAGCCTGCCTGACTGTGATACAATTTTTGATACATCCGATGATTAACATCATCATGGTTCAGAAAATCAAGTTCCTATTTCTATCAGTTGGGTTGAACCTACATACAAGGTTTATAACCTACATTGCGGTTATTGCAATGTAACGCATATTTCATTTGAAGGAGCTATACTTCGGGTTGTACGACATAACTTGAAAATCAGTAGGTTGCCTTCTACACCGCTCGTTAAGACATCTGGTGATCACATTCTTTCATTTGAAATTATTCAAATTATCAACTTAGTGAGCATGTAGTGTATCTGAACATGCGTGACTGATTACAGAGAGCGTCTGTTCAACAACTACGATTATGACTCCCCTGCTCTCATGTTTGAGCGATAAGTCTTCAACATTTTTTGAGTGTGAACACGAAATTGAAATATTTTGACCACTACTTTATTCCGCTTGTCATGAGCATTCATGAAATTTGTTGTAATTGATCTTATCCCGACCATTTCCTTTTGTATTTTAAAAACTTTATCGCTTGGTCACATTTTTGGTCATTTAAGGTTCATCGTATAGGCTATACGCAAGCCTGTACAATTCTCACTTTTATACCTGTGACGTGAGATTTCCATGACACTTGAGATTCACTGTGTTTCAGCTATGCACATGATCGCGGACTGCTGTTCAGACCTTTGTGTGGTGAGTGATGGTCTCGATTTTAACGTAATGCTGTGTTAATGAAATATACGACATTATGTCTGCAATCGGTCTTCTTAACAATACCTTTGATTGTTATCCGGATTTTACTTATACCTAACCGCGGTACCTTAAATTCACATATGCAGACAAACCTTTTCCCTTTGTATTCTACGGTTTATATTGTTTCGTCCTATCAGCTAGACTATGGACATTCCAGTTGTTACATTTATTATACCTTCGATTGTTTTCCAGATATTAGTGATGAATTACAAGCAACACTAATTATCAAGATTGCTGTTTTTTGCGGTGATTTTTAAGTGCATTTGTAATTGTTTTGACTACAATTGGTTGACACAACTTAGTACAGGCATTTTCAGCGATGTTCCTCTTTCTATACCTTGTAGTTGTTTTTCTATATGCGCTTCGGACTGTCCGATCATTATCGTATCTAAGATATTCGGTCTTCATTGCATAAATGTCGCAAGTCATTTTTATCCTATCTGACCTTTCTATGCTGTGCTTCCTACTGTAATAGAGTATGTAAAAATTGAGAACTCGATATTCATCTGTCGTCCTTCTCCCATGTCAACATTTGAATTTTGTGCAGCTATTGATTTTTCGAGTACCGCCTACATCAAGCTTTCCACCCGTGACCTTTATGAGGTACTCGGGTTTTTTACAGAGTTTTGTGCACCATTCTCAGCAGAGTTCATATTTTGATGGACAATAACATTTCTTGAAACACAATATTGTTTCAACTCGTTTCACTGGTGGAAGATAGCGATTCAACCGACAATTGAATTTTGAAACAAAACCATCGCATCGATGATGTAGTTACTGTACAATAACCAGTATTTACCGGTCGTAGGAGTGCTGGAGTGTCGGAGAAGTGTGTGTTCAAACTCAGACTGGATTAGTAGAACACTCTTCCACCGGTTAGAGCACTGTACAAACTCATTTTCCATGTAGCACCAATTGATTTGTTCATAAATGGTCAGTATTCTTGTAGTTACTGTACAATAACCGGTATTTACCGGTCGTAGGAGTGCTGGAGTGTCGGAGAAGTGTGTGTTCAAACTCAGACTGGATTAGTAGAACACTCTTCCACCGGTTAGAGCACTGTACAAACTCATTTTCCATGTAGCACCAATTGATTTGTTCATAAATGGGCAGTATTCTTGTAGTTACTGTACAATAACCGGTATTTACCGGTCGTAGGAGTGCTGGAGTGTCGGAGAAGTGTGTGTTCAAACTCAGACTGGATTAGTAGAACACTCTTCCACCGGTTAGAGCACTGTACAAACTCATTTTCCATGTAGCACCAATTGATTTGTTCATAAATGGGCAGTATTCTTGTAGTTACTGTACAATAACCGGTATTTACCGGTCGTAGGAGTGCTGGAGTGTCGGAGAAGTGTGTGTTCAAACTCAGACTGGATTAGTAGAACACTCTTCCACCGGTTAGAGCACTGTACAAACTCATTTTCCATGTAGCACCAATTGATTTGTTCATAAATGGGCAGTATTCTTGTAGTTACTGTACAATAACCGGTATTTACCGGTCGTAGGAGTGCTGGAGTGTCGGAGAAGTGTGTGTTCAAACTCAGACTGGATTAGTAGAACACTCTTCCACCGGTTAGAGCACTGTACAAACTCATTTTCCATGTAGCACCAAGAACTTTTCTGGAAAATCTTGTCATTTTTTGAAAAAATCGGTTTTTGGCGGTTTTTTCCGGTTGTTCTTGTAAGGAAAGTGCTGGAAGTTGCTGTACAAACTCAGGTTTTTGCTCTTGTATCTAAATTTTTCCATCGGTATGCTGTACAAACTCGCTAACCAGGTAGCACCAATACTTGCACCAATTTTTCGAATTTAAATTTGAATTTTGAAGGTGAAGGAGTTCGAATTTCGGAAAACTTTTTGGCTGTACAAACTCTGCGTCATCAATAGTACCTAAACATGTGGTTTCCTATTCTGTACAAACTCTATTCAAAAAGTTGGTGTCGAAGTTGGTGCTAACTTCAACGACATCAATAAACGAATAATCTAACAGCTATTAAGCCTAATAAGAAACTGGAACTTCAGTTACAGACGTAACATCAATAGAATCAAATGAATTATTGCGTAAAAGTCGTGATGGGCATGTCCTTCCCTTTGGCATCGACACTGCATTACTTGAAGTCACCACACGTGACAATGGAATTTTTCAAATTCAACACTACAGGAATTCAAAAGCAAATGGGCAGTATGGGACTACAGTATGAGCCCTCAGCGCCTCTCTTGGCTAATTCTGATTTCACCAAAAGACAGATTTGTTTTTTTCGTAGATTTAAAAGAAATTTTTGATTTTTTTTGTTCGCCATTTTTCATACTCCCATTTTTTTAACTTCTTCACTCCGAAGTTGGACTCTAAGTGAAGCTTGATTCATTAAAGCTCCATTGAGAGACAAAGTGGTGCGTAATTTGTACAAATTCAGCTGAATTCTGCAGTGATGATGGAAACAATTTTAAAGTAAATCATGAATTTGATGCACTCAGCGCTACATGCGGCACATGTAAGCGTGTGTGAAGTTAGCACAGTCACTCAGCACCGTCATTTTGAAAAAGGGAGTGCCACTCAAATAGACTCACTAATCGATACATTTGAAGTGTGCCAGCATGTGCCTTTCACTATTTTGAAAGAATTCTTTCTAGTTTAGCCGAAAAAGTAATGTGACAGTGATGTGAGACAAACACGAATAGATAGGTTAGTAGGTAGGCCTACGTGTATTACCAATACGGTGCCAACAAAGTTCAACATCTAAAACGCCGTGTTTGCTGAGAAATTCCATCCCGAAAGCACAAAATGGCGGTGGAAATGCATGTGCTAGTCAAGCCAACTGTTAGAATCGATCTAGTTGGAGTATACCAGCATGTGCCACTCGTTTATTCGACGAAAATCGCACCAAATCCGGTGGAAAATCAATCCGAAAGCTCAATGGCAGTGATATGAGGTTAACACCGCCATTTTAAAAAATGCATCGGATTAATGTCTACTATGGACCTACATCCTGCTCTATATTTCTACTTTGTAAACAGTAACTGTAATCAATTACTGAGGCAAATTGGGCGCAACATCGATTACACGTTGGATGTCTTGTCCAGGGAAAAATATAATTCGTGTGCACCAAGAAATCATTTGAACATCATCGATCCCCACACTGTTGCGCGTCTCTACTGTGATCTTTTATCAAGTTTGGTCGCTGATTTCAGTTTTATGTTATTACATGTGCATGCACATATTTTTAATAATCCTTTTGTATAATTGATCCACCACTTTTGTCGATCATTTAACTTAACTTGATTTTTACATTTTTCTGTGTCTGCCATGAATGATCGGTTCTCTTAGAAAAACAAGCAGTAAGGAAACTAGAATTTATTTATCACTAATCCACTCGAAGTCACAAAGTTACCGTTTTCAAACGATGCAAGAGGATGCTTGACAAGTTGAAGATGTAGTTCAGCAGTCCATATATGTCCAGGAAGTCATCAGGAGATATGTAGTGTTTTCTTGACTGAATTCACAACATTGTGGACACCTGGAAGGGCAGCCTTCTCCAGATTAACAGCATAAGGCATAGGTACATCAGCACCCGTTACGCGAACAGCCGGTGCGTCTAAATAGTTGAATGCCGGACCTGAAAAAAGAACTCGTGCTAATAATATGATACATGCCGGTACTTGTAATATATGTAACAACAAAAAATGTATCCATCTGTAGGAGGGTGTACGAAATGATTTATAGAGAAGGTGAGGGGTTAATGGAAAGCATTAGGAACGACAACTCGATGTTTCGACTTCGCAGTCTTCACATGGCTTCCATCTAGACCGCAATATTGAGGTCGATGCCATGAAATTATGTTAACTAATTTGGCACCATAAAAAGATTCAACCAGTAAGATGAGATTTATACAGATTTGGCAGGTGATTTGATTGGAAAATAAAATAACATTATCATTGAAATGCAAATCCGCCACAACCACTTGAGGATCATTTTCGACAAGACTAGTAGCCTGAACATGTGATTGATCACTGATGATTCAAGTAGAGGATTCCCATGTTTAATGAGACAGAATACGCCTTTTCCTTTTAGCGCGATATTTTTCGGACTACATTGTAGGCAAAGATATTTAATTGTTTAAAAGGGCTAGATGAGAAATAGATATCTAAATTTGAACCCATTTTGGTACGATCCTTATCGTGGCGAAAAAAGCATTACGGCAATGGTGTGAAATTTCGATGCGATGTGCGATGCGACAAAGAGCTTTAGAAATAGCATATGATATAAAGCATATTTCACTGATATTACATGGTAAGTTTTAAGAAATATTCAGTAGTTTCCCTGAAAAAATTGTTGAAGGTGAGAGCGGTAATACAGCAATTTAATGCAGTAACTATCAATCCAAGTGGAAGAAAAAATATTCCCATGAAGACTGATGGCACATCAATTGATAAACACCTGTGGAATTCATGACCATTAACAATTTCAGTGAGAATCCGAATATTATACTGAGGAATTGGCTATCAATAAGGCTCACCCATGTCAATAATGCTCTTCGAGTTATTTACCAGGCTGAAACTACAATATGGATCTATATTGCAAAGAATTAACAGAGGGCATTTTTGTGCCAATCTGGAATCGATCATCGCACGTCTTTCAATGTGAAAGATGTTGTCAATGTGCATTGTATATCATACGCAGTATGTTGTTAATTTTTATTTGCTTAAGCCAATTATATATCAAATTTTCTGATAGTTCATATTAATTTTTTCTGTTGTATCATGTAATTTCTTACGACAAAATTGCATATACACGTTAGATTATTGCCAAGCTTGGCGATCGCGTCTGGTTTTCTTTTGTATTATTCCTGTATATCATGCGCTCTTCAGATCAAATAATAAGCTGACGTGAAATAATGCAATAAAGTCTATTTGAAAGAATTGTATCAGCAGTACTCTTATTTACAACTGTGTTTTGCAAAGCATTTGAAAAAAGTAGAATGTTAGAAGGCCGTACTTGTTGCAATTTGGACGTTGTTTTAATACATATATAAAATCTCTTGATTTATAATTGAAATGCGTTTTATTTCTGTAATTACCAAAACGAGCCAATGAAAAGGAATATTTGTTACTGATATCACATGTAGTAGCCTATATATCATATACTATCATATATTACTGATTTTATCTAACCTGGCTCAAGAGATAAATGCGCCAATTCGCCTGGGAATACACGCTACTATCGAGGAATTCATTGTTTAAAATGTCCAAGTCCTTATACGATTTCTGAGCTAAATTCCGGACGAGGAAGCATTTTGAATCATCCTTGTAGTTCTTTTGCTGAGGTGTGGCTATTGTAGGAAAAGTGCAAAACTTCTACTGACAGCATACTATGTGCGATGAGTTGTTTACATATCATACGTCGTTATTCTTAATCCGCACTAAAAGTGTAAAAATTGCAACCCAACATGCCTTATCTAATAAAATTCGATAATGAGGATCTGATCCGGAATTACATAATGTACATGTATTCTTCATAGCAGCCTATATTGACGTCATTGTATATCAAATTTCCATTTTTGAACTACATTGCGAAGCATGTATTCTATAATACATTCCGAATATTTTATAGATTTGCCATCTCAGTCGGCCTTGTATGTATGCAAATTTGATTTCTTGCATCAAATGATGTGATGCTTGAAAAACAAGTAGTTTTAAAATACATGTATACGTAAATTAACACTTATACCGTAACGATGAACCTGCGTCTGATATCAGATTTCAAATATGCACAATCAATTATTACTTAATTGTTACTTAGTTGTTGATTTAATTATTACTTCATTTGAAAAGCTAGTCTGTCAGTAATGCATTAATATTGCTATTTGTCATGGCAGCAAACCATTCAGTGTATTGTTGTGTTTGTTTTCAGGCAATTTTCAATGATTGTGAAAGAACATGGCTTGACAGATATTGCACCTCAATTCCATCAAAATCCTCAAATGCCTTCGGAAGCGGAAGATAACATGCGAGGTCTAGCAATTTTCATACTCTACTATGTGACATTGCCAGCTGGGAGCAGAAAGTACAATCTCCTGTTGTATAATGAAAGGTTCGCTCGCAACAAAACATCGAATATCTATCTACCAGACATGTTCTTGAGAAAGCTAGCAGAAGCTGGCTTTGTTGCGAAGTCGTGCGACATTTTCCAATGTTTCTGTTGCGGCCTTGAATTACAAGGTTTTGACGTAGATAATGATGATCCATCTGCCATTCATGCTGTTTTATCGCCGGAGTGCATGTATTTGCAAATAGCGTATAGAAAACCATTCATCAATGAAACTCTTCGCCAGTATAATTTGAGTAACAGTAACGAAGCGCAAATCAACGACTGGGAGCTGGTTATCAATAAGGTTGTTCAATTGATTAGCCAATTCAAATTAACAACTCAGTACGAGGTAGCAAAAGAATTTGACTATTCTGACAACAAATGCGCAGCACTTTTCGTTCGCAAATTTCTCGAGAATCAAAGCGGATATCGTCGAGCCGATGAACTTGTCAGAGACCTTGAAGAGGCAGCGTACATGGTGGGTCTAAAACTATTTCTGCATGCGTAGGAGTCTGCATAATCTTGTATGTTAAGATATATCATACAATATTATGCGATGTACATTAACATTAGGTCGAAGCCAATCTTCCAAAACTAAAATGATGTGAAGACATATTCTCAACTTACAAAATGAGAAAGCCAACTGTAGATTTACCAAGGAAAATAAAGATGCATGAACATAATAATTTAATTGTCATCTTTTCACTTTGATTGTGGAAGAAAGAAGGAACATTGTAAGCCAGAACCCGGTCATACTTAGAAAAATTAATTGGATTTATAGCTAAGGTGTGATCTAGAAACTGCTGTTAGTTATTACAACTCCTACACATCGGCGATAAATTTCTCCAAATCGAGCAATGAGACTTGCGATACATGTCGCTGCAAATGATATCAATATCAACCTACGTTTTATCTTACATGCACGCTAAGTTTGAGCTGTATCTTTCATTTGCATAAAGCAGTTGGACAATTTGAAAGCGAGTTGATAGGTCCATCTTAACTAAATCACAATTACAATGCTAATTACAATTACCCCTGAAGTTTTCGATAACAGCGAAAGTTGATCTCTGTGATGAATATTCAGAATATTTCGTCAAAACTATCTGATGTACTAGTTAGGTGCTCAATCAGAGAAGCAGCGTTATTCTTGACAAGCATGATGCACAACTGCGTTCCTTATAATAAGCGTTTGAAAATTTTATCATGAGCTCATACTCTTACTATATTTTTATGATATGTAGAGGCAATGTCAAACTGAATAAAATAAAAGATCATTGTTTATACTGGGAAGCATATTAGGCAACACGCCTCTCTTCCAAGTGTCCAAATTCCATTTATACCACTATCATTCTTTCGTGTTACCTATTTTAAGTTTGAACGCAGGTCTCGTGCACGCAGAGCTAGCACCCTACCACAAGGCTACAGTCCGAAGATGAAATAATTTTAGAATATTTAATTTGCTGGTGAAACCTCGTAACATTTCTTTCAGTTTTGCGTTGTGTATAATATTCTCCTCACCAATACTGAGAGGATCTGATTTTTCATGAAAGAACTAGTCAGAGAAGCAATGTTCCAGCAAAAAAGAACACCACATGCTGCGAAAGTCACTCTGAAACGTCTGAATAAAGTGCTCCTTCAGCGAATCGCCTTGGCCGGAAGTCGACCTATGAATTCATCGAATCTGAGTGCGTTACACTCTCATTAACGGGGAGCAACAAAGAAAACGCATTAAATGCGCCATACTAAGTGCAAAAAATATGCTAAGTAAAGTATACATGCACAGCTTGTATGTGAGTACAATAAATACTCTGTAATCGACATTTACTGGTTAATTTCATAGTGAATCTCACTTCCGCTTGCGTCGTCTCCCCGAAAAAAGATAAGCTGCTAAAAATATGTACAGTCTATTTGCTAAAAGTTATGTACAATTCCCTCTGAATTCCTTTCACTATGAAATTAAACAACCTCCCGTCAGCTGCCATCAACTATTTACTGGTTATGAATATCAACTTATCGTGCAAAATGACTTGCTTTATTCCTAACATATGAACAACAGATAAATGTTCAAGAATATCTACAGGTATATATGGAAGATAATCTTACCTTTGAGACAGTGGATATCGGATATGGAAATTTTAATGCCTAAAGTGTATGTCATAACGGTATTTTGCTGTATTAAGCTAATTACCATATTAGCTCCAATAAAGTCATCGTGCCATTAATCGCCCAATTGTGAAATCCATAATCGATTAATGAAAAATTGCTACTGGTGGCTGCAGTTTTAAGAAGCCTGTCCTGCACCTCAAAATTAGCGTGGATGGTGCTCTATCCAAGTAAAAGTAAGCTAAGGAAATGCAAGAGGTCCAGGATTCGAGTCTGTCCGCCTCCGTAGGTGCCAGCATTCCCACTAGAGGCTACTAACCCTAACCCAGCCTGAGTAGCAAGTGTCTGAAGGCTTCCCGACTCCTAGCTTGTTAGTAACAAAAAAGTTGACTGCGTCTTTATGGCTGCTTTGTACCGATACTTTCTGTTTTCCAAACTGCTTTCTGCAGGATTTTCCAAACAAATTTTGATCTGATGTTTCGAAACTCAGTTACGATCTCATTATTAAAATCATGCAGACAGATAGTATTTTTTGCAGCTGCGCCATCAATGATCCTCCATGGACATCCAAACTGCAATAAATTCAACATCACTAGTCATCTTACAAAGACCTCTTTTGATTCCATGTTATACAGTATTGACTGGAAGTTGGGAACCTAAACCCCACTTCATGCAACCACGAAGACGGATATATATATCTACGGCATTCATACTTCTATGGTTAAACACTTTTGTCAATGGTTTTCATTATCTCCCATTCCCGTGTTCACGTAAAGAATTTTGCTCGATTTATCTGTATTTCGTAATTACATTATACTGTTTGAAAAAGTATCGATCACGCGTTCTGGAACACACATAAACCGTAATCTTCAGACTCACATAAATTAATGACGTAAACAATTGCGTAAGATAGCAGAATTAAAGCACTGCGGATAATTTTTTAATTTGGGCGACTTTAGTTAATGAGTTCCAACAAGACAATTGAATTCAAGGTCTGTTGCTACCCATTTCACATATAATGAGAATTGATGGATTATCAACGTCAATGGCTAGTGAAAGATAGCATCTCTTCCCAATCGAATGTGAATTTTGATGGGCGTATTAACTTGCTGCATATTCCACCAATATATTTAAAGATATACTTTGACATCAAAAGCCAGCACATATACTCAGATAGTAGCCGCATCTCAGTATGTATAACTATTGTACTTTATGTATTGCATGAACACTAAAAATAGTGTCAATCCAAATCATCTATGTGTAGCTACAATAATAAGGACTCCTTATTTTTACAGCCAGAGGACAGCCGACAGCCAACACTGTTTCTTCAAAGCACATCCGAAAATGTCAATTTTTTGAATTCAAATTCAGAAAAGAATACCAAGCAGATAGAGGATAATCCGCATAAAGCAAGAACAACAATAATTCGGGATCAAGGAGTCAGTGGAGTAGCCGACCAGCCTACTACAGATACCAGATCTAGTACACAAAGTCAGTCCCTACCATCTTCCAGTCAGTCTTCGCAAAGGACAGCAGAAAGATTACAAGAAGAAACAGAGAAGCTCTACTTGTCTACTCGCTGTAAAAAATGCAGGAAAAAACAAGCTGATCATGTGATTTTACCCTGTTCAGAATTATCGATATGCGGGAGCTGTTTACCATATGCGAATAATTGCCCTATGTGTGGTTGTAAAATTATTGATTCTATACAAACATACATGTAAAATGAAATGTGTTTTTTGAGTACATTACTTGTCATCAACATCGACCAACAGTAGACGTATTGCAATGATTCCTTAGCAATGTTAACCTTCTCCCCACTGAGGGAGGGCGATGAGCGTACCGAAAATTTTATCTAGCTCCTTAATGAAAGAAGATACGAACTCCAAATTATAGATAGCTTATTTTTTCTATTTTTTATTATTTTCCACAGCTTTTCACCAGTTTTGAATAGCATCGGCTTAATACGAGGGGCGTTCCAAAAGTATCCGGACTGAGTCCATAACTTTGAGGGTAATGATCTGATCCCTCTGAAGTTTAGGTATGTTGAACCCATTATCATCATTAATAAGCACAAAAAATTTCATCCCGATATCTTAATTGGTTACAAAGCTGCAAATATTTTAGTGATGTCACTACTTGAAATTTAGTGACGACCAAAGACAATATTTTGTCAAAAAAGAAAAATGGATATTTAAACATTTTTTATCAAAAAAGAAAAAGGGATGCACGTTACAAACTAACAGTCTTCTTGTGGCAGAGCAACCTTCTCAATGTAGTCACCTTGCAACATGATGCACTTCTTCCAACGATCTTCAAGTTTGCGAATGGCAGACTTGAACCATTCAGGTGAGATGGACGCCAACACTGATCTCGTCTTCTGTTCCAGCTCCTCCCTTGTGTCGAAATGCATTCCACGAAGAATGCTTTTCATTTGAGGAAATAAGGCATAATCCGATGGTGCCAGGTCTGGGCTGTATGGCGGATGCGGTGCGATGTCCCAACACAGATAATCTATCCTCTCCATCGTTTTCCGAGCGGTGTGGGGTCTGGCGTTGTCTTGATGGAGCAGGATCACTTTCGATTTCTTCCCTGGACGGCGATGGTGATGGACTTCTTGCAATACTCCACAGTAGTAATCCGCATTGATTGTAGTGGAGTCGGGAAGAAAGTCCAAGTGGATGATGCCTTGTTCATCCCAGAAAGCAGTCAACATGATCTTCTTTGCCATTGGAGAAGACTTTGCTTTCACGGGGGGCGTGGAACCCTTCGTCAACCACTGCTTCGATGCTTCTTTGGTTTCGGGAGAGAAGTATGGCAGCCAAGTTTCATCAGTTGTCATGAAGCGTGCCCAGTATCCATCAGCTCCCTCGGTCTGAAGCGCCAGCACATTTTCTTGTGAGCATTCCACCCTTCGAGTTCTTTGGTCTGAATTCAGCAGTTTTGGCACCCAACGAGCACACAGTTTACTCAATTGAAGATTGTCTTTCAAGATGCGGTGTACAGTTCCACCAGATAAGCCGAGCTTGATGGTGATTTGAGAAACTGGAACTCGGTCTTCCATTATCACTTTCTCGACATTCGCGATTGCATGTTGGCTAGTGGCATCCGCTGGGCGACCCGGTCGACTTTCATCGCTGATGTTCTGGCGACCTTCACGAAATTGTTTTGCCCATGCAAAAACCTGAGTGCGTGACAAAGCAGATGAGCCAAGTTGATTGACTAGCCTCGAATGAATTTCTGTTGGTGTAGACCCCTCGAATGCCAAAGAGGCGATGATTGCGCGCTGGCTCTCCGGTTTCTGAATACTCGTATCTTCCATCGCGTGACTGTATCGACGATTGATTGAAAAATCATTAAGTCATTAACTTTAATGTGACAATTCGTGAATCATGAACATCGAACGCAGCTCAGTGAAATCCATGAGACGAGTGCAATTCAATAACAAACTTTGCATCTGACTAAATCAGTCAACATTCTAAAGCAATAGAAGACATCAAAGTCGTGAGAAGAATTCATAAGAAAGAAAAGAAACAATAAATGATATGATCTTACGATTCTTAATAATCAATTTGGTCGTCACTAAATTTCAAGTAGTGACATTACTAAAATATTTGCAGCTTTGTAACCAATTAAGATATCGGGATGAAATTTTTTGTGCTTATTAATGATGATAATGGGTTCAACATACCTAAACTTCAGAGGGATCAGATCATTACTCTCAAAGTTATGGACTCAGTCCGGATACTTTTGGAACGCCCCTCGTACTTTCGTCACAATGAAATTTATAAAATTTGAATGTACGACGTGTTTGTCAATATTGCACTATTTTTTGGGAGGGGGTAGAGATGAGGGTAGGGTGGGGATTTGCGTAGTTGTTAGGTTTGTTTTGATTGTGTGCAGTGGTGGCAATTGGTCTGTGTTTGGCACAAGTCCAGTTTATGGTGTATTGGGCAAGTGCGATGTTTGTGCATTTGAGATGAAGCCAATGGTTGTTTGGGATGTTGCATCGTGTAGATGATTGTTTTCTTGTTATTAGTTTGTTGCATGTGGTACAGGTGTAAGTGGGGTGTGACGGGGATTGCGTTCAATGTCTTCCGCCAGCCACCACGCGGGAACAGGCGGCCGACCCACCAAAACCCCGACGGCTCCCCGGGCCTCTTGCGAGCAGCCGCAGGTGATGAGGGATGGGCTCTGCTCCCCAGTGGGAAGATTCATCGCTGTACAAACAATTGTGGGTAGGAAGCTAAGATCGGTAATGTGGTATCTTTTAATGTAGACATAACATCATTCGTTTACACACCGTCTGGATATTCATCCTATAAAGTTGTGTTGGACTACAGTAAATGGGCAACAAGATCATTGGATGCTACAAAAACAAAATGAATCTTGTCAAATTGAATAGATTTTCAGTTGTTGAAAAATTTAAGACGTTCAGTGTAATTAAGCACACCTCATTTCTACTACGAATCTGTGCGTCTGCCGAGCTCTACATTCATGTTATTTTCAGGCAGAATCAAAGGAAGCAAACATATGTAAATTCAATGGAAAGCAGACTCCATTTTTCAGATAAAATGACGTTTGTTTTTCAATTGAGAAGATCAAAACCTAGAGCAATGGAACGCCTTTAAGGCATCATGTGTATTTCGTGCTAACATCCTGACAGGAATTTCTGATCAATGATGTATGTGAGAATGCGATTAAATGCATAAAGTTACAGGTGAAAATTAATCAAATATAGTGTTTACCGAAACCAAAATGCGTGGATACATGAACACATGATTGTATGACCTGAATACATTCTGTGCCAAATATTGCGGTTCTATGCATGTTGTGCTATATCTACATTTGACTGGGCGAATGGGGTTGATCTGTGGTCACGTGATTATTATTGTCTATTATATCACTATTTATTAAAATTGAATTTCCTAACTATGCTATAAGTCCTTTTCAACTTGCTTTTTGAACTTCAATTATTTTTTTACTTATTTTACTTCATGACAATGGATTTTATAGCCGAAATAAATTGTATTTTTTGCTAGTAATAATGTAACAACTTTACTTGGCTTTCCCAAACTGTTCAATCAATCTGGGCATATTACTTCTCATTTAATCAGAGAAGACAGACAGATGTCATTTTCACTGAAAACGACCGCTTCTCAGTGGATTCCCGGGCGCTTCCTTCGACCATGTCCGACGGATCGGTAGTCGCAATAGGACTGCACATCATTCAGTGAAAGTCTCGGTCTCGTTCCGTTAAGTTAGCGGAACGGCGCATAGTCAAACAGCATAAATAAGAGACAAAAGCTAGACATCAAGTGTGGCATGATAGCACTAAACTTGCAGATAGATGATGTGTCATTCAGGGCTGTGGAGTAGATGCGTCATCTCATCGGCTCCGGCTCCACGACACTGATGCGTAAGACTCCGGCTTCAAATTCAGGTTCTATCTATGCTGGTTATCCTGGATCCGTTGAACGGTTTTTTTTGGATAACGGTGTGGCCTTTAGAGGCTTGCTACAATCATCATTAGTTTTTATTAACAAGCAACGACTTAAGTTAATAAAAATGATAATAGCCTAATATAATGATAAATAACATACTTGTCACATATTTTTGCATGAATTGACTATCTCTGAAAGATAAAATAAAGTTATAGCCTGGATTGGTTAAATTAGATAAAGATCTCCCGCACTGGCTAAATATAAATTGGCCTAGCCTGCAACCAGTCTACTACGAGGCTACATTAAATAAGACCACATGAGTGATGATGATATACCTAATTAGCCGTCACAGGGGCCGAATATAAGCTTTTTAACAAAGCTTGAAGATGAAACTGGATAGCGTATGCCTCTAAATAGCTTATAGGACCTGTATCTACTCGAACATGGAAAGGGTATATAACCAAATATACCGTATCAATAAAGATATCAATTGCTTTATTGAATATTAAAGTGTATATAGGCTAGCTTAGGTTGTTATCCGATAGTCTGTTGGTCCATGAATAATATGATCGGTGGGTAGCCCACGACTTATCATCTGTAGAAATTGTAATTTAGATAGTCTCATTGCAGTGTAGGCTAGAAATGTACAATTGAAAATTATACTATAAAAAATTAAAAAATATCTAATTTAGGACGAGTTTTGTAATTCTATGCAGCATACTTAATAAGTTAAGGCTTAACTTACATTATGTTAATTTCGTATTTTTCATTATGGCGTAAAGTTGCACTAAATAATTCATCAATGATTCATGTATATTATTATATTCAATTTATGTATAACATATTACCACTATTCCTCTGATGATGGTTAGGCTGATGAAATGAAAACAAGAAACATAGAATACGAATCAACTATTTATAATCAAAATTCAAAATCTTAAAATCCAAAACTTGCTGATAGGGCTTATACATGTATGTCATTCAACAGTACTATTATTCATTGGTTCTAATGAACAACAGTGCATCGATGAGATCTAGCTTCATGCAGCTCCTGTTTGATGGCTGCAAAAGTTTAAGGGAACTAAAAAGTCTTTCGACGGACACCTGTGATATCGGCATTGCAGATACAATTTTTCTAGCCTGTACCAATTCATCGCATAATTCATATTGCTTGTCTTCGCTGTCTAATAACTTCCGGAGGTCTCCTTTTCGTCGACCACTGTTTCTTAATGCTTCAATATTTTTCTCCAAGGTGCTCGCGAAGGTTTGATTTTCCTTATCAGATGAATTGCTTGAGTTCTGCATTCTTTGCATTTGTCGAGTTCTTTCTCATATTCGTCAGCTTCAGGATCATCGGTAGCATCAGAAATCTCTTGGTCATTTGCAGTTTCCGTTTCCGTCATGTCGGCATTTGTGGAATGCAATTTCATTGCCACTTTCTTCAAGGTATGAATTCCTATTATTTCTTGGGCTGTGTCTTTTAAGCCTATACGGTACCTGGGATCACAGAATACTGCTGCCAGGAAAAGTTCGTTTGAAAAAAGTAACGATTCTCTCTGTTGAAGTGAAGATGTCTTTCGCGATCGGGTCTTCGCGATCTTTTCTAACCTAAGCTTTAATAATTGAAACTGTTTGAAGAAGTCTCCTGGAGAAATCTGGGCAGATTGGAGTATCAAACTAACTTCAAAGGGAAACTTCAACATTTTTTCATTTGCGCAACTTCAGCCCAAATAGCCGCGCTCAATTTCAGATCATTGTTGATTTCTCCAATTTCTTGAATCGTTTCTTTTATCTCAAGAAGACGAAGTAGCATCATGTATGTTGATCCCCATCTAGTTTCATTGTCCAGTATCGCCATCTTGCATCCTCTTTTTTTCAGAAGGGCTTGTAGATTGGGTGTCCGAAGCTTTCGAACAACAAATCGCAATTTGACAAGGCGATTTTGGCAGTTTTGTTTCTTCAAGCCATCCCTAATGGCGAGTTGTAATGTATGAATACCACATCTCATATGTTGGATATTGATACTTTCAATGCCATTTTCAATTTCACGTGAATCATCATCAGTAGGATCAGTTTCCTCTTCGATCTCCTCGATCTCAAATTCGTCTGAATGGTCATTGATTAAGTTTTCATTGAGAATTTTCACGCCCTTCGTCATATTAGAAGCGTTACCTACAACAACTGCTAAAACCTGACTCTTTTTGATGCCGAACTTCGATATTATTTCTTCAGTCATATTGGCCACATCTTTCCCCTGATGTTTACCACCACTGTCGAGTATTCCTAACGTTTTCACAACAATTGAGGTTGGACTGTTCTGTTCACTATAGAACTGGACATTTGCTACAAAGAAATTTCTATGTAAGCAAGTGACAGCATCTGCTTTAACGAAAAGCAGTTTTCCTGATAGCATTGATTTCAATTCGTTTTGTTTCGTTTCTGCTTCGTCAAGAATATACTTGCGGATGGCCCCCTGATCTATACTAAGACCAAGTTTTCTAGCCATTTCACTACATAGCATTCGAAATCCATCGCCTTCAAATGCGTCTAATGGAGTTCCTGACGCAGCCATTTTAACAATTCCATCCTTGAATTGATCTGCGGTCATTTCAATTTTGATTGAAGTTTGTTTGATATTGAAAAATGAAGAAATAGGCTGTTCTGCAATGAGTCCTGGTGCAGAATTTTGTTTCAAAACTTTTGCTGGCTTCGTTGAATATGACTTGAGAGCATCATGTTCCTGAACTAACTTTGACTCCTCCAGGTGTGATCTTTCCAGATGTCGTTTCAAATCCCATCTACTTTGCTAGCTTTCGAATGCGCGTGCGGTTTAATGTCATAGACAATAGAAAAAGGAGGTCAAAAGGCGCCTTTATTGAGAGCGTCTCAGTCTTTTTTATTGTTTACATATAAGTCAACATGATATCAGCATAAATTGTTGACAGACGGAAAAAATAGTAATGAAAATTCTTGAAATCCACAGGTCCATGACATTTGGGGAAATATATTACACAATACGGCTCTTGTGCAGTCCTCCAACCCCCCCCCCCCCATTTTTTTCTGGTCAAAAGATGCAGCACCATTGGATGTCCGTTTCAGCATCACCGGTTTGAGTGAAGCCTTCCGTGCTGTTGTAAAAATCTACGTGGGTAATTGCGATGTCATAGTCGCAAACTTCGTCAGCAAGTCAACGTTGTAATTTGCCTTCGGGTTTTTTCGCATTGAAATATACCCTTTGAATTTTTAAGTCGAAGGAAATTCATTGTGAATGAGATACCTTTAGAATAATAAGGCGCTACTAGAAGTGGCTGGGTCGCTTATTGCTATAGCCATGCGTTAATATTAATTGGTGAATGTAAAAAACATGACAGTCACGATGTAAAACGGCAAAGCGGGGAGGACGGAAAATGATTCAGAATGCTTCACGTCCAAAAAGATGGATTTATAACTTTTTAATTCGTGCAAACTGCAAATAGATATTGACAAACATTACTCACTTTCCATTATTCTCGCACAAATTTCGGCTCCCATTCCGCATTGGGGCCATCCACCTTCTACAGTAACAATGTGATTGGTCTTCATTATCGATTTCACCACCGTCTCCTCGTCCAAAGGTCGTAGTGTTCTTAGATTTATCACCTAAAATTAAATGTATTGAAATAATGTATTTATTTTGTCGACAATTTTAAGTGAACTGCTTTTACATTTAAGATTTCTGGGATGCCAATCAAACGTGCAAAGAAAATTAACTGAAACCAAAATATTCGAACATCAAGCAACCGAAAAAGTCAGAAAACCATGGAAACCAGCTTATTGTTTGCCATTTCCAATAGTAAGCGATGCACGAATTATCCATTCGAGAGGGAGCAAGTTGTCTAATTCTGTGATGTGCCATTTCGATATTAAGGTTAAATTTCGGTTAGAGACCGAAGACGCGCGCAGATGCATCTAATTCTGTGAATGTAACTGCTGAGCAATTTCTGGCACTGAGATATTGCGTGCTGTTTGTGTTTTTGTAAAGAAACTTCGGCCCTCATTCGTAAAGTTCGACATAATCACAGAGCCTTAGGCTGAATTGAATGTGCTATATTATCTAATTGATGAGTCACTGGTGTGGTGCGAACTTTAGCCAGAATTAAGAACAAAGGAGCTAGATGTCTATTATTTACAAGTCAGACACGCGCATTTCGATTGGTTTCAATCACCTGTTGTGCTATGGGGAACACGCCTACTGAATGGTGCATGCACTGAAAATGAAATCGAAGTCCTAGATTGTGATCATTATCAAAAAATACACTGTTGCTGCAGCCGACCGCTGAAACAAGCAACATTGTACAGCATATTCTTTCAAGATCTTCAGATGACTTTTGACAAGTGTCAGAAAGGTAGAATAGTGTGTCTGAGTCGGTAATTGACAAATTATGAAGGATTCAAATGATCAATATTGAATTCTGATCATCATTTTCATATTAGAGGCCATCGGCACGAACTTTTTGGATGAACCTCGTATTTAAAAAAAGTCTCACTACAAAATAAAAACAGCTTCTGCAACTTAGAGTTCTAGTATCTGATTGTTCAATGTTCTACAGAATAGAAGTCATTTACGACCGTATCTCCACTAAACCCATCAGTTGATTTTTTAAAATTTATATCGGATGGACGCAATTTATTTTAACTCGGTTTGCCAACAGTTGGATCAGCAATTTTGTCTACTTCCATCGTCAGGTGCAGTAAAGTACGATAATACAGTCGAACCTGTCTTACTGCCAATTCAAGGAACCGGCGTCAAAGTTTCCATTAACACAGGTTTTGCAACAAAAGAGGTTACAGATGAAATCACCTATTTATTACGATTTTTTATTATTACATCCTATGCGTTATATCAAGGAAAAACTTTCATGAACAATAATTGCATAGAAAAGAAATCAGCAATCTTGGCCTGTGAAAATCTGCGACCTAAGTCACGTATGACAATTGCCTCAAGTTCAAAAGTAGATTGTAGTATATATGCAGCATGCTTGCAGTACATGAATATGATGTAAATTGATAGAGCTGTGTACAGAACTCATGTATACCTGCAATTTAGGCCTACATGTAAACAACAGCATTGTCGGTACACTATGCGCACTACCGATACTGTATAGCCTTGGTATTTTAAATCCTAAAAGGTGAAATCATAACATTCCAATGACGTGATTAATGAGGCTATCAAATTTTAAGGTTTGCAATTACATGTCGGAAAAACGTAGCCTACATAGTCACAGAAGAACTATGACAGGATACTTTCAATATGTGTGTTGATAGGAATACCTATCCCAAGCACTTTGATATCGAGGTGTAATGAATTACCCAAGCACAGTAGGCCTAACTACAATCGCCTACCGATGTTAATAACTTTCCCGAAACATGTAAAATTAAACAAAGTCAGGAGAAAGCAAGCTTATGCGACGCATAAAATCTACACATTTATGTGTTTATTAGATTTCATTTACTACTTTGTCTGACAAGAGTGGATTGCTA
The DNA here is from genome assembly GCA_907163375.1 of Prostheceraeus crozeri. NCBI lineage: Eukaryota > Metazoa > Platyhelminthes > Polycladida > Euryleptidae > Prostheceraeus > Prostheceraeus crozeri. The sequence goes on from CAJQUW010004443.1 coordinate 214,947, forward strand.
TTTTATCTCAACGCCTATCGCAGATATAGTGTTTTGACAATATGAAAGGTAAAGTCTTTGAAGGGACCGCGAAAATTCATTGAAATAAGACAGGTTTTACGATAAAAAAGGTTGTATGACTATGGTAAAGATAGGAAAAAATTTGGGACCGAGACATTTTGTTGCAACATGACAGGTTTTGCAATGGGAGAGGTTGCAATAAGTCAGGTTCGACTGTACTTCCACATGTTTTAGCTGATTTGGAAAACTCCGTGTAAAAATTCTGTTGTCCATTCGACAGAATACTTCAAATTTCATGCCTGGCAACAAAACAGATACATTTCGGGAAGTAGATCCTCATCAGTATGACACACGCTAACTAGTTTGTGAATAATGTGGCAATATGAACTAGGAACAGTCCCTGCTCCGTACTGATGATGAAAATCTTTCTTTTTCAAATTATCATTCTCCAAGAATAGGTCCACAAAATTTAGTATAAGAATTCCGAGGGCGTCACTGATTGAGATAAGAAATAAACTCTCATCGAAGAGTTTATTCGAAAGAATTCCTGCACTGGACATTCAATATGATGAAACAATAATACAGAATTTTTTCGTATTCTACGCACCAACGTTCCATTAGTGAAATCACCGACCTCTGCGTAAATTGCACATTATTTTTATTAATGGACAGAATATCTGTAAGTGGTGTCAAGTCAAATGGTCCTATTTAAGCCTGCTTCCACGAACTATCGGAGACTATTGACTTTACGGTTCAAATTAACAGAAACCTAGGTTTTACATTTTGATGAAACGATTCTGTTATTAAAATAATATTTTGTGGCTTTCCCTTGTAAAGCCCATTTTGGAGACCACTTTGACAATGGAACCCTGCAAGTTGTATGTTAGTAGTGCGCTCCTTGTATGTAAAATGCAAACAGCTAGAAGACAGTGTCAACATCGATGGCCCTGTATGAATATTCACATCTTGTACAATACCGAAAAACACTAATAATTCAAGTATTTTTGGATGCCAGCTACACGCAGGTGGCAAGGAATGACTGAAAATGATACAAAACGCTATCATTACCGCGCCAGTTTGTATCCAATTTTGCTCCCAACCGGTGAGGGTGCCCTGACTCACAGCACTGAAGCCTTTCTTGCTCCTCCCCATTCCGAACATATTTTTCCTTCTTTAATCCGACGTTCTTCATCTCTTCCTCAACTTGTTTTCGCCAATGGCGCTCAGGCCGTTCTCGTTTTCTATAAACGTCAAAGTTAAGTGCTTTTTAAAGAGCATCTCATCATTTCTCCTCAACACGTGACCGCACCACCGAACCACATCGTTTTTATAAATTTTCCTTCACCTCCAAGCCAAATACTTACATAAAACTAATTTAAAATATTTGCGAGTACATACGTGGTGCGTCCAATAAGTTTCCGGACAAATGTAGAAAAACTGCAAATCTTTATATTCTGACATGATGGATCATTAATTTGGTATGTGTAGGTTAATTTGGTGTAGCAAGTTTTGATAAGTTTTCGTTTTTGTTAGTCTGCAGGCCCATTTAAAGAACATACGAAATTTTGGTTATTTTGATGAATGTAAAACAAAATGATACATATTTTTTCTATTCTGTGCATGACAAATTCGTTGATGGTTGTGTTGTTTAAACATTTATCAACAAGAGCACTTTGATGTGATCAGATAAAACAATAGGTCTTCTGAAGCTTTTCAAGTCAATGTCCCTCATGTTGAAGTGAAGACATTGTTGCATGTGATTGACTTCACATCGAACTTCATTCGAGAATGGACGGTTGCGTTGTGAATATAGGTAGCTGACAAAACTGAGTGCTGCATTATTGTGCGCCTGAATATTGATTACTGTTCAACATAGCAGATTCTATTTTATGCATTGTCTTCCTCTGTGGCATAGAAATAAACTGTTTATCTGAAGTTCGCTAGAATGGAAATTGACTCAAGGTCGCGGCACATCCGGGGGAACTAAGTTGGGGCATGAAGAACCAATTAAAAGCTTCGATTTACTCATGTGACTGATTCTAACCCAATGATACAGACGTTGGCAGGTGCATCTAAGTGAAAATGCGTGCGATTTATGTGCCGTTATTGTGCATTGCATGAAGCTTAATTTCCATTCTAGAGGTTTTATTGTTGTCAATTTCTATGCTCTGTGGCGATCTATCGATAACGCTGAAATTCATCAAATTAGCCAAAATTCCGCATGTTTTTTTAAACTAACAAAAAACTAAAACTTATTAAAACTTGGCATACCATCCTAACCTACTTTAGTACATATGTCAAATTAATGATCCATCATGTCAGAATTGAAAGATTTGCAGTTTTCTACATTTGTCCGGAAACTTATTTGACGTACCACGTATTAGGTTTGTACTGTAGAACAAATTCATTACTACAGATGCAGAAAATATTTGTATTTTAGTAATATATGCACTGTCCGTAAAAAGTCTGCGCCCCTAGATAAATCAAAGTTTTCACTACTTTTGCCACTTACCACAGACAAATAACGGAATTAAGTGACGGAAGCTTGTAAGCGTTGACAAACATGCCCCACCTTTGCTATCATAATACGGGTGAATTGGCTATGCAACACTGCCAAGAAAGAATAGTGAGCCAATCAAAAACTGTGAATAAATTCCTCTCCAATCGAAGTGAAATGCAGCGTCAGAATATAATATGGAAATACAAATTTACACATTTTGTACAGCATCAAGTGCTACTGAGCGCCTCACAGCAATGCCTTGAGCAGCTATGACACTGGCATCCAGAACGCGGTGGTCGTCGGTCGATGATTAGACGAATATATTTCTGGAGATGTTACTCAATTCAGCCTGCAAAGCAGTTTTGCGATGCGCATGCCAACCTCATGCCGTATATTGTATGTTCAATCGGATTGAGATAGGGACTCCTACTCGGTCACTCCAAGTGAGCATAGTCATCGCTTTCTTAGCGAAATGTCAGAAATAGTCAGCATGGGTTAGTTCGGGTATTATTAGGGTTTCCTCCCGGGAACTAGGACAATTTCGGGATTCCCGATTCCCGGGAAATTTACGGGGAACCCCCAGGCCTGTGATTAGCCTATGAAAAAATTGAGGATTTTTTGTGAAAAATTTGAGGAATGGAAACGGAGCCTAACATGATAATTGCAAGAAAAACTACAAATTTTTATCACGGATTTTGGGCCAAACTTCAAATCATAAAAGTCACAACGAAGAAGGTAACCCAAGGGTTGACAACACCACACTTTTTGAAGTTGTGTATATTGCAAAGGAATATTGACTTGGTCATAATCACTTCCCGCGTTGTTACGAAGTTAATTTGTTGCCTCAAGTATTCTGCTTAGAATGCGTCGAACAGAGGATGTCAGATCAAGCTGCTGATATCGCTCTGCTTCACGCTATCGTCTCCAATTCAATGATGCTTGTCAGATTTGTATACTGTAATTTTTTGAATGTAGGATATATCCTCAACCACATGCATCTGGGGCTTTGCAACGATTAATTTTTACAGACTTTAGACAAAATTGGGAGGAGAGTGACCCATAAGTATAGAAAGCTTAAAATCGTTGACGGAATGCTAGTGACTTAAAAAAAGTCAGTAATTTATCATGAAGGATACGCCACATTACACACTAATTTATTAATTTTACTTTATGCTACATAAGTTTTGGTGGGTTTTGTTTACTTGCTAGCGTTTGATCATATCGCTCCGATCTACATTCAAATGAGCATGAATTCTCTCATACAACACAAAACAAGTGTCGGGAACAGGCTTGCCAGTTGAGTTGTTGGTCTCATACAGGCAAAGAGTGAAAGCTTATCACCTCTATTGGCATGAAGTTGCGCCGAGATATTGACGTCCACATCTTGCAGTAGACCCAGGTTGAAAATCTACCAACCCAGTACTATGTGGTTCAATGTCTTAATTAATCTAAGTTCACATACAACGATAAGCAATGTGTGCACAAATTTCACACCAACCTGTGTTCAGCAAATTATGAAAACGATCTATACGTGAATAATTCATCCAGGATAAATGTCGGTCGGCAGACCCTGGAAAATGTAGCTGCAAAAAGACTCATGAGATAGCAGAGCTTCATACGTTTCCAACCCCCGCACGCTAGTGACCAGGAGGCATGTAGACACTAAATTTAGGGACCATCCGCTTTACCCCGTCGGATGTGTTCATGTTCAGCGGAAATAAAATGAAAGAGAGTGAGTGAAACAAACGCTTCAGTTGATAAGAGCACTGAAATCCAAGTGGGCTGGGATACCTATGTGTCATCATATAATGGATATGGAAGATTGATATCCTCTTTAAGAAGTACAGGCATGCATTTAGCAGCCATATAGTCGCAGACATATAAAGAAGGTTGTGACAAAGGTCAAGATAATTAATGAAAATAATTGAATGTGCATTTTATAGTTGGAATTCTAAGCAATATTATGAAGTTAGAAGCAAAAAATTGCAGTGTTCAAATATACAATTTCTGTAGGTTGATCGCAGTGTTTCACTCATTAAATACGTGAAAGCATTTAATGAGTTCGACAGACAATAACTTAGGACAACTTCTCTGCTTAGCAAAATAAGTCCAGAAGAACCGGAACATCTGCAGCCCTGTAGCTTGCAGAAATGAAAACAACATTCAACGTATTCAACGTAACAAAGTGCGTCAAGGTAACAAAATTAAAAAAAAACAAGCTAACGACTGGTAAATTTTTGATGTGCTAAATATGACATGGCTAAGACAAAATTTTTATATCCTAAAATGTCTAGAAATTTAAAAATACTAGAAGGACAAGGAACGGTTCTCCTCTCCTCATGTGGAATGAATTGGTGAGTAAGTCGCTCTTTTCAAAATTATGTTTATCACTTATATATTGAAAATATTCTACTTAACAGTCTGCCCATTCAGATGATAAAAGGACAGGTCTGTTTCCAATCAAAATATCAGATCTAGCTAGCACAGCGGGATTACGCTATCTAAAATCTACCAAGTGTGTGAGACAAAAATCATTAAGTTATAAATCATGAGAGAAGAAAAAGAAAAGAAATAAATCATGAGTGATTCATGATTAGGGGCCATCCATAAAAGACGTCCACAGCGGGGGGGGAGGGGGTCAGTCAAATGCGGACAGGGAGAGGGGGAGGGGGCAAGAAAAAGCGGACGTCCGCTTATTCACAAGTTAAATCACTTTTGACACCGAATGGTTAGCGTTTTAAGTTCATCTCTTCACTGTAAAGGAATGGTAGACTAATGACTTGTTAATCTGCGATCCCACGAAACAGATGAGTTTGAATAAAGATGTTTACGTTTGACAGGATCTCATATTTTTGTTGACAAATTCTGAAAATTGATTAATGAAATTAAGATAAGTAATACATGTAAACCGATGGACTATAAAAGAAATTAGTACATCAAATCGTTGACTAGTTTATAAAATCGTACAGATCTATAAATGTGCTGTCATGCAGTATATAGTATTCAAACGGGAGTTTGGTTTTTCTGTTATTAAGCTTTATAGTATATGTTACTAGAGTGTAGGTTGTGAAGGTGTTTAATCTGTCTTTTAAGAATGTAAAATTTAAAAATTTGAAGATTGAGCAAGAAAATCGGTTGAAATTATTCCGTGGCTGACGTAGGATCATCACAACAAATCTGACAGGCTCTGTTATAACATGTACGTCTATCAAGAAATAAGCTAATAAATTATGTAGGTTACAGACATATAGGCCTATGCACCAAAACGAAAAATAAGATGCAAACAAGGCTTAAGATGCAACGAGACTAAATACCTAAGTGATAGCAACTCAGTTTCATAGCTAATACTGAAGGCTTATAAATGCGGACGTCCGGGGGGAGGGGGGTCCGAAAATCCGGACACCTGCGGACAGAGGGGGAGGGGGGGTCAAAAATAGTCAATTTTCTGCGGACGTCCTTTATGGATGGCCCTTTAGTAGCATGGATGTAGGGTACATGTTACAGGACTCTATCTTAGCTTCTTGTTTGGAAGTTTCCATATCATCGTCATTCGCCAAAAAAACAATACATTATCCGACATTTAGTCTGTAGTGTGTCGTATTTGAGGAATTTCTCATAGTTAAGCTATATTTGAGGAGTAATAAACAAATTTGAGGAGTAATCACAGGCCTGGGGATCCCGGGAAATTGTTATTCATTGAAAAACTATGCAATCAACATTTTTAGCGTACGATTTTGGGGTCTGACTCAATGCATGAGCTCCGTTAACGTCATCAGTAGATTGAATAACCGAGTGTACGCAGAGCATAGAAGTATTCTATGTTCTATTTCTATGACGCAGAGTTATCGATGCATCAGCGAAGCCAGCGATGAGGCAGGGAAGCCAATGAAGCTAAATCGCAGCACTATTCACAACTGTTCATAGTGTTTATGCAGTGTGTGACAGGATGAAACAAACATCGATTAGTGCAGATTAATTCTGATTGGTTGAGCTCGAAAGTGTTGCAGGGAAAATATCCGATTACTTACTTGGAAGTTCTGTTTTTCATTATCTTACCGAGTTCACGTAGATTATACGTACATGGCTTCAAAATCTCCAGCGTGGCAATATTTTGATAAAAGTGGAAATGGAACTGCTAAGTGCAAAAAATGTTCAGCAATGATCAAATATCAGGGTGTTTCTACCAGCAGCTTGCGCCGTCATTTACACAAACATGACGTCATGTTAGAGTCTTCAAACTCCAGTTCGTCTTCTAAGCAGCAAAAAATTGGGTGGACACAAGAGAAACTCGGTTTCGATCGTGAAACGAAGTCTCTCCAAGAGATTGTTGCAAGATTAGTTGCTGTAGATGGCATATCTATACATGCACTGTGCAAAAGTGAATACTTGCGGAAATCCATGTCCAGAGACGGTATGTGTTTGCCTCGTTCTCCTTCAACAATTACTGAGATAATTAACTAATATACGGATAAAGTGAATCATGAAAGCATCGCGCTACTTCAGGAACGAATTCAAGAAGGTGAGCGATTTTGTCTTGTGATAGATGAATGGACTAGTGTAAGGAGCCGTAGATTCCTGAACATACAAATTCATGCAGGCGTGCGAACTGTGTGTAGGGGGCCCGCGCGGAAAATTTTAGGGGGTGGGCCCGAATCATGTCATGGAGAACCATCATGTTCTCACAGGGGCCCATTATGTTTTCGATGTGCTCTGTCTTGGCCTTCACCCAATACGAAGCATATCTAAAATTAAATAAAAAGGTTTTCTTGCTTGTTTCCTAGTTGATAACAAAACATCTGCTGCTAAAGTTGCCTTTTCTATACTACTTGTCAGACAGGGGCCCCGCGAGGGATCCGCGCGAGACGTTGAAGATTCGCACGCCTGTTCATGGTAAAGATTCACTTCAAGTGTGCTTGGGTCTCATTAGGATAATTGGAACTTTCACAGCTGACAGAACGTTAGATTGTATTCGCACGCACCTGATGAAGTATGAAATTCATCTTGAAAACCATTGCATTGCTATTGTTTCCGATGGGGCAGCAGTTATGCAGAGACTAGGTGATTTATCCCAGTTATTTGTGCAGAAATGGTATGCACACGCCATTCATTTAGCAGTATCAGATGCGATTTATAAACACCCGATTATAAACGCCCAAAATGTAGATGAGGACGCGAATGATTCTTCTTAATTAGATTCAGATTCAGATAACGAGAACGACGAATTGACAAAAGCCTGAATTGAGCTCCGACTTCAACCATATAATTCATGGAGTTCGCGAGGATGTTAAGAAATTCAGGTACAGCAGTAAGTCAAACGAAATAATCCAAGCATATGTGAAGCAACAATTCGGCAAGGAGCTCAATCTGACATTAGATGTCAGAACACGATGGAATAGTTTGTGTAAAATGACACAGCGATATGTTCAATTGCGTCCCTGTATTATGAAGGCTTTCGTAGACATCAAGTCTTCTTCTAAAGTTTCTGATAATGATATGCAAGTCATACACGAGTTATGTAAGAGTCTGGAACCAGTGAAAGTGACTGTTGATGCTCTTTGTAGAGCTGATGCAACCCTACTATCAGCTGAAGCGGCTTTGAGATTCTTGATAGCAAAGTTGAATTCATTTGATACACCTTTCAGCAAACTGTTGCTCGGTTATCTCAAAGATCGCATTTCTCAGCGAAGAAACGACTGTCTCATGACATTGTTGCTCTTCCTTCACAATCCAGACTCAATCCGTTCTGAAGAGAATTTTGTATTCAAACGCACATCACGTAGTTCCGCTCAAGCACTAGCAAATGACATTTTTATGAGACTTCATACAGATAATGATTCGGATAGTGATGTCAATATGTAAGATGCATTGAATGATGAAGAACACATTATTCCAGAGGAAAATTTGGAATCTGAATTACAAAACCAAATCAATTCAATGCTGGCAGTAGCAAGTCAAAAATCGACTCAAAACTGTGGAAATCTAGCGTCTGATTTCCGAATGCTGGAGAAAGATAAGATACGTACATCAAAACTTGAAAATATCTATCAATCAATCCTTTCCATCAAACCCACGTCTGTGTCTTCAGAAAGAGCATTTTCGGTTTCTGGAAATTTTGCGCGCAAAATAAGAAATCGTATGGGAGACCGATTGCTCTCATCGTTAATTATTTTTTGAACAACCATTTAACAAAAAAATAAAACTTTTTTAGAGCTTAACTTTTTAGAGCATTTTGAGCATTGAACACCTTGTTTGTCACTTCTACGACTTTTTATGTTGTTAAGAAAATACACGTACATATCGTTTTTCAAAAGCTTCACTTTTATATTCTAAAACATGTACTTCATTGTACTGTAAAACGTTTAATGTTGCAGGGGCATGATCAGTGTGTTGTATATAGTAGTCTATAGACCTAACCAGACTCATACCAGACTGTGTAATGATTTGTTGTATAGTAATTCAAATATGAGTGACAGTTATCATGCACTGAAACTTGGTACATGTATTTGAAGTTGAGAAATCAGATATCAGGTCATATCACTATAAGTGCAAGTTCAGATGTGCCTCAGTGGTGTGCTTAATATACCACATAGTACAATGTACAATGTATAACCGAAAACCATGTATGTATATAATCCCTATCATATGTTGGTAACTTAATTTTTCGGTTTGCGTCCATTTTCCATGCTTCGGACACTGTTGGACGGTTAATACAACATTATTGCAATTTAGTCATTTCCCGGGATTTCCGTTTCCCGGGAAATGGATTTTCGGGAAATATGGAAACCCTAGGTATCATCAACCTGTAAGATAAACCTCTGACCAATAGAACTTAATCCAAAGAAAAAGTGACGGTGGTTAAAACCTCATGATACATTTTCACCACTTACTGAACCACTAAATAACAAAAGATCGGATTTCTGTTCCAGGGTACAGCTGCCCACACCATTGATGATTCACACTTAATGCGATTCCAATAACATGCATGTACTTGGTTGGGACAACAAATCTAGATGATTTTCAATTCCCCACATCTTCGCAATGCCGATGTTTTTTTGCAGTTTTTCTAGCTACCATTCCCGCACTGAGCCATCACTTGCTTGTGATGACGTGTCTATATGGTAGTGTGGCGGTCGGTTAACACGCCATCAATGGACGCAATTGTACGGATGCTGTATTTTCCCTATTCCTGTACTCTTGCCAAGACGGCAGACAGCCGTCCTATAAGCGGCTATTGTGTATCTTTGTCAGCGTAAAGTTGGACGTAAAGCCATCAATAAAGCATAACCTCTCGAACGCAGTCGCTATACTGGTGAGCCCTGACACTGTTATCGACATAACAGAATGACTAACGAAAACGCCGCTGCGCTAAAGCTACCGCAGTTCTGGGCATCGCAGCCACAAATTTGGTTCGCTCAAACAGAGGACCAGTTCCACATCAGGAAGATTACCGACGAGACGACGAAATACTACTACGTGATTAGTGCTCTAGACCAGCAGACCGCAACTCGCCTTGCTGATGTACTCGCCGCGCCCCCCGCCACTGACCCGTACCAGTCCTTGAAAGATCGACTCCTCCAGACTTTTTGCATCGATCGCCGAGAGCGTGCAGCCCGACTACTACGAATGCGCGGGCTAGGAGATCGCAAACCGTCCGAACTAATGGACGAGATGATCGCTCTGCTCGAAGGCCATAATCCGTGCTTCATCTTCGAGCAAATATTTCTTGAGCAGCTACCCGACGACGTACGATTGCAAACTGCCAACGAGGACTTTAGTGACCTGCGTCGCGTCGCTCTCCTAGCCGACAGATTGTATTTGTCACGCAATCTCGGTGCTTCCTCTTCTGTAGCACGTGTTTCGGAAGCCAGAAACAGACGAGAGAAGGACTTGTGTTATTTTCACAGCCGCTTTGGTGATAAAGCCAAAAAATGCCAGTCACCTTGCAAGTGGTCGGGAAACGAAGCGGCCGGCCGTCAGTGAATGCTATGGCGGTCGCCGAGTCCCGAAGACTGTTCTTCTACCGTGATCCACTGACATCGCAAGAATACCTTATTGACACCGGAGCTGAGGTTAGTGTTTATCCTGCAAATGGCCTAGACACCCGATCTGGTCGAACTGGCCCGCATCTACAAGCAGCTAATGGCACAACAATTCGAAGTTTCGGCTACCGCACCTTGAGCCTTATGATAAATTCTCGCAATTTCGAATGGGAGTTTATCATCGCCGACGTCGAAAAGCCTCTTCTCGGTGCGGATTTCTTCTGCTGTCACGGTCTCTGGGTGGACATGAAAGACAAACAGCTGATTGACGCCTCCACGTTTTCAACAACGCCGATCTCTAAAAGCAAGGCCTATCCACAGCGAATCTGTGTTGTCTCTCCTGTATCTGACTATACCTGCCTCCTTTCACAATTTCCAAACATCACCAAAGCTACATTTTCAAACAAGCAAGCCGCCCATGGAGTTGAGCATTTTATACCAACTACAGGTCCACCGGTCTATACACGCGCGCGGCGACTGCCTCCCGCGAAGCTGACTCTCGCAAAAGACGAGTTTAATCGCATGCTAGACCTAGGGGTCATTCGCCGGTCCAGCAGCCCGTGGGCATCACCCCTACACATGGTCCCCAAACAGTCCGGTGGCTGGAGACCTTGTGGGGACTACCACCGTCTGAACGACAAAACATCTCCGGATCGATATCCTATCCCTCATATTCACGACTTTTCATCCAACATGGCAGGAAAGTGTGTTTTTTCAAAAGTCGACTTGGTCCGAGGATATCATCAAATACCTGTTGTTGAAGCAGATATCCCAAAAACAGCAGTGATCACACCATTTGGCCTATTAGAATTTTTGCAAATGCCTTTTGGACTAAAAAACGCCGCGCAAGCATTTCAGCGTCTGATGGACAAGGTGTGTCAGGACTTGACTTTCGTATTTGTCTACTTGGATGATCTTCTCATCGCCAGTACCACGGTTTCCGAGCACCTTGATCATCTCCGCCAACTATTCGAACGATTGCAGCAACATGGCTTGGTGATTAACACATCAAAATGTCAATTTGGAATTTCAGAGATTGATTTCCTGGGTCATCGAGTTTCTAGTCAAGGCGCCACTCCATTACCGGAAAAGGTAAAAGCCATCGAGAATTTCCCGAAGCCGCAAAATGTTAAACAGCTTCAAGAATTTTTGGGCATGATGAACTTCTACCACCGCTTCATCCCTTCTGCCGCATCAATCATGCAACCACTGTTTTCTGCGATCAAAAAGAACACGAAGACAATTGATTGGAGTACTGAAATGACATCAGCATTCTCAAATGCGAAACACGCTCTGTCATCTGCGACTATGCTCGTACATCCAAATTTCCACGCACCCATTTCACTAACAGTCGACGCTTCGAATATCGCTCTCGGAGGCGTACTGCAGCAATATGTAGAAAACACTTGGCAGCCCCTCGCATTTTTCAGTCGACAACTACGCCCTGCTGAACAAAAATATAGTGCCTTTGATCGTGAGCTTCTCGCCATGTTTTTGGCAATTAAACATTTTCGCTTCGTTCTCGAGGGCCGTCCTTTCATCGCTTTCACTGATCAGAAACCTTTGACTTTCGCCTTCTCAAAAAAATCAGAACCTTGGTCACCAAGACAACAGAGACAGCTTTCATACATTTCTGAATTCACGACGGATGTTCGACATATTTCTGGAAAGACAATTTCGTTGCTGATGCTCTCTCCCGTGCAATTGTTAATTCAATTCATGCTGAGGTTGGACTTGATTATTCTGCCATGGCAAAGCAACAGGCCGAAGATCCCGAAGTGCAAGCCTATAGAACTGCAATTTCTGGCTTACGATTGGAGGATGTGAGATTTGGACCAAATTCAGAAACATTGCTATGTGACGTATCAACTGGTCAACCGAGACCAATCGTTCCCCAATCATTCCGTCGGCAAGTGTTTGAAGCTATACATGGTTTGTCACATCCATCAGTTCGATCTACACGCACCATTATTGCCAAAAAATTCGTGTGGCATGGACTACGAAAACAGGTTGGCGACTGGGTTCGAGCATGTATTCCATGCCAAACTTCAAAAATTCAGAGACACGTGAAATCGCCACTCGAAACTTTTCAAGTCCCCGCAAAACGATTCGACCACCTACATGTGGACCTGGTCGGCCCTCTTCCACCATCTGATGGAAATTCACATTTATTCACAATCATCGACAGATTTACAAGGTGGCCCGAAGCTGTCCCATTGAGCGATACGTCTACAAGCACTTGCGCCAAAGCTCTCGTAACACACTGGATATCTCGCTTTGGTGTGCCGTCACACATTACCTCAGACCGAGGCCCTCAGTTCACCTCCTCTTTGTGGTTTGCCGTATGTCAGCTACTCGGAGCGAAGCATCATCGAACTACTGCCTATCATCCTCAAGCAAACGGTCTGGTTGAGCGATTTCACAGGTCAATGAAAGCAGCTTTGCGATCCCGGTTAACCGGCCCAAACTGGTGCGACGAACTACCATGGATCATGCTGGGCATTCGAACGGCTCCAAAAGAAGACCTACAATCATCATCGGCAGAATTAGTTTACGGATCCACGCTCACTGTCCCTGGAGATTTTATTCCGTCACCTGACAATGACTCTGCTTCAACTTTTCTTCCTACGCTACGTGATAGAGTAGGAAATCTGCAGTCTGTGCCAACCACTCGTCATTGTTCTCATCGTGCAGCAGTCCCTCCTATCGATTTAAAAAACACTTCGTTTGTGTTTGTGCGTCGTGACTCTCATCACTCATCCATTCAACGTCCCTACGAAGGTCCATTCAAAGTGATCGACAAAAACGATAAGACCTTTGTTATTCAACGAGGCAACTCAACCGAAAGAGTGTCAATATATATAAGCTGCAGCTGGTCTTCTTGCAATGCCATTGCATGCTCTTTTTGAAATGTCCATCAGAACTTCAAATGTACCAGTGTTATGGAAGATTTCTTCGGTCACACCAGTCCCGAAAACCAACTGTCCAAAATCTACGGATGACATTAGGCCTATCAGTCTGCTGCCCATTCCCATGAAGATACTTGAGGGAATCGTTCTGCAATATGCGAAGCCATTTCTTCTCGAGGCTTATGGTGACCATCCATATGGTTTTCGCCCCGGTTCATCAACTACTTGCGCATTGATTACTCTGCATAATCACATTACAAGTTCATTGGATGATCCAAATATTATCGGAGTACAGGTGATGTCATATGACTTATCCAAGGCATTCGATCGCCTAAGGCGATCATTATTAAGCGCATGATCGACTGTAAAATGCCAATGGAGTTTGTTCTGTGGATTTCGAGTTACCTTGAAAATCGCCTTCAGTATGTTCAAGTTGGTACCCAATGCAGCTCATTGTCTTGTGTCACATCAGGAATTCCACAAGGTTCCGTGATAGGACCCTACCTCTTTTCTATAGTTATGGGTTCATTGACCATTCCTGACAAAAATAGTTGTTTGATTATGTATGCCGATGACATAACTGTGAGCATCCCAATTTATCGCAACTCATGCAACAGTCAAGTCCGACAAATTCATGACGTCATTATAGAATGGTCCCTTCGTAACGACCTACCCATGAATAAGAGTAAAAGCAAGTTTCTACTTGTGACGAGATCCAGAGATTGTCAACCCGTGTATGTACCTGACATAACCAAGGTTGAAAAAATGATTGTTTTGGGTGTAGCATTGAATTCAAACTGTACATGGTCTGACCATATAGACAAAGTCACGAAATCGGCTTCGCGGCGACTTTTTCCTCTTCGAATTTTAAGACCACATGTTAGCGATTCGTGTCTGAAGACTGCGTATTATGGCATTATGCGCTCGATTTTGGAGTATGCTGCACCATTATTTGTGGGATTGACAAAAAGAGATTCGCATCGTCTGCAAGTATTGCAAAACCGCTTTCATAGACTACTGTGTGGCTCAAACTGCAAGAATGAGTGCCTTGAACAGCTCGAGTCCCGGAGAAACAATATGGCAGTGGTGCTGTATCAGGCTGCAACGCAATCTGATCATATTTTGAACAAGGTGATCTGTCATAGGGCAGCTTCAGGACGATACATCATTCCTCGCGTAAATACTTACCGCCGACTTAAATTTTTCGCAATATATACTGCTATGTGTATCAATGCTCAATTTAAACGCTAGGCACTGTACGTGTGCGCATTATTTTACAATGTCTTTCGGAGATTTGTGATTGCTAAAGCTAGTTTTCTGTCAATTATCTTCATAACTTGCATGTTCCTTGTATTGACATGATTTTCATTCATTTTCAAATATACACTTATCATAGACAGATTGAAAGCAGCACATCTCGACATCGATCAGCCTGTGCAAGTTGCGCAACCGCGCACTCGAGGCCGACCACCTAAGAAGAAACAACCTACAACAGCAAGCGATATTTCCACCACCCGCTGAGGAAGACGATTCCGAATCAAGAATGACTGAATCATTCATTCAGATTCTCGGGGAGGGTTGTGTGGCGGTCGGTTAACACGCCATCAATGGACGCAATTGTATGCTGTATTTTCCCTATTCCTGTACTCTTGGCAAGACGGCAGACATCCGTCCTATAAGCGTCTATTGTGTATCTTTGTCAGCGTAAAGTTGGGCGTAAAGCCATCAATAAAGCATAACCTCTCGAACGCAGTCGCAATAGTAGGTTGTTTTCGTTCCCGTTCAACTCGTCTTTTCACTTCAGAGTAAATACTTTCAAGTCTGGTACTTAAGTTCTCAAATTAAGAGGACACCTAAACTGGTCTAGATGACATGGGTGGTCGCGTGTTCAAGTCCTGCTTGGCGCATGACCATTCGATCAAAGAATTACATGTCATTCATTGTGAAAAACATGTGCTGTACTATAAACTCACCTCAGTTGATACACCAAGTTTCTCCAACTCTGCGGCAGCTTCCAAACAAACACCAACATTAAGGGAATATGACACAAGGGTAATGTGATTGCCTGAAAGTAAATCGATTTTCTCGAGAACAGAAATACCGATACATTGCATTGTATATGTGCATGATGTAGCAGGATTGAAAATTTGATTTCAACAAGCAATAACGATAAATTTCCACTGGCCAAGCTTGTTCTCGGAGGCAGATAAATCATGAATGATAAGACGGTAAACCAACTGAACTAAAATCACAACAAATGCCTCTAATAACGCTAAAAATGTTAGAAATTGCGCACATAGAAAGTCATCACCATGTAAAATTCATAGACACATGATATCTCATAAATTCTTAAGTAGATAGGAATATACAACTGAAAAATCATTGAAGAATAAAATGATACGGGATAACATCAGCACAGACAAAGATTGCTCAAATCGTTCCTTCTGACAACAGAGAACAGGTCTCCAAGTCCAAGTTCGGACTGAAACATTCTCCGGGGTCGACAAATACAGCTTAGTATGGGTGTACTTGAAGACGGCAAATCATAGCTTTTCGCCATGCAAAACATCCATCTTCTTATCAACTGCACAGATGACGAGTTATTGTTGGATGAGGAGCCTTCTTCAAGTTCGGTCTTCATTAGAGGAGAACAACCATTTTTGAATAAGGTCGGGGTCCGTTGGTTCAATATTTTAGTTCAGTTGCTTTGTTGAGATTTGTAAAACTTCGGCCCACAGTCAATTCTCCACGCTTTGAGAGTTGTGTATCCCGAGTTCTATATCATATTATTCATAGACATCCCTGGTTTACCGTCATATCATTCTTGATGTATCTACCATCGAGAACTAGGGTGGCCGGCCAGTGGAAATTTGTCGTTTTTCTTGCCGAATTCTTATGGAAATCGATCCAACTAAGTTAATTTGAATTTAACCAATTTGGCACTTGTGTTTCACGAGAGAGTAAAACAATGTCATGCTTTAGAAAAATTCAAATTAGATCCGTGCATAGAAAAGGGCACATAGTATCTCACCGCACTTGCTTTATGCATTATCAATCACAACATCCCTTTTTAAAGGCACTGAAGTTAGCAGTAGATCTAGCAGGGGATTTTTAGAAATAATTTGTTCAGTCGTGATTTTCTACATGACAAATTAAAATGAACCAGGAATTTGTTCATCACATCAGTTTTCAAAAATTCTTATCGGATCAGGGTAAAATTCTAAATTTTAATTAAAAAAATTATTTAGAGATTAACTGATGCTTTCCTGATCATATTCACGATTTTGTACGCAACAGACAAGTACGCATTCCTATTCTAAGAACAATTCCAGATTTTGTTCACCACGACACTGATATATTTTCACTTAGGCCTACTGATACTTCCTGACGCCAAACATCACTTAGTTCACACCAAACAGACATCGTCGTTGATTTCTATTTTTCTGCTGATAGTGAGTCTTGTAGGGCTGTGAGGGAGTTCAAATATGGTGAACAAAACCTGGAATTGTTCTTAGAATAGGAATGCGTTGTTGTTTTTGGTGTGAACAAAATCGTGAATATAGTAATAGTAATAGTAATAAGCGTTTTATTGAAAACAAAATACAACAGCCTCCAATGGAAATCGTGGAGGATTTTACAAGTCACGAAATTTACAGTGTCAAAAAGTTACAAGGAATCGTTGTACAGTTTGCTACAGCAAAAAAAGAAACCATTTGCAGCTCGAGCTGTTTTAACAGAAGCCAAAAGTAAACGTCCACTCCTTTCAGATACCTGTGGCAACAAATTGTATAAAAGGTGATTTGAGTCTGATAATATGTTCTTGAAAAGGCGCATAGCTAGAAGTCTGCGTCTTTCACACAAGTTTAACATATTACAATCGTTGCAATGTGAAATTTCGTAACCATGAATTATTCTGAAAGCTCTCTTACAAAATCGAAACAAGGACTTATCTAAATATACACCAGGTCGAAAAAATACTTGAGAAGCATATTCAAAACATGATCGAATGATAGCATTATAAATGTCGACGAGATCATTGTAAGACACAACTCCTTTCAACACTCTTAAAACATACAGACGTTTAGACAACTTCTTAATCAAATAGTCAAAGTGGTCAGACCAGCTTAACTTATTGTTAAAAATAAGACCAAGAATCTTCAATTGATGGACGTTATCAAAACAAGGAACTGGGGGCAGGATGTGAGATACTGTGACAATGTTCAAAACTTTCGATTTATTGCAATTTACAATCATCTTATTTTTTGTACACCAATTTCTAAAATGACAAACTTCATCATTTACAATTGATAAATCGCCAAAGTAACATTTCTGAACAGGTATAATTAAAGTTACATCGTCAGCATACTTCACAATTTTGTTGGCTGGATGATACGCTTTGTAAGAAGACATGTATACAGAAAAAAGGTAAGGCCCCAAAATGGAGCCTTGTGGCACTCCACTCGTCACACTTAAAAAAGAACTTCGGATGATGCCAAGCTTCACACATTGTTGTCTACCATGAAGGTAGTTCTCAATCCATCTACACAGATGATGACAGTCAGCAGAGAAAAGATCATACAACGTTTTGATTAATAAAGAATGTGGAACAGATTCGAAAGCATGGCTTAGGTCGAAAGTGACAATACGAACGGCACCAATTTCATCATGATCTAAAAGGTTAAATACAGTTTCTTGCAAATAAATCAAGGCACATGTTGTTGATGAATTTTTACGATATGCGAACTGACAAGAATCGTACATAGATAAAATATGGTCGATGTATCTGTTCAGTACAATACGTTCAAAAACTTTACTAACAATTGGTAGAAGAGAAATAGGTCTAAGATTGTCTTTACAAACAGGATATGACTTCGGTATGGGAATGACGTCTGCTTTCTTCCAATTTCTTGGAACAATTGTGCTTTTAAAGGAAAAATTATAAATAAATGACAATGGTTTACAGATATCAGAAGCCGCCAGTTTCAGTACCGTGGGTGAAAGACCATCGCTACCACTTGCTTTATTGGTCTTCAAATTCTTCAATAAGCACAAAACATCTTTATCACCACAGATATCATAAGAAATACATTCAGAAGTATTGTCAGATACAAGGAAAGTATTACCATTACTAGCGTCAGGCATGAAAAAATTAGAAAATTGCTTATTTATTTCTTCAACAGCTTCAGTCGCGTCGGAAAAAAGAGACAAAAGTTGTT
Organism: Prostheceraeus crozeri; assembly: GCA_907163375.1. Taxonomy (NCBI): domain Eukaryota; kingdom Metazoa; phylum Platyhelminthes; order Polycladida; family Euryleptidae; genus Prostheceraeus; species Prostheceraeus crozeri. The sequence continues at coordinate 233,611 of CAJQUW010004443.1, forward strand.
TGGTAGAGTTGTCGTTCTTACACCGTACTTCGTTGACTACTGACCCGATGCCTTTAGACGATTGTTGCATTTTTCTACTCCATAGTACCTTCGACTTATAAATTTCTGACTTTACTTTTGCTTTGTAGTGGTTGTAGAGATTGAAGTCATTGTTCCTGTAAGCCTGCCATCTCTTGTTGATCAATTCTAAAACAACAGGTGTGATCCACGGTTTTGTCTTTCCAGTTATTTTTACAAATGACACTGGAATAGTTGACAATGCTCGATTAAATAGATAATAAAAAATTTGACTACTCTCATTTACATCAGTTGACTCATAGATGCTCGACCAATCAGTTTCAGACAACTTTCTACAAAAAGCATCGGCGTGCGACTTACGTAAGTCATACACTTTCAGCAACGCCGTATTTCTACTAACATGTATTTTCTTTGAAATAAGAACAATCTTATGCGAATTCTTAGCAACACCCAACGAAGGAGCAGTCTCAACCTTTAAGTGATCGACAAGCGGTCTTTCACAATACACTTTATCAAGAGTGGCATTCAAAAACGTAGGTATATCAACAATATTATCCAAGTCAAAGTTTTGACTTAAAAATGACATATCGTGTCTATTAAAGTCACCACAAATGAAAAGCTTGGCATCAGGATTGATTTGAAGAACATTATCTAAGGATTTCACAATGAATTCACGTATTTCGCGAAAAATGTCAATTCTTAAATTAGGTGGAATGTATAAACATAACAAATATGATCTCTCTGGGTCGTGAAACTGAATCAGATTGTACTCAAATCCAGATGGTCGAACGATGTTGTGATTGAGACATACTGAACTGGGTTGGGTATGAATCGAAGCGTAGATTAGGACTCCCCCACCTCGACGGCAATCTGTAGGGTCATCTTGACGATCATTTCTGAAGATCTGAAAGCCATCAATTTGTAGAAGGCTGTCATCAATTTCTGGAGTTAACCAAGATTCTGTTATGCATACAAAGTTCGGTTTGGTAGAAATGACCATGGCTCTCAGCTCATCCAATTTAAAGAATACTGATTGAGCATTACACAATAATAACCAATACTTTTCGTCTTGAAATGTTTTGCATGTAGGACCACAATTGATTCGACGTGAAAGAATACATGGTGAGAATGTACTGAGTGAAACCAAAAACTTAGATATGAATCTGACAGAATCAGAATAAAAGGTGAACAAAAACTTGAGAACATCAGACAAACTTATAGTCGATTGATTACCAAAGAAGGCATGCATTTGTCAAAACATGTGTTTTGAAATGTCAATGCGATCAATTTCATTTCCATTTAACATCAATTTATCATTTTTTATGTACAAACGATCACCATCACATAGTTCATCTCTCATGTCTTTCATCCGCTGGCGCAGTCTGGACTCTTCTTTTCTGATTAGGAAGGAGGAGTCTTTATTGACGTAAATCTTTCCAAATAATCTACTGGTCTCCGAAGGCTCTCTGAACTTCTTTTGTTTAAACAAAAAATCGTTACGTGTTGTTCTGTCAGAAAATTTTACAAGAAGTGGTCTGATTTTATCGTTCTTCTTTCCAAGACACATAACAGATTCGACATGAGGAGTATCATCAGCGACTGGATCAATCAATCGAGAGAGATGTTTGACTTTATCGATGTCAGTGTCAAGTACCACATCAGTGAACAGAATATCATTTTCTGGAATACCATTTATGATGACGTTGTTGGCCTTTTCTCGGCCTCAATCTTCTCAATATAGATTTGCTGGTTTACAATAGCATTCCTCATGGCACCGATTTCATTATCTATGCGAACCTGATCGGCAGAGACAAACTGCAGAGTTCGTTCGATGGTTTCGACCTTTTCCATCACACCGGAAATCTTAGCACTAAGATGCTAAGGAGTTGCTGGAGAAGATTTTTTATGTCGTTGTTATCATCATTTAGTGTGGTGGTTTTTGTTGGGGCCTTGTCCTTCTCAATGGCGTCTTTGACTGCTGAAAGAAGCTGGTCTTTATTTAGTTTGCTCAGTTGAGTAGCTGACATACGACGTACTTCATCAAAGTGCACGGGTTGCACAGGCATTTCACAAAATAGCTTTCAAAAGAAAACGTATAAATTCGTATCAAAACGGAATCGAACTCGACGATCTCGGACAGCAATCAGCGACCGTTTCCAAACGACTACGAACGCACTGAGTAACGAAAACTATCAGCTGCTACTTATTCCTGATGTCGTGAATTCGCCTGCATGACGTGTACAATTCGATTTCTGTGTCACCACCCACGAACCAAAGACAACGTACTGCTGAAGTGTCCAACTGTGATGAAATGTGAGCAGAAATCAACGCCAACGGACGAGGAATACCAAAAATCGACGTAATCCACTGAGGAAAACTGATGTGATGAACAAATTCCTGGTTCATTTTTCATTCGTCTTGTGGAAAATCAAGACTGAACAAATTATTTCTAAAAATCCTCTGCCAGATCTACTGCTAACTTTAAGATAATTTTTAATTGCATTTAATTTTTGTCATGTTGAAACTTGTTCTCATGATGTGAATTTTTTGCGATATCAAATTTGATTATTTGCTGGATGATACACCATATTAATACCACGAGCTGGACGTAAAAAAACAGCAAGGTGGTGATTACTCATATTCAATGACCTTGTTAATGTTAAGTATTTAGAAAATATATGGATTAGTTAATTATTCAATGCATGTCTACAGGAAAGAAGTCTGGTATATCTCGTCCAGGTAAAGAAGAATTCATCAGAGTGCTATGTAAGTAAATGAAGCTTGGCAAGCTATGGACACACATAATAACTGATATTAAATGAAATGTTAATTTGGACGATTGCGATATGCTTCTATGAGTTTGCTGATAGAAAGAATAGGATTTTTAAAACTTCTAGTGTGTAAAATAATAATTTTGTTGAACAGAAAAATTCATGATTCTTGCTAGGAAAATCAAATATTCTTACCTTCACGCTCTATCTTCGCTTTTCCAATAGGAATGACGAATTCCGATGACAATGCTTCATTCGGCATGTCAAAGTTGACCCCATACATTATTTCGTTCTCCAAACAGACCACTGAATGATAAAAATGTCATTTATCAATATCAAGAATTACAATAACTGAATTGCATCGCAATGCAGTATCAAGAAATGCATAAAAACGACTATTACGCATACCGGAATGCATTAATTTAAACAGCAACATAACATAAATTTAGCGCAAAGTTTTATCATTGGCTTGGAATTTGCCACATCATGGGAACATTCAGGAAATTTAGTTTGATATCTTGTGCTGAAACACATCTTTATCAAAACATTATACATACTTATTGAACACATATTTGATTAAAACAATTCATTTTCAACAAGTAACCTGGCAATTGATTAATTTATGGACCTGCGTTAAAGGAGTGCCTTCCTGACTAATCACGCTCTCAACAGATGGTCTAGTGTCCTTGTTGTTACAGGACCTGCTTGCACCTCCTCTAGCGATGTCGCTGGTTCAAACCAACCCACGAGTGATGAGTCCGAAACATGTCTCGTGGTGGCTATATCTTCAGAAAAGTCATTTCTTCTTCTTCGGGTACACATTCATATTAATAGCCACCAAATTTTCGCCTTACGGCTTTGTCAAGGTGTGATAAATGCATGCAATCAATCATTGCAGAGCATTATCAACAACGGACAGTCAATCGATTAAGATATAGGAAGCAATTATGGTGAATGCGATCTACAATATTACTACTGATATGAAATGAAAGTAACATGAGCAATTAAGAAAATGAAGTAGGGACGTTAAAACACTCCCAATAACAATACTGTGTGAAAAAATATTAGGCAACACGTAGAAGAAGACTAATGAATGGGTGCACCGGTGCTTCTCTACGTGTTGTCTAATATTTTTTCACACAGTATTGTTATTGGGAGTGTTTTAACGTCCCTACTTCATTTTCTTAATTGCTCATGTTACTTTCATTTCATATCAGTAGTAATATTGTAGATCACATTCACCATAATTGCTTCCTATATCTTTATCGATTGACTGTCCGTTGTTGATATTGCTCTGCACTGATTGATTGCATGCATTTATCACACCTTGACAAAGCCGCAAGGCGAAGATTTGGTGGCTATTAATATGAATGTGTACCAGAAGAAGAAGAAATGACTTTTCTGAAAATGCAACAGCCCGGGTACGAGGAGAACCCAACCTTCCTTATGTGGCTATATCTGTTGAGATTTGATAAATTTAACAATTGCCAGGCTACTTGTTGAATTCATGTAATAAGTTTTGCCTCAATATCTGACGGAGCAGCAAGTGGATGCAGAATGCAATCCGCCCTTCACGTGCCTGCTGCGTTAATGCTAAAGCAGTGGCTTCCTACACGTAGCTGATTCACACTCTCAACATATGGTTATAGGGCATGGAAGTCCTCTAGCTCCAACGTCGCTGGTTCAAACCTACCCACAACTGATGAGGCCCATCTGGTAGTGATTTCTAATGACGAGGGCGAAATTGATCGCTCTGAAACATTTACGAAACTCAGACATGTAATATTTTTGCAAACAATCTTGGAAATTTCTATAATTCTGTATTGAAGACTGCATAATTACAATCTTGTACACATTCCACACACACACACATCTTACAGATCTATTTCGTGTAGAAAATACTCTTATCAAGATGTTTTTAACCAAGCTCAAAAGCGACTTCTTACTCTCCATCATAACACAGATTTTACCACCCACTAGTCAGTCAGTCAGTCAGTCAGTCAGTCAGGAACGAATTATATTTGAGTGACATTTCACATGTTTACACGTCTCAAGGCCACTGTACAAAATTTCATCAAAATTATGATAATAGAAGTATGTAAGTAAAAAGCATTTAGTACAAAAATTACGTATAACAGGATTTTAAGAAATGCTGCTTAATTGATTTCTTAAAAATATGCGGTTCAGAAATGTTCGTTATATGCGGTGGTAATGAGTTCCATGTACGAGAGGCTTGCACACAAAATGAACGTCCCCCGATAGTTGGGCACTTTACCCGAGGAACAATTAGTGATTGTGTTGTTGAGGATCGAAGACCAGGGCGTCTTGAAGAAGTGTATTTGAAGTCGTGGGCCAGGTAAGAAGGAGCTTTTCCATGAAAACATGTATGTGTCAACGCAGCCAGCCTATAAAGCGGATGGATGTCCGCAGGAAGCCAACCCAGATCTCGAAGTAGAGGACCTACAGATGAAAAGCGTGAAGTTCCAAAAATCAAACGTGCACTAGCATGTAACACGGATTGAAACTTGTTAGAGAGTTTACGTGGAATACCGGCCAGGATAGAATTACAAAAGTCGAGGAGAGGCAAGACCAGTGATTCTATTAGTTTGATAAGGAGAGGACGAGACAGAGAGCGGCCGATGGAACGTATCTGTCGCAAGACACCAAAACACAAGGATGCAACATGAGTCACATGAGCACGAAAAGAGACCTCCGAGTCTATGATAACACCAAGACAGCGAAAAGACGAAGATGGTTTTACCATATGATTTCCAACACGAATGGAGTCATTAGGAAGGGATGAAGCACGACGGGAAGATGAACACCACATTATCTCGCATTTTATCTCACATTATCTCGCACTAGTCAGAGTAGTGCAGTTACTTGCATTTTATCGCAGTTACATATCCTAATAGAGCATTTCGGAATCAAGGCACACATTACACCAGCCCAGCCAACAAAGTGTCAAGCTTGGGCAATTGTCAGAAAACTTGTTCATTCCTGCATCAAATGTTGAAATATATTGCTGGTAATTAAGAGGCCTTCAATCAACGAGCTAATGAAGAAATTTAAATATGTGGTAAAAAAGAGTGGTGATGGTGCCGTTCGTGATTTATTTCATGTAGAATAAAGCTTCAGCTTCAGTTTAATATTATATTTGTTGGTATCAACCCAATTTCTTGACAATTAAACCCTCGTGTTCGCCTCTCTAGCAATCCAATCCATGTATAGACGAGAATAATACCGGTGCACTTCCACTAAGTCAGCTTTGAATTAAATCTTCAGGCGCCTCTAGACCAGCCTATGTATGCTCATCAATTAATTAATGAAATATCAATTATGGCTTACAATATTATGGCAATAATGGCATTTCTGAAAGAATGTTTAAAAAATACAATTTCGCTGTTTAATTTTTTTTCTTTCGACAATGCAGCGATTATCATGTTGACAACATCAACTTCTGTTGGGAGATATATGTGAGAGTGCGATTAAATGCATAAAGTTGCAGGTAAAAATTCATCAAATATTGTGTTTACCGATAGTGAGACGTGTCCTAAGTCTAAATTTGTTTAGTTTCATAAAAAAGGTGCATGAACACATGATAGTATGACCTGAAGACATTGTATACCAAACATTAGAACACTGAAAGATCATTTATTGCATCTAACAAATTACAACAATACTCAAAGATAAAAATATGAAGTATAAAAAATCATGTAAACATATTGTATGACAAAATAAAGAAATCGGGACGGGTCAAGGCCGGGTCTCAGATCGCAACAATAGGGCTCTCGCATTGGAACGCATTAGAGTCACCACGAGGCGTACGAATATCATGCAAGTTGCGTCAGTATTGGTAAGTCCAGATCTTATGGACAGCCTCGCCGACACTCGAGACAAAAAGTCGTTTGCATTCTTGCCCCATGAGCCGTAGGTCGTCACGACAATCGGGAGACAATGCCATCCCAACTCGTTACATTTTCCCTTATTTTTGGTAACTTTTCTCGACTCAGCATCGACAACGACATTCTCTGTGTTAGTGCTCGCTGCGAGAATATTTGTTTGATTCAGCGGATGCACAACAGTGATGCCGAGTGCCGACGTCTGACCGAGATGCCACGATGGAAGCAAAATGTCAGCCGGACGACGATGGTCAGTGCCCTCTCCTCCACCTTGCTCAATCTGAGAGATAGATGACTTATTTGACAAAGGCCAAAAATACAGTCCCTCAGTGCATTATGACGGCTGATAACGCCTGGACCGTACTTGCATGTCAATGCGTGATTAATATTTAATCCAAATATTATGGATTTAGACTTATTTATAGATTAGACTTACCTGTCTGCTTATGACAGACAGGCGATCTGATCCGGCGCAAGCGCATTTTTGCAATAGTGAAGTGGTGCACAACTTTGTGCCAGCTGCCGGATTATACTGGCAAATCATTAATTACTGGTATTACATTGCCAAAGTGCAACATGAACTATAAACCGTATCAGAAATCCAATTCAGAAAATTATAAATAATGACCACTATCGGTCATTTACAAAATGAATGCAAAATAAGTAAGTTAAATGAACAAACAAAGTGAGGATTTGTGACGATTGATACAGCTTTGCGGTTCTTAGATAAAGTTGAAAACGTGGGGAGAAGGAGATAACCCAAAAGTACCAAAAAATGATCTAAACAGTGTTTTATGAAATTTACAGATACCGTATTTACTCTAATAAACGCCGCACTAGAAACATCAAGGAAGGTAGAGAATAATAGCTGTAGTACCATTGATAGCGTCACCCATTGAGTTAAAAAACGAAGATTTAATTATCATTAGTTATCAAACGATACAGGAATGCATGATGATGTCGCCTGGTGGTGCAGTCTATATTATGAATGAATAAGTCACATAATAAAAGAATCACATTCAACCGTTTCTAAAACATAACCTATCCGAGAAGTTGCTACCTAATGTTGGCTGTCAGAGTCTGGAGAGCGGCTTTGTCTCTGGTTGTTGCTATACCGTGCCGACGAGCACCGAATCATATGACATTGAAAAACTGATCACGCTGAAGTTTTGTGAGTGTGAGCCCTGCCTTCAAGTGACCGGGAGGGAAACGCAAATACAGGTATCGGCAATTCCAGGAGATTAGTCTCATGCTGTGTTCAATCGCTGTCGATATCACCACGACTAGGGTTTCCAATCCCGGGATCCCGGGATCTCGACCCTATTTCCGAGATTAAAAATCCCGGGATTACGTCTTCGAGATCTCGAGGTATTTCGAGATATTTGAAAGATTTGCCCTGAGTTCCTTCTAAGTGACATAGTTAAGAGAGTCAATGGCTTTTTTGAAAATGCATCTAAATTTTTTATGTTACAAGTTTGATAAATTGCCAATGTGCTGTATTTGCCGAGCCAGCTGGTTAAGCCTCGTTCACACGATGACACTAGTGTCGTGAAATTAGTGCCGAGGAGCAGCGCGAAATCTGGGCTAAATCAATGCCGTGACACAAACCGTTCAGACGCTTAATAAACAGTGTTGTGACACTGCTACTAGTATTGCTTCTGTAAACTGAAAATACTTCGTAAATTGATAGCTGAAAGACAAATCACAACGATTTAAAATAACGACTGAAGGCCCGTTCAAGGCTCGTTCAGACAGAGCTAGGTTTGCGTTTTGCCGTCTTTGAGGGAAAAACCGTCGAAGAAACCGTCATTCAACCCAGTGAGTCTCCCGAATTCGCTCTATTGACAGGTCACCGGACTGCTACGGCAGCTGCGCTGTGTTGGTTTTCACACATCGACAACGAATTGTGTCTCGGTGATTAATTGTTTTGTGAGATACTTGCGAGAAGTCTGCTGGTATTGGAAAAGTCTCCTCCTGCGAGGAATGATTCCCTCGAATCGTTGGTTAGGAAGGAACTGCAACAATTCAGTCTATCTCGAGACACAGGAATGATCCTCAAGCGGGTGAAACAAGTCCTGGAATCGATACCTCCAACATCGGTAGAATTCGAAAGGGCATTCTCGGCGGCCGGTTTGTTCTTAATGAAATTACGGTCGAGAATGAGTGATAACACAATTCAGTGTCTTACCTTACTTCGCCAATATTTTTTACGAGTTGACTAGTTTTACATACTGTAGATGTTTGTCTATTCACGTTGAAAGATATACATTTTACAAGCACGTATCGTCTTTTGAAATATTTCTTGAAACTTAATGATTAAAAACATATACAGTATATATAAATTTCGATCGAGATCCCGGGATTGCGATTAGCCAGTCTCGAAAATCCCGGGATTGAGAAAACGGCTCGAGATTGTAAACCCTAACCACGACTTGTCGACAGAATAAAGCGGTAATGCACCAAGAAGCCTCCTGGATGAGTTTTCAGCTCTAATTGATATTTTCCGCTAAGTTTATATTCTTTTAGTTATTACTGTCATTCAATTAGGAAAAATATCATGCAGATAATCGTACATTTTAATAAACACCGCACTTAAATTAAAAGCAGGCGATTAAAATAAACGCCGCAGCGTTTATTAGAGGAAATACGTGCCTGCTTGCTGTAACAAGTAAGAACAAAACACTCATTTTTTGACATCTTTTTAGCTCTTTTTACACATACTTTGAGGGGTTTAGCATTACCAGTGAATTTTTAGCACTTTATTACCAACAATGTCTTACTCCTGACACTGAAAACTCGAACGGTTGAAGCATCGCCAAGATCTCGAGATTGGAATATTGGATTGCTTCATCATAACATAGTTTTTAAATATTCTGATCACAGAATTAAATATTTTGTTTATCTGCTTCGAAGTGCGCGCAGATGAATCTAATTCTGTGATTCTGATAATTCAGGAGGCTTGTTGAGTCAAGTTCTGCTTTTTGATTATGACGCACTAAACATGAAATCGCGTTGAAGGCTGTTTTCAGTATGGAACAGTGAGGGAGCTCCCGGACGCTATATTTAGTGTGGTGGAGCTATTTTTACGATAAATCGTTTTCTTTCAAATATTATTCCTCTCTAAACTTACTACTCAATAATATTATTCAATAATACACATTGCTAGAGAATTAAATGAATCGCGCTGTTTTTAAAAACCTCGTTGTGAAGTACCTAGTGATAGCAGTTACAGGAGGCGAAAGATTTTTTTGACGGTGACATCTGGTGGCCTACGCTTGTTTAGCTTGGTTTACCATATATTTTGGTGAAGGTAAATGAGAAAAACACTAAAAGATTTAAAATTTTCTGAAAGCTGTTTGCATGCAGTATTCGAAAATCAGGTTTTCCATTTTATTGGCGATACATAGGGTGATCAAAAACATGCAAATGTGCATGACTGCATGTTACATGTGGTTTCACCAAGAGATTTCAGTTCTTCTCGCTTACGGACCTCAAGCTCTAAAAACGAAATTAACTCATCAAGGTCTGCCTACCGTGTGTGTTATCTAAAACTTTCATTTGCAGATTTCTTGAAATTTTTCTCAATAATCACGGCACAATGAGGGGACTGTACATGGAAGAGTCAAGTGACAAATGTCTCAGGGAAGCAACATCAAAATTGATACTGTCAAGAAATCTACGTAAACCTGGACCTGGACCGGAGTCATCTGATGGATGAATGTTTTTGAGAGATTCAATATGAGCATTTTTTATCTTATTTTCATCCCCGAAATCAGTACGAAGCTTCCCTAAAACCATACCTTATGATGTAATAGAGGGTAGATAATTATTAACAATAGAGTAAAATTAAATAAACGATAGATCAAATTGCCATGCAAAAGATGTGCGGCTGGCCTAATTCGAACATACGACCCAGGTTAACTAAACATCTGCTTACCAACTGAGCTACAATCGCTTACATGCGACTGTGTCAATTGGCTGGATCAAGCCCCCACCAGTGAACGCTTAATGAGTCCTCAGGACTATCTTACATTTTTTATATACAAATATTTTTTATATTTTATTGTATGTGTTATCCGCACGTTAGCGAACTTCAGCTACAAAACACCACACACCAGTTGTCATGGCAATTATGATCAATGAATAGATATCTCGTCACAATTGTGACAGCCGAAATTTAGGTAAGTAGCGGGGATCGATTGCCCACCAAAGCATCTTAAAGCAAGCCGTAGATGTAATTAACAATAGAGTGGCTGACTCGCTCTTTAGCAATGCCCAATGCCGTGCAAAATACTCACCAAGTATCTGATCTTGGTAACTTCTAGATCAGATCTTGAATCAATCTCGGCCTAGAAAGCATCATGAAATTCAGACCATTTTCTTACATCAGAACCATCGAAATGTACGAGATTTAGTTTTGGCAACTTGGCGTGACTAATTGACGTTGAACTGGGTCTACACGAAGGTGGATCAGATTTGGCGAATGAGAGTGGCCTATGCTTTGATAAAAATGCCTCTACTTCAGAAATCTTTTGTATATTATCTCTCACAAGATCACTATCAGCCTCAAACGTTTTATAAAAACTTCAGTATCTACAGTTTTGTTTGAGTTGATGTCAGTGATTAGGTTATCGAGCTTCTGTAATTAATTGATTCTCTGTTTTAAAAATGATAGGTCAAAAATAATCGAGTTCAGATTTGGAATCTTGTTCGTCATCGAATCATGAACCCTACTTACAGCTTATAGAAATACGCACGATGGCCATCACGCTGTCTGTGAAGACCGTTAATGGAAGAAGTTAAAGATATGACAGAAGGAACCTACGCAATAAACGTAAATTTGCTGAACCTGTACGATAGTGACAATAATACCACAGAAAATGGAATTTGGGTTGACGATCAGGCTGACATTGCAATCATACTCGTATTCTTTCAATTTCTAGACTTCCAATGTTTTTGAATGGATGTCAATCACATTTGACTTGTTGTCCCCAGTACACCAAGATTTAATGCATGGGAGAACATTGCACGATTCCGTCTGAGTTTTAAGGATCCCTTCGGAATCAAGGAGATGACTTCATTTGCTTACAGGGATCGTTTGACCATCTAGATTTATGCTAAATCGTCATGAATAACCATTGAAGCTAAGTCTATAATATCGCATCTACAGAATAAGTATCTACTAAGTATCTAATAAATGCATATTTGTCGAGTCAAATCATGACAAATAACACTTTTCATAGTCTGGAGAAAAACTGATACGACTTCTTATTAATTACAGATTTTTGACAATTCCTTGCTGAAAGCAAGATCAAATAATTTTCATGTTTGAGAAACTTTTTGAATTCTTCCTAAATCATACCAGTTGTATAGGCCTATAAGTAATCATCAATTGAATTGATACATCTGCAAGATACATTCGACAAAAAGGTTGTATGCATCATGAAATTGGTAAGTGTACATAACTGTGCATACATATTATATATTAGTATCATTTTGTTGATTGGTTCTATTAACAGTATCAATTCACAAAATATTGCTTAAGGATAGATATTCAGAAATCAAGCAATAAAAGAATCAAAGTAAGAAATAGAAATTAGACATATAGAACGCATTCCGAAAATAGTAGCAATGAGTCATACACAATAAGCTAGGGCGTCAACGGGGGAAAAGGGGATGGTCTAAGTTGACAACCCGGGGGGGTTGGGGACAGCACATGCATTCACAGACCTTCATTGAAATAAAAAAAATCCTAGGCCTAAGTTGACTAATCTCTCGCATCAACTTAAGCAAAACGTAGACCACTTGATGGGTCGTCAAATTCTTTTCGTAATTGACCAGGCGACGGGAGATCATGATGATCTTCCACATAAAAGGCGTAGCAAATGCTCCCCATGACGGTCGTCGATGTAATAAAGCTAAATTGGTAAACGACAGATCTTTGGCGTCCACCGTCTTCGGTGGTCGATCTTACAATAAAAAGCGTTGAAATAAAAAAAGGCTTTTTACTGTAAGATCGACCACCGAAGGCGCTGGACGCAGAAGATCTGTCACTTACCAATTTAACTTTATTACATCGACGACCGTTAACTTTGGGTAGTTTTTGTTATGCTTTTTTTGTGGAAAATCGTCAAATTATTATCAAATTTCTCATATGATTAATGAAATGACAGTATGAGAGCCTACGAAGAGGTGTAGAAAAGGCGGTCGAACACATACAGAGTGATGGATGATACCTGATAAAAAGAGCGTTGCGCCTTGATTATTTCTGCCTGATACGAAATTGTGGATGTCGTTTTTATAAGACGCAAATACAACGTCAGATTGGTCTAATGTTCTGTGAGGTGTCAGGCAATAATGCATTCTCTCTTGGCTTTCTAAACACGAAGTCGCAATGTAGGAAATTTTAGACTGCTTCCAAAGCTGTGAAAATTGGCGGCTCCCTACGCTGAATATCGACAAGACGAAGGTGATGGTGACTCGGAGGGGGAGGGGGGAGAGGGAAGCATATCAGTATTGATGAAGCCATCAGTCTTCAGTGTGTCATTTCTTTCACCTTCCTGAGCAATCAGATGACATATGACTCGCGAAGAGTGAGTGAAATATCGTACATTAGATCAAAAGCTTAACGAATTCGAAGGAAAATGAGTGCTCAATCTAAAAGTAAGTCTTAGAGTTGAAGATTTTCATGATCATTTTTTCGAAGCTAAAGAATCGCCACTTCTCAGAGTGGGAGCTGTAGATGTTGTTACTATCAATGTCACCAACCCTCGGTGCGAGGGCGATATTTAAAAGCAGTTAGACAATTCAATACAGTTCGGATATCTGAGTCTCAATATATTGCAAGGTTGAGGGAAGTAAAGCCTGAAGGAAGAGCATATTGGCGGCACTTCCAATATGTGTACTGTATTGCGATAACTCTAGTCTTAGACTAGAGTTTGTCTAGAAAAAGTCTGAGATTCAGTATTTTAGGACTTTTTTGAGACTAAAATTTCGAACTTTTCATTCAACGCATTTAATGATTTAACTTACTGACTTATTGATTATATTTAAGTTTAGGGGTACTTCATCCTTTCAATTCTATTTTTCTATTTTATGAGCTGTGCTGTTTTATGTTGAGAATTTCATTTAAACGAAAGACGGCTTTTTTAAAAAGTCAGTTAATTTATTGGGCGCATTTTCATTTTCTACATCCTATCACTCAGAAATGTGTTGAAACCATGACTAAGGTATGTATGGTTAAAGCGAATAAATGACTGATAGACATCAGAAAGCAATCGAACTTTAAATAGTTCTATGATCTTCTGAAGATAGCGTATGCAAGTTAACATTCATCCATTGATAGATACATTTTCCTATTGTATTATGCCAGAACTGGACACGGAAGAACAGTAATACTCATTGATTTAGAAATAATGTTTTTGTGGCTATTAAATGTAGGCCAGAGTGTATTTTAGTCCGACCTGAATCGGGTTTACAAAAACATTCGGTCGGAAATCAAGAATACAACTGATCGTCGAATACAAATTTGCTTCCTTCTTTTTGAGTACACCTAGTATAAGAAAATTGAAATAAAAACAAGTGACTGCTAAAAACTCACTTGATTTTATTTTAATTTTCTTATCCTGCAATAAAACTCCGGAGATCAGAAGAACTTGTTTTTATCAAACGTAATGAATTACCTCCCGTCAAAAGCAGTTAACATACACCTAGTAGATAAAACGATAAAATCCCGCACTGTACATGCGTTGCTACTTCGGTTCATGCGACAGTGGATGCTTGAACCGATTAGTACAGAGTCTCGCCGCTCGAGTCTTTATACCGTGCGTAATGAAATGTTGCTTTTAAGTACTCAAATAAGGTATCGCATCATGAATTTTGCGCTTAATTCTAGTCGCGAAAAATGCAAAATTTCTTGCTATTCTTTTGTATTTTACTATTTTTAGAAGTGATGATTTAGCATGAATCACTCCAGTTTGAATTACGTAAGCTATTAATTAAGTAACTCGAATCACGAATATGCCCAAATTTAACGCTCCAAAAGATTTTAAGTTATCCGTTTTCTCCTTACTAAAAAATGAAAATGACGATATCAAAGCTACAATGAAATAAAACAACTATCAATTGGAAAATAATGCAATATATACAGTCAGATATTCTCAGCCTTCCTCGCAGTCCCTCCTCACTACAGTGGAAAAGTAAGACTAACTGATCATCTGTCCTTAATCAGACAGTGTTTCAGACATACTGTGACTAATTGATGCGCCAACGAAGCATGGTTGTCATAGTACACAACAACATGCCATGATATGTGCCAAAATTGCTTCAAATTGAACCACTTAGCATTTTCATCTTCATCTGCTCTACAAAACACCGTGAATGTGATCCATCACCAATATGTAGTGCGGAAACGACGCACTCATAGATAAGCAACCAGTTCCTTTCGAATATGGAATAGCTTCAAGCCAATGTTTCTCAACCTTCTTCATATCGCGGCATCCTTGATCGTGCTGTTATTTTTGACGTAACACTTAGGATGCTCATATCGTCGAATTGTATAAAGTCGTATGGTCTCAGCCGCCTGTACTGCATGTATTGGCCCTTTATGGTTATGAATTGGTTAAAATCATCTTATCTTTGCCCTTGGTGGTTTATATTTCTGATAAAAAACAACAAGAAAACAGTTTTGAAAGTTTCTGGTAGCTAAGTTTTCCTTTGGAAATTATTAAGCGCTCAGAAACATGAAGAATTATTTATCTTATGATTAATGATATTAGGACCAAGGTGTGTACTATTTGTGATGGTAGAACAAGCAGCTTATACCACGCATTCTTGCAAAAAAGGAAACATATCAGCGAAGCTTGCGCAAAAAGGATAATAGTACAAATAAAGCATTCGGGGTGATGATTTAGCACATTGCTCGTAATCATGGTGGAAGTACATTATGTATAATAGCCCACTGTTTACTGGACTCCTCAATTGAATTTTACCAATAGTTCATGCATATATTTCTACTCTTTCATCATTGCACTGCATGTGAATTAATAAGATGGCGGCACCTCGAATCAGAAAACTGGTCTAGACCCTATTTGGTGCAAGACTGCGAAGTCTCTCGCTTTTGCAACAGGGCTCCGACTCCGAATTATAAATGTTTGATATAATATTCTGTGCAAAGAAGTTACACATACAAACAAATTGTTGCAACTACATTCCTTACCAGGATCATTATCCCGTATAGCTGCCTTGAGCAGTCCTTTGGCATCTTCTGAGTTGAATGGGGAGACTACTTTCAGACCGGGACAATGAGAATACCATGCAGCGAAGTCTTGACTGTGTTGAGCTGCTACACCAGCCGCAGCACCATTTGGGCCTCGAAACACAATTGGAACGTTGACCTGCAAGCCGAAAATTTCAACCAGAAAATGTGAGCATTAAATTCTGGATACACTGCGAATGCATGATGCGCTAAAAAGTAGGAGACGTTCCAGCGTTTTTGACTCAGTAATGGGAACAGAAAAAGGGATCATTCCAAAAACTCGGATGCATAATTCTTTGCCCTATCAGTGATGATAAGTGAAACATGTTGATTATAATAATTATTGCCCTAATCAATAGACAGAAGTTCCTTTCAGCACATATCTACAAACAGCGTCGAACAGGTTCCTCAATTCGCCCCAGATAAATTTTCTGCAGCTTAAAAGAGCGGTGGAGCATTCTCTTACAATACTTCATGACTTGATGCACTGTTTCATTCTGCATGCAACAGCATAATTCTGCAACCGCATATACAACTCGTACATGATTTCTTTTAAGGAGGCTGAATGTCTGAGATAAATCGTTAAAAAGTGTCGCTGAAACATTCATTAGGATTAAATTCATTGTTCATCCACCAGCTTTACTAATTCTACTCGATCAGAGTCGCACGTTATAGTCATCCATTCACCATTCTATCAATATCGAATACCAAAACTACCAATTTTCGCTTCAAAGTAATGTGCCCTCCAAATTCGAAATCATCTTACGCAAGATTGATCTACTATCATCCCAGGCACGGCCGAAATGGGAGGAAGTGCACCGGGGACACGTCCCCCTCCTAAAAAATTAACAACTTTCCATGTCTTTCTCCCATAATCTAATTGATGTTCAAAATTTTCAGAAATCTCATTGATTTGAAAGAGCCAAAGATTGCCGATGAGTTGCCAAGTTATCAATTTCCACTTTTATCTGTTAAGCACAATCCCATTTAAGTGAAAACGATGCCGCAAAGCGTGGAATGGAGGTAATTGCCATACTTGTCAGGCAATGGATAAAGCAAACAAATATAAAACAGAATTATTTATGATAACGGATATGCCTACGACATGTCAAACGACTTTTAATTATCTACCTACTGAGATATAGATAAAAAGAAATGCTGGGATGTCAATATACAGCGATTGTTTGTTTCCGTGACAAATGAAGTGTAATTTTATCGGTCCTTCATCGGTTTTAAGGGACCTACTGGAGACTATAAAGACTTATATGAGAAGCCGAATGTCACAGATAAGATACAACAATTCCTTTCTGCTAAACATCCACAAACAAAGAACAGACTATCTCAACTCAACAGACACCACGAAACAATTCATTCAAAACCAACCACGACGACTTAAGTTTTTGGAAGTTTTGACTGACTGTATTTTGATTGGCATATATGAACAACATTCAATAGCATTATCAACTTTCATTATATTGTGTTTTTATTTCAGTATGGCTCAGCTTCGAAGTCGGAATCAACATGTTTGATAAATGAAATCTCAATAATTTTCAAGAAAAAGTCTAATTGATTTAAATGTGCGGAATATTTGAATGTCTGTACTTTACATACTTGAATACGCATAGACTTTCCGATTTATTTGATTAATGAATAAACTAGAAGTTGAGTGGAAATACCTGGAAAATTCCGCCGTTTCTTAAAGCTTATTCAACTAATACGCGCCTGATATGGCATATGGCATGTGCGTGGTGCGTCCAATACGTTTCCAGACTAATGTAGGTTAGGATGGTATGCCAAGTTTTAATAAGTTTTAGTTTTTTGTTAGTCTGCAGGACCATTTCAAAAAACATGCGAATTTGATGAATTTTCAGGGTTATCGATAGATACAGAGGAAGACAATGCATCAAATAGAATCTGCTGTGTTGGATAGTTAATAATATTCAGGCGCACAAGAATGCAGCATGCAGTTTTGTCAGCTACCTCTATTCACAACGCAACCGTCCATTCTCGAATGAAGTTCGATGTGAAATCAATTACAACTGTGCAACAATGTCTCCACTTGAGTTTCGCGTTGAAAAGTTTGAATGCAGGTGTCCAATTCGTCTGTGTGTTCTCGGCAATCAGAATCACGAAATGCTGGATAAAATGGCAGCTGCGTAGCGATGAAGGTCAACTATCTAATTTTGAGCGGCAGACTTTAGACGACGTCAACAGATTATCACTGATGATCCACCTGAAAGTAGGCCTGCCGAGGCAGTGACAACCACGAAGTCCGAGCCGACGGAAAAGCTTCTGAACGAGGATACACGCATAACCAAGTACTACTCTTGGTCAGGAGCTGAATATATCCATTGGAGGTGTTGGGGAACCTCGTAGAAAAGTAAATGGGCATCGAAAAGTCAGTAAGCGGTTTTTTTTTCTCGCGGATCCCGATTTCTTGCATCCGACATGCGTGTAAGACGATTGCAGGCTTGCTGAGAGGATTTGGGCATCACTGAATAGTTAAGGGAGCGTTTTCTTCTTAATATCTTCTTACTGTCGATGAAGCTCTTTTTTCTCTATACAATACATCTTCAAAACGGGTGTCATCCGAATAGAGGAGACCTATCCAGGGGAGCGATCGAGTTCTAATAATTGACGATGCCGATAACTGTTTTTTCCTTCAACGTAACTGAGATTCTGCTTGATGATTTTTTTGGAAGGACGGTCTGCCGTTACATGCGCTCATTACAAACAGTTCTCATTCATGTTTTCAGGTTAGACTCCCCATAACTTTTTATTGACCAATTTTCCATTCAAAAAGCTCGAGCAACTAGCCGGAATCCCCGTTCATTACCCATTGTTTTCTCCATGATAACGTTCCTTCTCGCACATCCGGTATCGCGTAACATGCTATCAATGATGCTGGTTCAATGGTTGCCCATCCTCATAAAGCCCGAACCTTTCTCCATCAGATTTCTAGTCGTACAGAACTCTGAAGAAACATTTGTGTGGAGAATCATTTGAACGTAGGTCTGATCTGGCAGAAGCCGTTCGAGAAATCCTCGGTAAATTTCGCTCTTCAAGATGCTTTGAAATGTGTTCAACATGATGGAAATTGACTTGAAAAGGTAACTTCTGAAGACCTATTATTTTTATCTGATCACATCAGAGTAGAGTACTTTTGTTGATATATGATTAAACAACACAACCATCAACGAATGAATTCGTCATGCACAAAATAGGGAAAAAGATATTATTTTGTTTTACATTCATCAAAACAATCAAAATTTCGCATCTTTTTAAAAATGGGCCAGCAGACTAACAAAAATGGAAACTTTTTGATATTTTGCATACCATCCTAACCTACATATGCCAAATGAATGATCCATCATGTCAGAATTGAAAGATCTGCAGTTTTTCTACATTTGCCCGGGAACTTATTGGACGTACCACGTATTTACGCACACCCAAATTTTATTTTCAATGTCAGCAGCATTTTAGAATATATTCCATAGTTATACTATGGTCGATAAACTCAGGCATGAATATTATGCTTCTGATTTGATGCCCCTGCTGCTTTTATCGTTTTCCGCCGTCTCTGCATCATCCCTACTTATCGGGATGCATCATATGCTGCTTTGATTATTTTACCTTAATGAGCGAGTACAATTGAGTCCAATTTAAGAATAAGTTTAACTTAACCCTCGCCCCGTGGGGGGGGGAGGGGCAATGGTTACCATGAAATAATCGCATGATTGTGAAATCTATAATCAATTGATTGATCAGTGAAGAATCATTATCGCGCCCAGTGCCAATCCTGAAAAATAAGTTTAGAATTGAATAAGCCGAATCTTCATTATCTACATATCTATGTACAAATTACTTTTGTTACTTCTATTCTTCCCCCTCCCCCACATATTCCATTTTTTTTGATTTCACTAAAGTTTGTCGAACTTAGTCACATTGGATTCTTGGCTCAAACAGCACTGAGAAGATTTACTTGAACCCCGACATGAAGGATTGGTCCCTTGGATACAGAATACAAAATTCGAAGGTAAATTTCAGACACAGTTGTGATCATGAACAACTGAGGAATTGTTGTCGACAGTGAACGACAAAGCAAGTATCGTAAATTTTCAACAAACCAGAGGAATTTTACACACTCAGCGCCTTCTGCGACGGTGGTCATGAAATCAGACTACACTTAGGAGCGAGAGAAGAAGTGAATGTGAACTGAAATGTGGGGGGGGGGTGGGAAGAATAGAAGTACCAATTACTTTTATGCATATTCATGTTTATCATACTCTCATTCGTCAGAAGCTCTGACTCAGAACTTTGGTTTATGTTAGTCCTCCTCCTCCTACTAGCCAATCATATCTTCACTCCTATATTCAGTCATTATTGAATTTAAACTTGCAATTGATACATGATTTACTGAAGCAATTGAAGTACTGAGCAGGATTTACTTTTTTAGCAACCATTCAATTTATCAGTTTTTTTTTTAATTAATTGTTTCTGTCTCATTGATGGCTTTTAACCACAGAATTAGATTCATCTATGCGCGCGGCTTCGGTAAAACAATCTAATTCCGTGCATTTAACACATTACATAGGACAGGGACTTCAGGACGTAATACTAAAGTGCTCAATTTAGTTTAAATTTACTGAAAGGTATAATCCGGACATTCGTTTATGATTTTATTGTCTCAAAAGCAAGTGTACTGTCATTTCTATCCGTATACGGCACTGCAACGATTTGCCTTACAAGATATCCGCTTGTCTACTTCTCGTGATGACGTCAGCGGTGTTACACACCACTCTGCACTCTGGAGGCATCGCGTGCAGTGAATGAATAAGCCGTTTTCGCGAGGAAGCTGTGAAAGCCAATGGGGTAGCAGTCACATGTGAATAATAACATGGACAACACGAACGAGGGTGAACTATTGTAATAGTTTATAAGCCTTCTTATACGTACCTGTCGACAAGTACACGGTATAATTTAATGACGCACATCATACAGAGAGTTCATTTTAGTCTGCTCGTGAAGCAGAATTTTGATCAGAAACTCGAAAGCGATTCCCCATCAACCATGTAAACATAATGCAGATTTACAAGTGTATGCAGATTACTTGTATAAACCCTTTTATGTAGACCTTAGATAAATTTATCGGTATCACGCTACCTACGAAAGGACTCGATTTATTGCCGAACACACGGAAGGTTTCCATTAGCCACTATTAGAAAAAGACTGAATTGTCTCTCCCAGAAATATCAGTAAAAAATCACTAGCTGCCCGACGTCACGTATCGCAGACACATGCTCATGGGACTTTGTTGAGTCAAATGCATCGACAGCCAATGCTTATATAGGCCTAGCACATATAAATACAAATCAGCAATATTTACCGTACATCTGCTCGTGTTTGCGGTTCATAGCCAAGCTTCAGAAATCCGAGCACGGGTCAGTCTGACAGTCAAGGAAATCAACACAAAAATTGTCAGCAGATAGAAGAGAATCAGGGTGAAAATTGATGTATTCAGAAATGGCACTCTTATTATCGAAATTAATAATATTGCGACGATGCTCATGAAAACGTAAGTAGAAAGGGCGGTTAGTACAGCCGATGTAGGCATTGTGACAGAAGTTACAGGTCAGGCTGTACGCAACAGAACGCGATTTTCTCAGTTGAAGTTCTACAACCAGTCCTTTTCATTCCTGGTTCAGCATCGATCTTTCAAGAAATACTGGTTGTTTTGCTTTACATGACCTTTATGAACAAATCATACTTCTTTTTTAGGTGTCTTGTCGCTATCGGAAAAATGTTCAGAGCAAGCGTGACTTTGCTGAGACGGCTGAGAGTGAAACCTCAGTGCTGCAGCCAGCGCTGTGTGTGACTGCCGTCCCTTATTGTCACCGTATCACAGCTGACGTCATCACCAAGAATTGTTCGACGCGTAGCGATAGAACTACGCATCGAGTTGTAAAACAACGGCACTAAATCAACTTAACTGATGCCGTAGTATCGATACGGGCCAACTTAAAGAAATTGGGTACTTATGGGTTTTCTCCCAGGGTTGCCGTGGGTATGGTTTGTGAGGTCATCCCCACAGCTTCCATAGCGCTTCTATGAGGATTCTGTGGGGATTATCCTGATTTTTGACATTCACTAGAAGCAATCAGAACTGACACTATCACACAAAAAATTCTGATTTTGCCAATTAACAAATTGACGAACAGTTCGCCATCTCCCCACTTAGATTCTATGAGATATCTATGCTGATTTGACATCCATAACACATTGTCAATGATTTTGAATGACTTATAATAGCTTCGTAGTGTCAGGAACGTCTGAAGGGGAAGAGCGCTACTACAACACAAGCCTCCTTTACTGCAGAATTGAATGGAGGCCTACATATACATACTTCAGCGTCCCGTGCCCTCAAAGGTCGATAGAACCAGGTTGACCAAAAAGTTCTATCGACTTTTGAAGGCGGGGGACGCTGAAGTACTTGTCATGATTTAGAAACTAAATTTAACAGAAATTCGATTGTAAAACAAAGGGGAACTACCTTTTTAATTTTCTCAATATAATTCCGATTTCACAGGATTATTAACTTACTCTTGATGCTTTTCAATGAAAACTATTATGCAACCGGTTTAAGGTCTCCTCACATAATGTTTCTTTTAGAAGAACATAAAAATTCTCATTTAATTCAATGTCAAGAAGCTCTCTGATTTAAAGAAAGAAAGGTGATATTAGTGGGATTGAAAAAGGACTGAAATAACTTCAACAAGCGCTCATTTTCGGTGCAGTAAATAGTAATATATGAATTCGTCTTGTCCCTAGGACTTTGAGTAATTGGTGTTCGCTTTGACTGAATTTCGCTTCAACTTACAGAGCTAAAAACGATTTCTCTCAGCATCGCCAGAGGTGCAACATTCAATGGCAAGGTAAAGGCATCGAATCGGTCAGGGGTATAGCGATAAGCGAAAATTTTGGTTACATCAAAGAAATCCCGCTGCACCATTGGCAATTCATCCGAAATCTTCTATCAACATCGTGATTTCTCTTTTCCTGCTTTTTCTATCTATATAGGCATGGCTCGTAACGAGCATTCGGTTTGCCTCACCAAAACTAAGCCATCACGCTTACTCTCGCAACGCATCGGCGTTTTCTGATTGGGCGATGTTCGGTACCCAAAAAAGTGCTCAAAGATCGGTCGTCCTGCTGTAGACGTGATGCAAAACTTGCAGTCGCACTTGCAACAGAAGGGAAAGCTGAAGTTAGTTAAAACTATTAATAGTCTGCACGAAGAACCTACTTAAAAGTAACAAATGAAACATGAGTTTAATTTCACAGTGATCGATAACCTTAGATTAACATTTCTTTTGACGCGTTTCATCTCGGCCTGCCGGCGGGAAACTTGTTAAGAAATATATAAACGCTTTCAGTTTGAAACTCCACCACTGAGTGATGGTCATGTTCCATGTGATTACCAAGAAAAACAGTACTGCAGTCGCTGCTTATGATAAAAATTATATCCAGTGTGATAGGCTGACTGCAAAATATTCTCATGGGACCTGGCCAAGTGTACTTTGTTTAACCATGTGGCCGGAATTGCACCTTTTGGCCAAGTACAAATTATATCAATTGGAACCCGCTCTCTGACAGTTTGGCAATCATGAAGACCATAATGTTCAATACAAATCCATTTGTCTGAGTTCGGCTGTGTTATAAAAATGAGTTGATAAGCTGGCAAGGAAATTGTAATCAAGAAAGTCATTGTGTTATAATCCAATGATCAAGGTCGGCAGCCGGCTTGCATCATGTCATAACTTCTTCTGAGACAGAAATATTACTTAGGCATCATTTATTTTGTATGAAGAAAATAGAATGTAGGCTACATGTAGGTGTCTTATCCTGTCGGGGTATGGGGATTCTGTGGGTATACCCACAGGTTTTTCTGTGGAGATAGGGTGTGGTGAGGATTCAAAATTCAATCCCCAAGGCAACCCTGTTATCTCCCACCCACGTTTTCAAATTTGCCTAAAATCCGTAGAAATGAATCAACCGTCACAAAACTTTATGTACAGGTCGGTGAGGATATTTTCTTCCTACATACCAAAATTTGAGCAATGCGGACAAGCACTTTTTGAATTAGGGGCGATAACTTGAGGTGCAGCTATGCCTGCAACTTGATTTGACTTCTTCTGACCTAAACGTCTTAGCAGAAAGCACGTTAGGTCAACAAAGTCATTTCTCGACAACTCGTAAAGTGATGATGACCAGGCCGCTTCTCTTAGACTAACATTTATAACTTAAAAACGGTGTTGCAAGGTAGTGGTAGTGGGAAGATCTCAAACTGCAGTGAATGAGACGAAGAGGGAGAGAGAACAATGCACACATAGGGCTTGCAATCTCGAGCCGTTTTTCCAATCCCGGAATTTTCGAGACATGACAATCGCAATTCCGGGATCTCGATGGAGATTTAGATAAAATTTTCAAATAATCAATTTTCAAGGAATTTTTCAAAAGACGTCACCTGCTTGTAAAATATATATCTCTCATAACTTGAACTAGACAAACATATACGTGAAACTAGTCAACTCGTAAAAAATACTGGCGAAGTATGGTAAGACACTGGATTGTGTCATCATTCAGTCTCGACCGCAATTTTGTCATGAACAGAACGGTCGCCGAGAATGCCCTTTTGGATTCAACCGATATTAAGGGCGCGGATTCCAGGGCATGCTTGACTCATTTCGTCGATCGAAGACTGCACTAATCAATGAGTAGATCACACAGTTAGTTTCACTGCGACTTTACGACTTCAGTCACTCAGAAACAATAACACACTATCATGAACAAATCAGGTCATGTTCATGTCCTCTTTTGTTGGTTCCCTTTTGAAAATTTGATTTCAATCCCCAGATAGAAGCAAGATAGAGTGCGTACATGATAATGTCGGATATCTTGGAAGTGCTGTGAACACACCGGCTCGCCAGTCGCCAAGCCAGAATCAATGACTCAGCTTAGCAACTGTTGTAATGGCGCAGATGTTCTGCAATGCATTAATCTCTAGCCAGTTGGCTCAGCTAACATAGCACGTTGGCTATTTATCAAAATCAAAACATAAAAAAATGTAGATATATTTTCAAAAAAGCCCTTGATTTCCTCACTATGTCACTCAGAATTCTGGGCCAATTTCTCAAATATCTCGAATTTCCTCAAGATTTCGAAGACGTAATCCCGTGATTTTTAATCTCGGAAAGAGGGTCGAGATTGAGATCTCGGGATTGTAAACCCTATGCACATACGAGCAACAATAACGCGTTGAACAGACGAAGTCAGATCAGGCTATTTGACATCGCTACACTTCACGTTATCGTCTCTAATGCAAAAAGTGCTTGTTCGATCTGCATAAATTCTTGTATGAGGGTAGAAAATATACTTAAGCACGTCAACCTGAAGTTTGTTGATGATTGATTCATATTTGCAGATCTTAGACAAATTTGAAAACCTGGGGGAGATAATCCATAAGTGCCAAAAATTGACCGCGGTACACCTTTGAAGTACAAGATTTGCATTTTTCACTGTCGATCATTCATCAGTTACTGAGCAGCAATACCATATGTTAACATAAATGGTCTTGTTTCCATTAATGCCATCAATTGATTTCGACTTCATTACTCCACTTCCATTTGAAAAATGAAGGCCATTTAATTATTTTAACTTTCGTATTTGCTTTTGCGAAGATTTCGAACAACTGGCATGTTCCCATGAATTTCCTTTTAACCTAGGTGATGAATGCTTGGACGATGTATGTATTTACTATGCTCATATGTCAGGTATATGAAATATCACCTGTATTAAATGCTTATCCTTAATAAGTATTGCCCAGTGCAGCAGCAATGGATACCATTCATAAACCATCGCTAAATACTGACGGCAATTAACGAGTGATTATTCAAAGAAGATCACGTGATCATGAGTTTAAAATGTAGTGGCAGAAACATAATCGCCTTCCACCACACGGTTGTGGTCAGCCCTGAACTCTTAGAATACTGGTCTTGAGTTTGCAGAGAAATTGCAAGAAGCATTCGCTGGCCAACCAAATCTGAGTACAAGCCTAGCGAAATTTTCCGGAAGAGGTTCAAGCTGCTGCCGGCCATGCCTTGCCGCACAAAAAGCCATGTCAGACTTCCTCTGTGTGAGGAAGTGACATCGAGGTCGAAGCTCAAGAGTGTTTCTGACAGATATGGTATTGACAGCCCGGAGGCATGCAACGCCGTGGAAATCATTCTAATGTGCATAAGGAAAAGGCTGAGGGCGGTGCGAGACAGTGTACTGACGAAATTGTGTCAAACTTGGAGAGCTGTCGTGCAGCTTGGAGGGCAATTAATAAGCTTACCAGAAGAAATGTTCGACGGCGGTTTACTATTCCTTCAGAATGAATTTCTCAACGGAATCAGTTGTTACTCGATCACTAAACATTGTTGATGAATGCTCAAACTCTAACTGATATAGACTTATATCCCATACCTCAGAGGAGCTAAACATCAATTGGAACGAATTCAACACTTCGCAGAAGTAAGGAAGGCGGTTAGCACAATGCGCACTGACGTCGCTCCAACTTCCGACCATACACCAAAGCGAGTCCTCCAACAGTCAGACCTTCAAGAAAATTTTACTACTTTTCTCAATGCTTCAAGCATTCTTGGATGTGAGAGTGATGTCCTAACTGAAATATTAAAACGATAGGTGATTATTTACACTGCTAACATACTTATATACTACTATTTAATGAATAATGAATAGCACAAATAACCCTGATTTTTTTAAAATTGGACGCGGTTAAAAACCGCTACGGGCCCTGATCAAAGCTTGCGGAACTCCACCGTTGGGGACCCTGAATGTAAACCTGTTAAGGGCCCCTGATGTGATTTATCTCCGGGCAAAACCGAAGAAAGGAAAATCACCATCATTGAGTAATCAAAGGGGAATCTCTATGATTTGTAGTGCCGCTTAACTGTTGAACAAAATTCTCATTAAGAGTAGTCCAGTGAATCCACACACTCTTCAACTTCAAAGTGGTTTCAAACCAGGTAGATCAACTATGGAGCAAATTCTGACATTCAGATGTGCTATTAAAAGCTGCAAAACTATGAAAAAGTCAAGGTCTATTATTTTTGTTGATTCCTATAGGCATATGACAACATTTATTGACTTCAAACCGTTCATCGTGAAAATATTCAATTTATAGCTTACATCGTTGCCCTGTTTAAAAAGCGTTGAATTACTGAGCTTGCATTCAAAAGTTCAAGAAGAACTCATCAACATGGACTGATAAATATAAATTGACATCTCAAAACACCCAAACTCACCGCTCCAGCTGACATATAATGCGTTTTTGCCGCTGAGTTGATCACTTGGTCAATTGCTTGCATGGAGAAATTGAATGTCATGAACTCGCAAACTGGTCGGAGACCGGCCTGAAAATCACAGAATGATTAAGGCATCTAATATACAAGTACATAGGAAACCCTTGAATCAATGTTGATTATAGACAGATAAACTTATGGATTCACAACAAAACAAATAGGATAGAGCAAATTAACTTACCATAGCAGCTCCAACAGCGATACCAGCAAATCCCATCTACAAAGAAATTGATAATGATTTGAAATATTCTTGCAACCTTTTGTAGTTAAGTCTCTAATTCTTCATATAATAGGATCTGACGGGACAATAAGAGCGGCAGCCAGGGGGCTTGATAAGATCAGTGACTACATTAAATTAACTTAGGCGAATTAAATTATCGCTCAAAGAATGAAAAGCAACTGGTTTCAAGCCTTGATACATTTCCAATAGCACTATGGCTACATATGCACATTACCATTATTCAATATCTTCACACGACTAGGTTTCAGCCGAAGGTGGTTGTGTCAATACCTTGGCAAAGAAACAGATTTGAATACATGATATTTTTTCAGGACCGTAGTAACTCCCATCTTTCAATGAACATTAACAACCCATACCAATAGCCAATGCGATAAATAGATACCGCATTTCAACTACTGCTCTTTATTACTGAAATATGATCATCACATCGTCAATTGTAGGAGCTTCTCAATCTGCGTCACTGACTAAGATGGACACTCACCTCTGTGATTGGCGTATCAACGACACGTCCATCCCCGAACGATTTCCACAAACCTTTGCTGACCTGAAAATGAATAATTATCAGAATTGAAAGAAGATCATTCACTTAATGTCAGCAATGTATAAAATCACGAAGTTCCATTAATTTGAAAATCTCAAACAATTTTCATTGAAATCATTCATTATGTTAAATAATGGATGATAACAATTTTCGGTATTCCAATGTCTACACAACGGAATGTCAGGCTTCTCACAAGAGCTTATTCTTGCATATTGACACCTAATGCGGATGGGTCTATTAAGTCTTGTAATTCGTTTACGGATTAGTAATGAACATTGAACATGCACCATGAGAAATGGTTGGATCATTTTCCTTAAATTGATACACATTTCAGAAGGTGGACAAACAAAATTTCAATTTGCTTTTTGAGGAACTTGTTGACGAAGACTCATGCACTTTAAGCCTGCTATACCTTCATCTACCTTCAACACGACACGAAATTTTTCAGCCGAAACACGAACATGACTCAATTCCTTTAATAGAGACTATCAGCATTGCTGATAGTTAAAGATCGCTGCGATTGATTTCAGAGGAAATTTGTCTTTTAAATACAAATTCTCTTGAGCGTGATGTTGATGGAAGATCACATGTCTTCATTAAGGGCAAATATACGTATTTGCCTAAATAATACCAGGCCTGTGATTAGCCTATGAAAAAAATTGAGGATTTTTTGTGAAAAATTTGAGGAATGGAAACGGAGCCTAATATGACAATTGCAAGAAAACTACAAATTTTAGCACGGATTTTGGGCCAAACTTCAAATCATGAAAGTCACAGCGAAGAAAGTAACCAAAGGGTTGACCACACCACACTTTTTGAAATTGTGTATATTGCAAAGGAATACTGACTTGGTCATAATCACTTACCGCGTTGTTACGAAATTAATTTGTTGGCTCAAGTATTATCTGCTTAAAATGTGTCGAACAGAGGATGTCAGATCAAGCTGCTGATATCGCTCTGCTTCACGCTATCGTCTCCAATTCAATGATGCTTGTCAGATTTGTATACTGTAATTTTTTGAATGTAGGATATATCCTCAACCACATGTATCTAGGGCTTTGCAACGATTAATTTTGACGGACTTTAGACAAATTTGGGAGGAGTAACCCATAAGTATAGAAACCTTAAAATCGTTGACGGAATGCTTGTGACTTTACACACTAATTTATCAATATTACTTTATGCCACATAAGTTTTGGTGGGTTTTGTTCACCTGTTAGCGCTTTGATCATATCGTTCCGATCTACATTCAAATGAACATGAATTCTCTCATACAACACAAAACAAGTGTCGGGAACAGGCTTGCCAGTTGAGTTGTTGGTCTCATACAGGCAAAGAGTGAAAGATTATCACCTCTATTCGCATGAAGTTGCGCAGAGATATTGACGTCCACATCTTGCAGTAGACCCAGGTTGAAAATCTACCAACCCAGTACTATGTGGTTCAATGTTTTAATTAATCTAAGTTCACATACAACGATAAGCAATGTGTGCACTAGTTTCACACCAACCTGTGTTCAGCAAATTATGAAAACGATCTATACGTGAATAATTCATCCAGGATAAATGTCGGTCGGCAGACCCTGGAAAATGTAGCTGCAAAAAGGCTCATGAGATAGCAGAGCTTCATACGCTTCCAAACCCCGCACGGTAGTGACCAGGAGGCAGGTAGACACTAAATTCAGGGACCATCCGCTTTACCCCGTCGGATGTGTTCATGTTCAGCGGAAATAAAATGGAAGAGAGTGAGTGAAACATACGCTTCAGTTGATAAGAGCACTGAAATCCATGTGGGCTGGGCTACCTATATGTTATCATATAATGGATATGGAAGATCGATATCCTTAAGTTCTTTATGAAGTACAGGCATGCATTTTGCAGCCATATAGTCGCAGAAACATATAAAGAAGGTTGTGAAAAAGGTCAGGATAATTAATGAAAATAATTGAATGTGCATTTTATAGTTGGAATTCTAAGCAATATTATGAAGTTAGAAGTAAAAAATTGCAGTGTTCAAATATACAATTTCTGTAGGTTAATCGCAGTGTTTCACTCATTAAATGAGTGAGTTCGACAGACAATAACTTCGGACAACTTCTCTGCTTAGCAAAATAGGTCCAGACGAACCGGAACATCTGCAGCCCTGTAGCTTGCAGAAATGAAAACGACATTCAACGTATTCAACGTAACAAAGTGCGTCAAGGTAACAAAATTAAAAAAAACAAGCTAACGACTGGTTAATTTTTGATGTGCTAAATATGACATAGCTAAAAAAATCATTATATCCTAAAATGTCTAGAAATTTAAAAATACTAGAAGGACAAGGAACGGTTCTCCTCTCATGTGGAATGAATTGGTGAGTAAGTCGCTCTTTTCAAAATTATGTTAATCACTTATATATTGAAAAGATTCTATTTAACAGTCTGCCCATTCAGATGATAAAAGGACAGGTCTGTTTCCAATCAAAATATCAGATCTAGCTAGCACGGCGGGATTGCGCTATCTAAAATCTACCAGGTGTGTGAGAGAAAAGTTATAAATCATGAGAGAAGAAAAAGAAAAGAAATATATCATGAGTGATTCATGATTAGCAGCATGGATGCAGGGTACATCTTACAGGATTCTATCTTAAGGTGCGTTTACACATGAAACTTTATTGCTGCCACCTAAATTGCACGTGTAAACGCTTCTGACACACTAGTCTGACACTAGATTGCTGACCTTTTTAATAGTTGCTGCAACCGAGTGTCAGTGAAAATATTGCACGTGTAAACGGCTCCTGACATTTTCTGAAAAGTGGCTGCAACAAGTGTCACTGCAGTTGAACGAGGTGCAACTTTTAACTGACACTTTTACCGACACTCACGTGACACGACCGTGATCGGAACACAGAAACCTGACTTCTTCGAGGCTGGATTTGTTCTTACTTTTTTCATTATCGCCTGTCATTAAATTGCTAATGATGTGCTAATATGCACAGTTCATACATACATATTTTCTGCTTTTGCTACTGCGCACTATTGTGCATACAGTTAACATCAATTTCAGCTTCATTTTGCTAGGACAGAATTGATTTTCCTGACTGTCATTATGCAAGAAACTCCACCTGCTTGTGGGAGTATTAAGCATTGTCTGACCTGAAATTCTTCACCACAGACATACGTGGAAATTCAATCGTCGACTTTGCAGTCGTGTATCGGTGCTAGGCCGCTTGACAACCGGTCAATAGATAAAAGCATCAGCAGGTGGGACTCATCTTTCTCGAGTAAAATGAATCACTGATTGATTGGTTGTTATGTTGACATCGACATCGGCAGATTTATACAACATTCAGCAAAACATCTTGTGAAACGATGACCGCTGGTTCAACGATGAATGAGAATGAAATGACACAAACAAAGTGTGAGTGGACAAGAGCATTAACCGATGAACTGATCGGTGAATACGAACTGTATCCG
Organism: Prostheceraeus crozeri; assembly: GCA_907163375.1. NCBI lineage: Eukaryota > Metazoa > Platyhelminthes > Polycladida > Euryleptidae > Prostheceraeus > Prostheceraeus crozeri. Next base: position 265,220 of record CAJQUW010004443.1, read on the forward strand.
TGTTTGTGGAACGCGACAGAATGAGAAGGTCGAAGCATGGAAGAAGATTGCCGGAAAATTTAAAATGCAGTCAATGAGGTTCAGCGAAAAATGCACAACCTCAGGACTCAGTTCCACAAAGAACTCAAAAAGCAAAAAACTTGCAGTCTGGGAGTGGTGCCGGCGACAAATTTTTATAGATTTTATAGCCGTCATTGTATCCATCTAACACTAAAGGCTTATTGTCAATCCTACCTTTCTTTTCTTCCAAAAACGATCTATTGTTTTGAAGCACACAATTGCCAAAATTATTCAGCAATAATGCTCCAGTAGAAAATCTACAATTAGACTGTTACATCAACTCAATACAGGCTATTTTCTTATTTCAGTTCTGCTTCTATGTCATTTTATCGTTGCACATAGGGCCTATAGCAACTAAAGAAACATAAATGAATAATAATAGTTTTCAAATAATCATAATTGGGTTCTCCGTATTTTTAAAATACTGTATAGGCTATAGATGATGCTGAGAGACAATTGTTAAAGAAAACCAATAGAAAACAAATTAGATAGCACAGCTCTTTTCTTTGTGCGAGTAATGAAGTATGAAATGAATAGCTTTCTTGTCAAAGTTAAAATTCATGTCAGATAAATTTATACAGCCACGAAACTTCACCATCGGGTGTCATGAAGAAATCTCGAAATTCCTCTCGTGTTGTTTTTGCAGAATCCGCAATATTGTTGCTGCAGCTTCTTTCAATTGGCAGCATGTTTGCTTCAAGCATTCCCATCATGCGCCAAGAACCGTCTTTAATTGAACCATTTCAAAGTTCTCTGTGTCAAATGAATCTTTTGGAGCATGCCTCTTCGCCGATTCTTTCTTCGTAATAAGATAGTTGTGCAGTACACAAGAAGCCAGTAAAATCATATTCAACCATATTCGCCGTTCACGCTTTGTTTTCTTCGTCAAGATGTATGCAGTAACTGCTGCAGCTGTTCGCTTTCTCGATGACATCGTGAAGAATAAGTGTCGACTAAAAGTGTCAATGTAAACGCTCCTGCAATCTCCAGCAATTTTCTGACTCATCATAGATCGATAAAGTGTCAGTAGCAATTTTTCCTCGAGTGTCAGCAACTTTTTAATGTCAAGTGTAAACGGCCTCTGCCATCTGATTGCAGGTGGCAGCAATAAAGTGTCACGTGTAAACGCGCCTTTAGCTTCTTGTTTGGAAGTTTACATATCATCACCATTCGCCGAAAAACAATACATTATCCGACATTTAGTCTGTAGTGTGTCGTATTTGAGGAATTTCTCATAGTTAAGCTATATTTGAGGAATTTTTGAGGATTTGAGGAGTAATAAACAAATTTGAGGAATTTGAGGAGTAATCACAGGCCTGTAATACAAAAAATTGGTACAGTTACTGCGGAAATGCTTCTTCAATTCCAGGATCTTTTGAACTTAGTGCTCACAGGATAGTTTAGAACAGGAACAGAGTCGAAGGTGTATTTATCTTTACCAAATACTATTCATTTGTCTAACCACAATTACTCCCTTCATTTACAGTTAATTCAATTTAGTAAAGGTCATTTACTACTTGATCAATTATTGAAATCGTAGAGAAAGAGTTCGCACCTACGATTTCGATCTTAAACTATCTTCCGTTCTCGACTATTGTTGAGAATAAAATTGAGTTGTTATAAATAAAAATGCACTGTGAAACTAAAACCACTTGTTTCAATAACTTCATGTCCTTTATCTTATGAAAAAACGAATGAAATGTTCAATTAAATAATTTCTATTGTGAATTATCACTAATTTATAGATAATATTAATAATTCATTTTGAATTCAAAAACTTGTTGTTCACGCAAATTAATTTATCAGTGGTAAATTCACCACACGTTTCTATCTATATGGCTGAAATAACTATAAAACGTTCCATTGAATAGGTCCAAGTGATATTTTCGTGTCATGGTTTGATTATCGTCTATTGGTTCATAATTGATTGTGTCCATTACAAAGCGCACGTTTGTAATGAAAAAGTACCAAAAGTTTGAATTTATCGAAGTAATTCAACATGCTGCTCAATTTGATCAGTTAAGAGAAAGCACTTCAACTATCTAGTAGTCATGCTATGTCAAGTTTTAAATTTGAACTTTCATGTTTTGAGCTACAGCTAGCTATGATTTCGTACGTCCGTAACACCCGGCGTTAAGAACGTACTATTTCACATCCGTACGTTCGTAACATTTCGATTCTGGCAACTTTTTGTCGTCAAGTCATGCTTTCCAAGATGTTTTCCATCATGTGGGAGAATTACTGTAACATTTGCTTTCTGGGAATCCCGATTACGGAATTTCATATCTAAAAACAGTTCTTCTTGGAGACCCAGACGAATTCATGTCGTTGAAGTTAGCACCAACTTTTTGAATTGAGTTTGTACAGAATAGAAATCCACATGTACAGGTATTATTGATGACACAGAGTTTGTACAGACATAAATTTTTCCAAAATTCGAACTCCTTCACTTTCAAAATTCAAATTTAAATTCGAAAAATTGGTGCAAGTATTGGTGCTACCTAGTTAGCGAGTTTGTGCAGCATTCCGATGGACAAATTCAGATACAAGAACAAAAAACTGAGTTTCTACAGCAACTTCCAGCATTTCCCTACACGAACAACCGGTAAAAACCGCCAAAAACCGTTTTTTTTTCAAAAAATGTTAAGATTTTCCACAAAAGTACTTGGTGCTACATGAAAAATGAGTTTGTACAGTGCTCTAACCGGTGGAATAGTGTTCTACTAATCGAGTCTGAGTTTGAACACACACTTCTCCGACACTCCAGCACTCCCGCGACCGGCATACTGGGTAGTATTCTTGTAGTTACTCATTTTTCATGTAGCACCAATTGATTTGTTCATAAACGGGCAGTGTTCTTGCACTTACTGTATAATAACCGGTATTTGCCGGTCGTAGGAGTGCTGGAGTGTCGGAGAGTTGTGTGTTCAAACTCAGACTCGATTAGTAGAACACTATTCTACCGGTTAGAGCACTGTACAAATTTATTTTTCATGTAGCACCAAGTACTTTTGTGGAAAATCTTAACATTTTTTGAAAAAATCAGTTTTTGGCGGTTTTTACCGGTTGTTCGTGTAGGGAAAATGCTGGACGTTGGTGGATGTTGCCGTACAAACTCATTTTTTTTCTTGTATCTGAATTTTTCCATCGGAATGCTGTACAAACTCGCTAACTAGGTAGCACCAATACTTGCACCAATTTTTCGAATTTAAATTTGAATTTTGAAGGTGAAGGAGTTCAAATTTTGGAAAAAGTTTTCGTCTGCACAGACTCTATTCAAAAAGTTGATGCCAACTTCATCGACATGACGAATTCCTGGAAATCATCAACTGCCGCAAGGAATCATTTTTCGTCTGCTCCTACGAAGAAGGTGAGTAGGGCATACGATACTATTTCTTAACCATTACAATTACATTAAAGAAACACTGCAATGAAGCTTAGGCAGCGGACATAAGTAGGCATAATCTTTGATATATGGCCGAAATGTGCACAAACCAGCATAGGTTTCAACTTTTCGATAATCTAGGTTTAGAGGTATCATTATCAATATTTTTTAAACCCCGAGTAATAATTAGTGCTTTTTTCTGTGTTAATTTACCAAAAATGTGTTTACATTTTTAGCATCAGTTAATCGAAAAGTGTTCAATTCTTCCGTAGGGTATTAAGTAGTCCACAATTATAAACAAGAGGAAGATTTTATGCACGATGTTCTATGTTCACATGCAGTAATATTAATTGATCTGATCAGGTATTCACTTATCAATAGTCCTCATGATTGGGTTTACATGCCATTGTTAAGTGTATGCAATATATTGACTTCTTCCAGAAAGATGAAAAAATCTTAGTAGGCCTATCTGAGAAATTTCAACAACTTGCTCTATTTGATTTCAACAACCTGCTCGATCTGTTTTCAACTTCAGTAGGTCTAGCAATAATACAACGCAGAGGATGTATTCAGATTCGAATTGATGCGAGTGCGTGTTTCAGGGAATCAATAAATGCTAGGCTGTTCGTGACATTATTATCATATTTCAGATAGGAAAACGTATTGCAGAGTGATGAGTAGTTAATAATGTGAACGCAAAAAGTGAGGATTTAAACGAGGATGCGAACACGGCGTTCCAAACATGTAAATATGAACATTTGAATTCGAACCGCGTTCCAATCATGTGAATAGGAACCACGTTCCGATTGGGATTTGAACTGAGTTCGGTACAATCAATTGTGTACTGAGGTTGTAACAGCCTGTTCCGAGATTGAATTAAAGTGAGTGAATTAGAACAGGGATGCGAACATTTATTTCGGAACTTGAATAGATAGTTGTTTGTTTTGAGAATGCTTGCTCAAATGCGACAATTGTGACCATTGTGACTATGATGACAATTTTATTTATTTTCATAATGCGTTTACAGATCAGAAATTATGTTATGAATGTTCAATTATTTGCTAATCAGAATCCCATTTACAGAATTTGTGAAATAAAAACAAGAGGTTTACAATGTAAGTGTAATTAACCATAAAAAATGAAGGAAGGTAAGTCACGTCCCTCGGGGGACTCCGTTAACTTCAAGAAGTCCTCGGCCCATTCGAGGAATGTTGCATTGTTTGTGAAGTCGTGATCACACTCATGTATAGGACACTTCGCCGACAGTCCTTTTCTCCTTTGGAGTGCTGTCACTGTTATAAAGTCTTCCAGAGTTCCACTTTGCATCCGCAACACAAATTAACCTTCGCATCCAACGCTCCACCCATAATTATCTGGCGTTCATTGTGGTAACAGAACAGTTGTTTCTGGGTACTCATCATGAAGTAGATTCGTAATAGATTCCTAATGTCTACTCAAGTCACGAGGATTAGAACTTGCTTAATTGGAACAATGTCATCCTTATATATCCCTTTAGGGAAAATCGGAACCTCTCTGATTGGCTGTTGGGAGTTCTAATCCTCAAGTACCATATTGAAAGTTATCTCTTATAATTACGCTAACCATGCATAGTATCACTACACCTCCCGCTCCTCCAGCTCAAGTTGAAAGGATCGAATCGGAACAGGTATTCGGAACAGGACCGATGAGGATTGCATGGTACAGAGTAGTGTGTTCGAAACACCGGTGGAGGCCTTGACAACGGTGAAGACACGCTGTGGAAGAGATGTTCGGAATGCGCCCAGGAGGATCCACACGAAGCGAATATGTGTGCGTATGGAACCCGATGAGAAAAATCTCACAACTGCGCTGGAGTTCAGCATTATAGAACCACCAACGCCTCGCCGCTGCCCTGGTGCCCCCAAGAAAACAAGAGTGTGTGTTCGTGTTGACTTAAAAATACTCATTCCTTTTCCCAATATCAACAACATGTAACTTTTTATCTTAAATATGACTATACATAAATGAACAATCTTGTTTTGTAATTTCACAAATTGAATTCCTGTTAAGGTTCGAATCGGAACTGGGGATATATTCATTTCTGAAAGTTATCAACAGGTATCTCTGGGTTTAATGTTTCTAAGTCAAATATTTCAAATGCTTGTACCACTTCAGGATGATATCATAAACATTGCATACAATACATCATTAGTTAGAGAATTAAAAGAGCTTTCGAATGATATAAGGCATGTACCCATTCGATGAAAAAATCTCTGTTGTATGCAAGTGCATGCACGAAGTAAATTAATGATTTCAAATTTCAAAGTTTCTCAACTAAATTTTATCTATCTTTCAAAGGTTTATAGCTGGTCTGGATGGTGTCATACATGTTGCATACAATACATGGTTGGAAAGAGAATGAAAAGAGCTTTCAAATGATGTACGGTATGTACTGATTTGATGAAAAAATCCCTGTTGTATGCAACTGTATGCAATTGTGTATAACAAGAAAAAATTCTAAGTTTTTATCATAAAATGACCAAGTTTTCAAATTTCTAAGAATTTTCAAAGTTAAAGTTTGAATCTCAAATCAGTAATATACATAACTGTTTGATCACTGACCTTTGACCTGACATTGACCTTTGACGAAGCGCTCTCGAAATTTTTCGGATTATAGGGTAAATAAATTTTAAACTCGAAAATTTATTTACCCATGGGGTCCGGGTGCCATAGCTACCTTTTTTTATTTCCTAACCCTAACCTAACCTTAACCCTAACCTTAACCTTAACCCTAACCCTAACCTTAACCCTAACCTATTATTTGAATTTTGGCGCGAAATTTAAAATTTCGAAATTTGGCGCGAAATTTAAAATTTCGAAATTTGGCGCAAAATTTGAAATTTAGCTATTCCAGATTTTAATATTATCTCCAAGAGTTTTAAGCCAATATTTCGTCGCGAAAATTAAACTTCAGAAATTGACATGCAATTCAAATATCTTAAAATATTGACTTCAAACATGTTACCATATATATATATTTACAAATTGAATAATTAATTTGTATGTATCAATGTTCAAACTCTCTGAATTCATTTGGATTAACTTGCTTGTGTTTTTAATAGATACATATAGTACATTTTATATTATTTACAAGAGTCATATTCATAGCATTTGATTGCCATTCCATTCTAATGGATAAAATAAGCCACCTAATTATTATTTTGTTTAAAATTGTCAAGTTTGTTTTGCTGTACGAAATTGATGACACGATGTCATCAAGTCTTTGTTCATGGTTCCTTTGTTGAATCTATATATAAAGAAATTGTAGAGCTCCGTTCTTCACTCAGTTTTGAATTATTTGGTGTGCATACAAGACCTCGTTCTCCGCTTCCTCGTTTCGTCGATTTACAATTATATTTCTGAAGTGAGTTTCATCATTTAGTATTTACTACTTTCTAAGTTTGGGAAATAGGTACATTACTAACTTCTTATAACCAAATAGTTTAAAATACATGGTTGGCTTTTAGGATAGGAAACAACACAATGTTATATTATTAATCACAAATCCTTACTTCGTTTTTTATTATAGCATATGAAATACACATGAATCAAGCGATCTTGATTGATGTAGTGCTTGAATTTAAATAAAAATCGCAAGATTTCGTTTCTAAATAATAAAACACTAACACATTAATTTCATTTTCAATCAGCTGTTCTTCTAATTAAGATACTTTTAATCAATCTCTACACTTTCGTTTTTTCGAAAAGTCAGCTTCGTTTCAATGTTTTTTTCGAAATTAAATAACATTTACTCAGCTGATTCCAAACCTGATGTTTCTATATCAAAAACACCTCTTAAAAATTGATTTAAGAGTTCGAATCTCGGTTTCTGTTTCATCTCAATATTTTTCTAATTGAGATTATTAAACTTTTTAATATTACTTCTTTAAGTTTGGAAAATAGATTCATAAATGAGTTCTAATCTACAGAGAGATAAGAATATAACAAACGATTATTTCCTTTGTAGAAATGGTTCGAACGTCAAGCATTTCCCGACAGAGACTTATTTTTCATTATTGCAGTACTTGCAATTTGCCGGTTCGCCACGCTAGCAAAAGCAGTCATAAGGGTTTCTCTTTTAAGGAGGATGGTACATACCTGTATTGCCTTACATGTAAGGCATATCTAAAGAGCACTGAGAAGGCGAACAGTGAGGAAGATAAGGCGTTTATTCAAGCCCATACTGCCTGTGCACTTGGTAATGGACGCAAAGGCATCAATCTGACCTCGACCGCAGAAAAGCGGAAATTGGAAAGATTGTTTGCCAAGGAGGACAGGCCGGCGACAGGGGTTTTGAGCCAATGTGATCAGGTCGCGAAAACTTCTAAACCTCCAAAAAAGGCGCGATCCATCAGAGTAAAGTCGAGAAAATTCATTGATAGTGACACGTCACTATCTGATTATGAAGTGAGTACTGTTAAATGCTTATTTTAAATTAGGGTTTTAAATGAAACAATGATGAATGTCACCTACGATTCTAGTGCAAGTATGCATGTAGTAAACATATTTTTTAACATTTCAGAGTTCAGAACTTCCAACGAAGAGTGCCAAGGTAGTTTTAAAGAAATTGCCTACAGCAAGAGATGTAAGTATTTTACAGTCAAAATGTTTATGATTATAAATATGTTTTACTACTAAACTCTTTCTTTCAGCATTTCAACAGTCTGCCACCTGTTCCGAAATTGACTATGGTGGAGAAAAAAGTAAATCCACATCCCGTAAGTATTATATACAAGGTCTATACGTATATAACTAGAAATTTTAAAACATTGTTAACTTTTCAGCTGTTCCAAAGTCTGCCCCCTATTCCCAAGTTGAGAACGGTGGAAAATAATGGATGCCAGAGAACTGTAAGTATGATTGTTCCAGTCTACACTCACGGAAATCTATCATGTCTTAATAATCACTCTCTAATCATTTGTCTTTATTCCTATTGCAGGCAATTCGATCTTTATCACTGAGAAAGACTCGAGATCGCAGTGTCCTCTCAACGCCACCTACCTCAACGTCCATGGAGGACAATGAGGAAACACCCTATAGCATCCGCGAGTCCCCATCAGATGAGTCCTCTTCGGATGGGTCCTCTTTATCAGCGACATCATCGCCAACTTCTTCTGATGATGACAGTGATGATGGTAGAATTGCTAAGGTAAGGACAATATTAGGAATGAATATGAAAGCAGATAATTGAAATGTAAAAAGATTGTAACAGTTAAATTTTGATTTTAGAATAGTTCATACAACGTTGAGGTGGAAGATGGATCAGATCATGAGATCATCATGACTCCTAAGGTAAGATACACATGTTTACACGTGTTTACATTATTTAGATATTATTATATTGTTAATTCTACAAACATTATTAACTTCTTTCCCATATAATGATGTATGGATAATACAAATATTTTCTATTCTCATTACAGGATGCAGCGGTCTGCGCATCACAGGAGGAAGTATCCTTCTCGAACATTCGATCGTCTCCAACCTGCAGCGTCCGCTTCCCCTTCACTCCTATACTGGAGTATAGGGGTGCATCACCACCGCACACAGCACAACCACCTACCCCGGGGACTGCTCCTCCTACGACTTCCCACGATCCTCCTCCTCCTACTACACCATCACCTACGACTTCCCATGATCCTGCTCCCCCTACGATCTCCAACACTACTGTCCACGCTCCTGCTTCCATCATGCTGCGAACCAAGGAGTACAATGTTGATCTAGATGAATCTAATGACAATAGTGAGTTGAGGCGCTGTGAGGAGCGACTGCGACTCGCTGAGGAAAGGGAAGCGAAGTTAAGGACTGAAAATCGGGATTTAATCCAATCTGTTCGAAATTTGACGCAGTCAAACTTACATATGTCATCACTCCTTTCAAGAGGTAATAAGCCTTTTGAAAAAGAGACTTTAATGCATATTGAGTATGCAAATTCGAACATTGAAAAGGTGAGGCTGACTCACATGGAAGACAGGGGTGCTTGCTCTGCACAGTGTCAGCACATCAAGATGTGCCACAGTGGCATTGTAAAATGCATAAAAATGTGATGTACTTTACTTTTTTCTTTTGGAAAATGAAAATTGTTGTACATCCTGAATTTTTTCCTTTATATCATCGGTGATACTACATCTATCTCAAAAGTGAAGAGATCGGAACAAATTCTATTGGGTGGTAATAGCTCTGACGTCATAGAATGATGAAAATATATAAGGACTATCAAAAATTATAATCCTCATCATTTACTATTAAGAATGGTTGTCTGTTTCAAGTGTGGAAAATCTTTTACTCTTTATGGCAATTTGCAACGTCATGAAAAATTTTGTAAGTTGGGGATAACATATAAGTGTAGCAAGTGTCCATATCAAACGAATAGGAAGGATAATCTAAAGCGACACAATCTAGTTTGCAATTTAAGTTCAAATTCTCAAAATATGTCAGTTGTTAATCAAGTAGAATCACAAAATAATCACATATTCAGATCTAGCATTGTTGAGCCAACGTCTAGACATACGTCAACCAGCGCTTCAAATAATACCTTTATGCAATGTTGCTCCCGTTGTGGTAAAAATTATAATTCTGTTAGCAAATTTCGTCAGCATATGAATGTACATAATACAAAAAGTGAGATGAATATTCATAATAATCATGGAACTCTAAATCTCAGTGAAAGCGCACTTAATGGGCACGCTCGTGTATATGACATCACACCATCAACACATACAATCGACATTAATTCTTTTTTATTGAGTATGCGACCTATATTAGGGAACTTAGTGTCAAACCTTCTAGAACAATTTCAACTACGTGGCCGTCAAATTGCACAAATTCGTTATGTGCGATCAGATCCTCAAGAAGATGAAACGTTTCTCGCACACTTTACATCATCATCTACAAACTATATTTATGACTATGATACCTGGTTCCAAGATAATTTGAATAGTCTTTCAAGCCATATTGAAGCATTTGCAAATAAGGGTAGCAACTGGGTTATAGATGAAATACTTAATATTGAATTCAATGTTATTACCAGTCAACTACTATCCGGTGGACAAACATTTACTCTACCAAAGAGCTTAAAAGATTCTAAGGCTGTAATCAATGTACACTCGAATGTAAATGACTGCTTCAAGTATTCAGTTTTATCAATACTACATTATGATGAAGTACTTCACTCGAGGAATGAGATGAAATCATATAGCAAGTGGACATCAGATCTGAATATGGATGGCATTGCCACACCAGTATCAATAAAAGATATTTCTAGGTTTGAGAAAAATAATGACATCAAAATTAACATTCACTTTTATGAAAAAGGACTCAAAGGTGTTCGTTATAGTAGCAACTTTATTGGTAAACGAACTGTCAATATACTTTTAATTGTTAACAATGAACGCGCACATTATTGTGGAATCAGAAAGATATCGAGACTATATAGGAAAATTAATAAAAGATTTAAACATTACTGTGATCGATGCACCCAATCGTTTACATATAAGACAACTCTAGACCGACATTATCAATTTTGTGTTCGAGGAAAAGCGCAAATAGAAAAAATGCCTAAACAACTACAGGTAAGTATAAGTAGCATGGAATATCATCTAAGTCCACCTTTAGTAATTTATGCAGATATAGAGTGCTACATCGATAATAAAGTGCATAAACCTGCAGCAGTTGGAGTTTATCATGTTTGGCGCAACGCTCTCCAATCAAAATTTGACAACGAATATTACGTCTTTAAAGGAGAAAATTGTATTACGAACTTCTTAAATCACCTAGAAAATGTAGCTCAAAATTTGTATGACAATCAGCGTGCAATAAGTAGACAACCGATGTCTCTATCCCATGATGAAGAAGAAAAACACAAAAGCGCACAGAGTTGCAGTAAATGTAAATCTAAGTTCAGTGATGATTGTATCAAAGTGAGAGATCATGATCATATAACAGGAAAATATAGACAAACATTATGTAGCAAATGCAATCTTCGATTGAAACTGAATAGGCGGAAACTGCCCATATTTTTCCACAACTTCAAGAATTATGACAGTCACATCGTTTGCTACAAAGCAATTGGAAAGAAGAAACCATGGAAATTAGAAGTGGTAGCAGCCACAGCTGAAAAATACATAACTTTATCCACTAGTGTACCTGTGAACGAGTACAATGGAAAAACAATATATTTTAAATTAAAGTTCTTGGATTCTTTTCAATTTCTATGTGCATCACTAAGTGAATTAGCAAAAGGATTACAAGTGTATAAGCATGTAGAAAAATTAAGAAACGAATTTCAACTGATTAATGATGACATCCTATATCAAAAGGGATTGTTTCCCTACTCATATTTTAAAAGTCTAAATACATTGTTGGAAAATAGTCTACCACCACAAGGTGAATTCTATAATGATCTCACACGAGATCATTGCTCAGACAAAGAATATGAACACGGTTGTAATGCGTGGATTGCTTTCAGTTGCTCCAATTTTGGCGATTACATGCTTGCATATCTCAAATTAGATGTGTTATTGCTGGCAGATATTTTTGAAGTCTTTAGATCATTGAGTCAAAATGAAGATGAGGTGGATCCTGTGAATTTTGTCAGCCTTCCACACCTTAGGTTTACTTCAGCTTTGATTTTCGCTTCATCTGATCCTCCACACTACATACAAGATGAAAACATGTACAATCTATTTGAAAGAGGAATAAGAGGAGGTATGACATTTACAAATATTCATCGAGCACGTGCACGCATTACGGAATTACAAAATAATACAAATGAAAGCCGTCACTTATCCTACATAGATGTCAACAACCTTTACGGCTCGTCACTCAGCAAGAGTCTACCACATTCAAATTTCAAATGGTTGAATGAAGATGAAATGGACTACTTTTCAAACGAAGTTAACATTCAAGCCATAGATGATGATAGTCAAATCGGGTATATTTTTGATTTAGATTTGGAATATCCTGCAAGCATACATGATGACACTGCCGATTTTCCATTGGCGCCAGAAATGCAGATGATAGAACAAAAAATGTTTTCAAGTTATATGAAAGACTTGTATAAAAAAGTAAGACCAAATACTAACTTTTCTTCAACTAAGAAACTATTGTTACACCAATTTGATAGGGAAAATTATGTTATACACTATTCAATATTAAAATTTTATTTATTTATGGGCATGAAAGTCAAAAAAGTTCATAGCGGTGTAAAGTTCACTCAAAAGCCCTGGTTAAGAACGTTCATTGACATGAATTCCCAAAAGAGAGCTCAGTCAAGAAGTGATTTTAAAAGTCATTTTACAAGTTGAAGAATAACTCTTTATATGACAAGACAATGGAAAATGTAAGACGAAGGAGAAAATTCAGATTAGTTAATAGTGTTGAGCAATGTCAAAAATTATCAAATCATCCACTCTATGTTCAGCATAAGATCTTTGATGAAGATCTAGTTGGCATGGAAATGTACAAGCCTTCAATGATGTTGAATAAATTAATTTATGTTGGTCAAGCAGTTCTTGATTGTAGCAAGTTGGAAATGTATCAACTATTTCATAATGATTTAAAAAGATGTCCACTGATAAATAGAACGCGACTTTGTGGCGGTGACACTGACAGTTTTTTCCTATGTTTATACACCTCACCTTCTATCCGTCTGGAGGACATACTTCTATATTTTGGTGAAAAATTTGACTCTTCAAACTATGATGTACATCACCGACTATACTCAACTACAAACAGAGCTAGGTTGGGCTGTTTTAAGGAAGAGTGTGCGGGAAAGTTGCTTGAGGAAATGATCTTATCAAAACCGAAAATGTATTCAATGAAATATCTAGATTCATCTTGCCACAGCATCAAACGTGCAAAAGGAGTGCAGAGAGCTGCAGTTAAAAAACTACAACATAATGATTATAGGACCGTGTACTACAGTGAAATGGATACAAGTGAAGAAATGACAGTAATTAACTCGAAAAACCACTTAGTTACTACAAAATCATTTAGGAAGCGAGGACTTTCACTCTGGGAGGATAAGCGCTGTTGGTTAAATAAAAATTTGTCACTACCATATGGACACTACAGCTTGGGACTTCCCCCACCTTCAAAAAGAAGGAGAATCCTTCCTGCTATAGGTGATGTGGAATAAGTCTAAATAGATTCAACAAGGTAATTTACAAGTAAAGTAACCAATCGTCATATCTTCCTGCTTAGTTATGCTTACTAATATATAGGTTGTCTAAACACAAAATGAAATTTCTACATTTTTCCGATGTGTAGAAATTATTACTAAAATATAGGTAGTCTTATTATGAATTTAAGACATAGCACTCAACATCATTCCGATATGTTGAGATGTGAAATAGCAAACTTTATGCAAACAGATGAATTAGGTTTATATTTGAAAACATGCCTCATTACACTAGAACATGGAAATTAAACGACTTACAAAGCGTTCACATAACAAATTCTAAGAAAGTAGTCTTTCGTCACTCAATAACAAATAGTGGTGGAAGACATCGTGGCGTTTGCATTAGCCTTCACGCATTATCTTCACTGAAAGACTTCGCTGATCTGATTGACAACCACAAGACTCGACTGAAGATTCCCCTCGATCAAAAGGTATGGATAAAGTGTGACTCTACCGTCAAGCTGTACGTCTGTTCACCAAAGAGGGAAGATGTTGACTATCGATTCTTCCGTTTCAGTGACGTCACATGGAGAAACTTTACAAAGGAGATACTACCACACATGATTTCATTCATTAAGGATGGAGGACATCAAGCGGATGGAAGTTGTGAATCGGATGTTAACTTCAAAAGTAAACTCAAAACTCAATCTTCAAGAGATCGAGCGGTACATTCCGAACCGAAAGCAATGGTTATTAATAAAACACAAAATGAAGCCGACAACGAACCTGCATCAGGGAAGACCCTCAATGTTAACATGGAGGATACAGAGGAAGGATAAATATGTGACTATCCTATTCTTTCCAAATGGAACAATCCAGTGTGTTGGTGGCTTCTCTGATGGTGATCTACCATATCTACATTCTAAGTTGGAAAATTTACTTAGAGACTCATTATCTAAATGGGAAGTGAAGACAATGACTGTGCTATGTGAATTGAACTATCATTATGACTTTCGTAAAGTCACATCATCAAATAATCTCACTTATGAAGTGGAACTATTTCCAGCAGCACAGATGACTAACTGGCACCCATATCATGTTCATGTATTCCATAATGGAAAGATTGTGATAACCGGCATTAAATACATAAATGATGTTCCTACCATCCTATGTGATTTGAGAAAAATATTTGTGAAATCTACATTGTAGCTATGTAAATATTTAGAAAAGAACTGTACATTTGTAAATACATATTGAAATGTAAACGTGTTTTGCTTTCCCTCTAAACCCAACGATTTGGAACATAAAAACAAGGATATTAAATATATAAGGATATGCAAGGATATTAAATATATTAAGCATATAAAATAAAACTTTATTACAAAACAGTTTCAATATACTTTGTAAGAATTACATCATTTTTATAGCAGTCTTTCGAAAAAAGTTGTAAAACACTTTTACAGTAATTTTTTAATGGTCTTTCGTTGACGAAATATAGCACATAACCGCCGCACATGAGAGATACATTGCTTTGGAGTGGAAACGATGTAACTTTCTTAATCGTCCAGGAGAACCTATTCATCCATAGTGCAATGTCATTTAAGCGAGGTAGATTAAGAAAGTCAAAATATTCAGCCACTTTATAGCGATTGATGTACACTGCAACCCAATGTTTACCAGGAAGATTGTTGCTGTCCATATTGATGATAAGCGAACAAGGATAGAAAGGAATTGAATTAGGTAAATTATCTCTAGAAAAGACATCAAGAAATATTGACTTGGAGTAGGGATGAGCATTTCCCATTTTCCTCAAGATTTCGGTGTTGCTTAGGTTACTCATCTCTGATAGCTGACAGTTACGTCTCGCATTCTCGTTATTTCAACTTTGCTATCATAGATAGCATAAATGAGGCAAGTAATTGTTTTCTTCAAAGGTGACTCAAATGACACCTCTAGTCGTAGATTACCAGGCTTTGTAACTCCTACGCTTTCACCGCCTAGATCTGCATCTGCTGTGAGATTGTATATAATGAAGAAGTAACCATTTTATACATATCCATTGTAATTCCATTTGAATCATCTGTGTTAAACATGCTCAGTGCAGTGAAAGTAGAACCATATTGACGTGCAAATTTACCCTCTTTAAAATTAGGCTCATAAGCTTTGCAAGCAACAAATTTTCCATCCTGATAGAGTGCTAGTTTACTAACGTTAAAGTGTTGGAAATTAAATGGATTATTTTCAAAAGCACCAATAAATGACTCATTTTCCACAAATGTGATATACACCGCCTTCGGCATCGCAGTGGGAAAAAGATTTGGGTAGGCATGAGAGGATGATCCCGCACCAATTGTGAAGTTTGTTAACACACTGTGATTAACTGGATATATTGCATTGCTTTTCCTCAATCCTGTCGCATGCTCGTAGATGACTGACGGGTTCATTGTTACTCTCCTTACATTGAGCACGGCACTACTTGTGTTGATTTGATAGTTTGTAGCTCCAAAAGCCATTAACGCGAACTCAGGATTTGCACGAATAAATTTTATTTGCATTTTAACCTGTGATAGTAGATATCTAGATTGACGAAGGAAATCAAGATAGACAGGTCCTTTCAAGTATAATTCCTTTGAATCTGCTGTCAATTCCATTCGTTTTGTCAAACCTCCATTTGAAACATCATCAAATTTCCCTTGCTGATCATCATACCAGCCGGCAACTTGCAAGTGTGACTGTTTAGCTTGCTTCTGAAATTGCGTCATTGTATTTATGTATGCTCCATAGGGATATGCTCGATCCCCTCCTTCAATCTGTTTGTCATTCAATATTAAATACACATCTGAGAATAGACTGGCAATAGGAAGATTTGTTAATCCCACTTTATCCTTGGTTGAATCAATATTGGTACCATCAGTCTTCTTAATTTGTATACACAATTCTAAATCAATGGATTGACGGTCAATATAATCTTGAGGATTAGCAGGTATATCAAACTGAATAGGCTGTTGGTTGCCATCGATATTTGTTGTGGGGAATATGTCTACAATAGTTGAGGAAATAATGTCAGTTTGATGAGGCGGTGAATCAAAGAAACACAAAGCTGAATTGATACTCTGCATCGTATTAGCTTTACAAATATGTTGTTTTCCTTCGTTTTGACTTGTTTCCAGTCGCTGTGGAATTTCGTTTGCGCTTTCTTGCTTTCACACGACGTCTTGATTTAGAACGTGCTGCTCTGGTGGGCTTTTTACTTTTCCTACGCCTTTGCTTAGTAACTCGACCTGATCCAACTTGTCTTGACTTCCTACGTTTCTTCCGAACTGTACGCCTCGTCTTTGTTAAATCATCTAATGCGTCTATGGCAGACTGCTGTGGACGCAATTTCATGGATTCACCGATATTCTCCCCTTGAAGTGCATCAGCTGCAACATTTGCACCAATGTCTAAAGCTCTGTTTCCAACCCGCTTCATGAATGGTACGCCATACTTTTTGAGTGTTGGGAGAACCATACGTCTTAGTGCACCGAATATGCCTCCTCCAACTTGTCGTCTACCTCCAGCAAACACGGGATAGCCGCTCTGATAGGATGGACCACTGTAAATGCCTGACATTATGTCCTGTGGATAATTATAGATCCTACAATAGCGTAAAGCCTTAATCTCGTGTCCTGATGTGTAGTGTTAAAACAGTAACAACACCACAGAATGGTACTACTTCACCAGTGTCATCATGAATTGATATGTCAATTCTATTGATGACATTTCTGCTCATTGGTACATACATTGTGTTAATAAATTCTCGATTGATTAGTTGCTTCCTCACGGATGAGAGCGGAAATGTGCGCAAAAGTGGGGCTTCAATGTCACCAACCCTTGTATATTCAATGATGTTACAATAGACGTACAAGTTGCTTATATCCCGCTCTAATGATGGTGTTGTATCGCCTGTTGATGTACCTTCATAAATAGTTGATTTTGAGAATCCCAATGTGGTCGTTAACACGCTATCCAGCTTGATAAGAGAGTTCTTTCCTACCTTTAGAATCATGCGTTTCTTATGTGGGTCATAAGAAAAGTGATATTCATCTGCATCAAGGTAATCTACACCAAACTCATTTAACTTTGTGCACAATTCATATGGCGTTTTCAAGCTTTCAATGTTTAAATTAACTCTTTTTACCAGTTCACTAGAAGTAGTCAATTCATCACCCACAATGTCTTCGCTGTATACGTGGATATCCCATGAAACGTTTGTTGATGCTTTGAGTTTAGAAGAGGATAAATGAACCTTGTATGTATCATTTAATTCTGTCAGCAAAGGTGCGCTTTCAAGGCCTTTAAACATCCCAAACATTTCAGATCCGAATTCAATAACAGCGGACTTAGACCTTTCCAATGGTGTCTTTTTACTAAAAACAAGAAATTCTACCTCCGTTTCAACAGTAAATAAAGATACTCTCTTTCTTATATTCACAAGTCATTAACGTTTCTGGCACTGATCCTTGAATCTTTCTTGCAACGTCTTCAACACTTCTAATAACTTCAAATTGATTCTTTACTCGGATGCTCCTTTTTTGTAATGCATACAATGGCACGATTCTACATCGAAAATCAGTGACTTTCCTCTCCGAATTCCACCCACGTCCATTATACCAATACCTTGATGAGAATGTTGTTCTGGAATACCCTAAAGTATGACTCATATCCTTATCCAATACAAGAAGAACATGCTTCCCTTCCTTCAACAATTTTGTTGACCCCTTTACGACTGGTCTGTAGAATTTATTCAAAGTCAGCTTAAAGAGATCATTTATTCGTTGAAACATTCTACCGATTTCCTTTTCTGTATCTTGCAAGCTCATTGTAGTAATGTACATAAGACCGTTCCAGGACAGGCCAAAATTCTCAATTTTTTGCACCTTTCAAAAACGACTAAATTTATCAATTTAGGTCTTAAAACTTGAAAAAATGACATAAATTTAAGAATTTTGGTCATTTTTAAATGAATATAAAATTCTCAAATTTTGCACTTTTTAACACGTCTAAATTCATAAATTTAGGCGTTTTTAAAAATACTGAATTTTTCAAATTTTTCATAATCTTAAAATTTGAGAAATACAATTTTTACTCTTAAAATCATGACCGTTCCAGGACACCGAAAATCATAAAAGTCAAGAATCTCAAATTTGAGATTATGACATTTTACTCCCAAAATCATGACCGTTCCAGGACACCGAAAAAATCATAAAAGTTACGAAACTCAAATTTGAGATTATGACATTTTACTCCCAAAATCATGACCGTTCCAGGACACCGAAAATCATAAAAATTGGTATTTTTAAAAACGTCTTTTAAATCCATTTTTCAGGTTTTAAAATATCAGATAACTAAAATTATGTGTCTAAAAATATTTCTTTAAAAATGGAAGAAACAAAAGTGGAAGAAACCGCTAGAATATATCCTTCGTTATCTCAATTAAAAACAAGTGAAATGGATCTATTATTATTAAGATTAGAGCATTATGATAAATTAATAAGACGCAATTATTACTTAGACATTCTTCGTCATTGTATTCTCAACATTATTTAAAGTACTAATTGTGTGAACTAGAAGATCATTGTAACTCATAAACTCAAAATTATTCAATGAACCCGTACATTGGCTGATAATTGAAGAGACAGAGATTGAAGAGCAGCTTTCCCCATAAAATTATCGTGGAATCTCTTGTCATTTCAATTTACCCATCGATAAACTTTTGACATTTCAATTTACGCGTGCGTAAAAGTTTTGACATTTCAACTTACCCCTACGTAAATTATTTTCAGTATGTTTTCAAAATCCATTTAAAAAAAATCTGTTCTCAAAGTCAGTTTTAGAAATCCATTTGCAAAATTCATTTAACGTTTGCCAAACACATACGGGTAGTAAAGTACTTCCCATTGTGAAGACATGAATAGATTAAGCACATAAGAGTGCATTGACAATTAAGCAATTCTTCTTGTGAACTCAGAACGCATAAACGCTGATATGCGGGTTAGTTGTTATGGCAATTTTAAACAATCATTTTAACGATGAAACATATTAACAAATGAAGTTCATGAAGAAAATGGAAATATGTAAAAATATATAGATTAGAATAATTATAATATAATCTTTTCAAAATCGAAAAAGTAGTAAGGAAAGTCATCATTATGGGACAGTTGTAGATCAATACCCCCACCCCCTTCTGACTTTTAGGGGTCCCTATAATAAATTTTTTTATTATAAAATGAGCAACATAAATGAGTTTTTAAAATTATATGGAACACAAACAACTACAAACTTTGATCTAAAGAATATTGCTAATCAATTGGGAATAGAGAATTTTCACTTATTGATGAGAGACGAATTACAATTCCTAAAAAATATGCCAACAGGAACCTTCAGTTTCCAACTATAAATTTCATAACAAATCTTCATACGTCAGATGAAAAAGGAGTACATTGGTCAGCGGGACAAAGAAATATAAACAGAGATAATTGTTATTTTGACCACCCTGAGGCTGAGAACTAATATTTTGACTCTTATGGACTTCCACCTACAAATGAAGTTAAAAACTTGGCAATGGAACTTATAATACATTTCAAATTCAAAAACCGGGAACTACTTATTGTGGTCAATTATGTCTTTATGTTTTATTTAAATTACAAAAAGGAGTACCATTTCTTGATATTATGTTAGAATTGAATAATAATAATAATAATGATAATTAAAAATCAAGCGAAGCTAGCTAAAGCTCACTTCGTTGTAATTCATTTTGATAAAATCGGCCTCTGATATCTTCATCATCTAAATCTTTGATTTCGTAAGTTTGATAAGTTTGATTTATTTTACAAACTTCAAATATTTCTTTAGTCCAATAGCCAACGAAGCCTTTTTCAAATTTATTCTTATACTTAAATATTCTAACTCTATCTCCAATTTTAAATTTCGGCTTATGTTTCTGTAAATTCGGATTACTCTCATTCGAATAATTATTTTCGAATATTTTCTTTCCGATTAAATCAGGGTCGTCAGAAGCATTCTTTGGGGTTTCTTCAATACCTGAATGAACTTTATTATTGTACTGCTCTACAATTCCTGGTAATATCTTCAACCATTTCTGATTTCTTTGCTCAGTAAATTTCTTGAATAATTTACTTTTTAACGTCCGATTGAATCTTTCTATCACTACGGCCTTCCCTGCATTTTCAGTTGAATAAACAGTTTCAAATAGTGGCTGAACGTTTCGGTTATAAAATTCCGACCCTTTATCAACAAACAATTTCTTTGGCTTTCTATTAGTTTCTTTAAAGATTTCTTCAAACGCATATTTAACTGATAGACCACTTTTGTTTTTTAAAGGCTTTACCCAAGCATATCGTGTATATAAATCTATAACGGTCAATGCGTATTTGTGGTCCCTTTCATTCGGCATATGAATAAGATCAGCACACCAAATATCATCTTTATTAAATACTTCTACTTTCAATAGATATTTCGGCTTTCTGTATTCTTTATGAATTTTGGACGCGTAGGTTCGAGCGTTGCTCTCAGACAGCTTTGCTGTCGTTTCAGAGTTATGAGTTTTTTCTAAACCCTGACCGAATAATATTTTTGCTTGTAAAGCTTTCTTAACAAACATTCTTTCAATTCTTTCTCTAAATGTAGGATTCTGAATACTATCTAATTCTTGAATCATCTTCTTATCAGCTGCATGACGAGATTTTAGGTCACGATTTCGATAAGCTATATCATGTCTGAAAGCTGCGACATCTACTCTATTTATTGGTTCTTCACCTGGTTTCGGATTATTATTCTCATCTAGTCTTATATCTAATCGAGTTCCTGGACCGGTATATGAATGACCAGGAAGATTTTTTTCTTTCGAATATTTACTACAAATAAATCCAGGAAAGTTTTCTAATGTTTTTTGTATGTCACCTCCAATATGCTGACAATTTGAGGTTTTCTGTACTTTTTAGAGATAATTCAATAAATCTAAATTAGCAATTTTTAATTTAATTAAATTTTCGGAATTTGTAGAATTCATTTTAAAAGATAAAATAAATGTTTTACCTTATCATACTAGGACTTAGATATATTCCAGAACCATCTTTAGTTTCTTTAATTTCAATTAAATCATCAACATTGTGGAGAATATTTTTAAGAACTCGTTTTCCTTCATCAACTAAATTTAATTTACTAATAAAATTATCTACTATTACTTCACCCCTAGCAACTTTCTCTAACTCCCTATTATGACGTTTTTGTTCTTCTAATGCTGCCTTCTCTGATTTATTTTTATTTACTGCTTGGACAATACCAGCTGTCCCACCTGCAACACTTCCTGCTGCTGCTATGCCTCCTATTATCAGTGGAATTAATGGGAGAATCCCGCCATTCTTTTCTTCTTTTAATTGAATATTCTCTATCATTGGTTTTCTTATGTAATACTTTTTTTTGTTAATCGTGATAGTTTTAGGGGTATTTTTGTCAACAATATTACGTAATTTTAATTCAAAAGTTTTATTATTATTACTTTTCGCTTCCGACATTTTTAATAAAAAAATTTTGAGTTTGGAAAAAATTTTAATCTAAGAATTTTTTTAATCTATTCTAGTTATGAAAAAATTTTAAGTTAGGAAGTATTTAATCTATTCTAGTTATGAAAACATTTTAAGTTACCTAGCCATCTTTCCATTAAGAATTTCAATAAAATATTTTACATCTTCTAGCAATAAACCATAAGCCATCAATGAAGTTGAGGAATCTTTCTTTTCAATATTAATTGTTACATCACAACCAGTCTTGATAATATCTTCAGATTGTGCACTTAAATCGAAACAGAAAACAGGATATAAATGTCTCCAATCTCCAGGAGTTAATTGTGGTTCAACTCCAAATTCTATACAAAGATTTCGATAAGAATCATATCCTTCCATAAATTGATTATTGGTATCATCGAATCTTAATGGATCAATTGGATATCGAGTTTGATTTAATGAAACTTGTAAACTTCGAATTGCATCAATATGAAAAAGATTATTGTTCTTATCAAAACTTGGAGAATTATTTCTTTGAAAAGTTAGTAATAAATATCTTGGAGTATTCGCAGTTCTAGTAAAATGCCAGTTAAATCTTTGTTCGAAAAAGTTACTGAACTAGCAGTTCTCTTTAGAAAATTAACTGGAATTGGTTTGTTAGTATTTAATCTTTTAGCAATAGCTGTTTCAACCTCTAAACTAGGAGTAATATGCTTAATCCACCATTCAAGTCTATCAATTTTTAAATATGCTTTTTTTCCAGTCTTGCCAAAAAAGATTAATTCATTATTTGCTGTGCGATGAATTATTAATTTAAATTTTAATTGATATGATATTTTATCATAATCTAAATAACCGAATAATGGAGACAATGACCAATTTACAGTCTGTTTACTTTTCTTATTAAACTCACGTCTTTCTTTATATGCACTATTGTTTGTTTTATTTAAATGTTTTGCAATATTTTCTACATCTTTCGCAATTCCTGCTGCATCTGTTCCAGCGTGAGTTAAATCATCAACAATTATACCATCATTAGTATCAGGAAACCAACCTTCGATTTCATGCTTTTTATTATTTTCACCAATTGTTACAAATCTAAGCATTGAATCAATTACACCTGGAGAATCACTTATTGTTTCTATATCTTGAGTTGCAACATCTAAACGCATTTGTGTAAATAATTTTGGAAAAAAAATTATTCTCTAATGCAATATTATCGGTTTCTGGTAATGGTGTTGTAAAATTGGCATCACTATATAAAGAATATTCACAGTGTAAAAATGAATCAGGTAGATATATATAACTTTGTTGATTATCAACTTCAAAAATTAAATCACCTCCAGTATTTACTCTACTAGAAGATCCGGGATTCATAGCAATTCTTATATAGTCATTCTTTTTTGATTGTAACCGACGAACGGAGGATCGTCTAATCTAAATTTATTTTCGATAAGAGAAGATATTTTTATAAAAAATAATTTGACTTTTTGTTTTTTTCTCACAAAAAAAATTTTACTAAAATATCATTTTAGAATTTTACCAAAAAATTTTACTAAAAAAATTTACTAAAATATATTTTTAGAATTTTGCTATACCAGCTCCGCTGTTCACACAATTGCCTCTGATTTCTTCAATTGTTTTTTCATTATTTTTATTTTCATTGTATTTACTATCAGACCCTACAGCTATGTTAGCAATTTTGTTTTTTATTTCCTCTGAAATTTTGCTAGACCAGCTCCGCTACAGCTTTGCTGGTTAAACCGAAGGTTGCTGCTCACGCCATTGCCTCTTATTTCTTCAACTGAACGAACCGTAGGTTCAATTGAACGTTCTATGGCTACGCCTGTTTTCTTCCCCTTTTTACTATCAGACGGAGCTCCGCTCCTCAAGGTTTCCCCCACAGCTATGTTACCAATTTTGTTTTTCGTTTCCTCTGAAAGTTTTTTTAATTTTTTTAGTTCTTCAGAATCATTCTTAAGTTTACGAATAGCTTCTAGTTGTTTTAATTCGTTTTGTGACTTGACAGCATTTGATATTGCACTAGCTGTACTACCTATAGCAGCCGCTCCTTTTGCAGATGTAATCAAATCTTTATTATTTTTAATTAAGTTAACGATACTTCCAATACCAGAAAAGATGCCAGCCCCTTCTTTTTGAATTGTTTCTACACTGTCATAATGGTAAACAGATTTCATAAATGGTTCATGTGCTATTTTTTGATTTGAAGCAAAATGTTTAAGATTGTGTTTATAAATTATAGGCATTTTTTAGGAATAAATTTGACTTTTGGGAAATAGATTTCAGTTCAGATTTACGTGTGTGAATGTCCAACAACTTCGTGATAACTTTATTAATTTTCCGTTGTACGTTATCTATTGCGTCAAGCAGTGTGTGATGTACTTTAATTTCTTTTTCAGTCACTTCTAATTTCTTCTCACTTTTCTTTAATTCTGTTTTTAAAGCATTCAATTGAACTTTAAGAAAATCTAATTGTTTTTTAACAGCATCTAACTGTTCTTTATTTTCTTTAGAGTTTTCTTGTAAATTTTTCTTTAATTCATTTTCTAAATTGATTTTAAGAGTTTTCATTTTTTTAACTTTTTGATTAAGTGCTTTTACTTCAATTATTAAATGATTTATTTTTTTAATTTGTTGAGCAATTTTAGAACTTAATTCATCAACACTTCTTTGGAATGTAGATTGTAACTGTCTTAAATTTTTTAAAATTCTTTCAGGTAGTTTTTCTATTTCATCTTCTAATTGTTCTTTTAACATTTTTATCTGATGTTAATTTTTAATGACTGCAGATTTTAAATTTATAGAAAGCAATATTAAAATTTTTGATTGTTCAGAAATTTTTTTAAAAAGTTTTGCTATTTCTTTTTCTAGCTCTCTATCCTTTTTATCAAGTTTTAATAATTTTTCGTTTAATGATTTGTCATTAAGTTTAAGCAACTTTAATTCATTCATCAGTGGAACCAAAACATCGATTATATATTTTTCTTTTAAGTCATTGATTTGTGTATCAACATATTGTTTATTTGTTAACTCTGTATTTTGTTGCGGAAGAATAGAAAGATGCAATGGACCAGATAAAACGTCTCCAGTTTTCATAATATAATTTTCTATTTCTATTTCTGATTCACGATTATTCGGGATATATGCACCTCCACCAACATTTGGTAACATCATTTTTTAAACAATAAAAAT
The DNA here is from genome assembly GCA_907163375.1 of Prostheceraeus crozeri. Classification (NCBI taxonomy): domain Eukaryota; kingdom Metazoa; phylum Platyhelminthes; order Polycladida; family Euryleptidae; genus Prostheceraeus; species Prostheceraeus crozeri. The sequence continues at coordinate 290,601 of CAJQUW010004443.1, forward strand.
AAAAAAAAATTCTTTTCTAATATAAAATAAAATTTTTTCTTAAATAAAATAAATTTTTTTCTAATAAAAATAAAAAAATGGAAATGACTCAAATTTGTCAAGTTTGCAAAATGCGTTTTTTATATCAAACGCTATTATATTCTCATATGAAAAATACACCGTGTGGTATGCATACTAAAAATATATCTATGAGTAATACTCCTATGAGAAATATATCTATGAGTAATACTCCTATGAGAAATATATCTATGAGAAATACTCCTATGAATCAATTTCAAAATAATAATAATATTCAACCAGTACAAAAATTAAAACATTTATTTATTTCAGATCAAGAACAAAATCTTTATACTGCTAGAAAAAATAATAAAATAAATAATAATATAAATAATACTGTAGCACAAAATAATTATGTTGAAAATAATAATAATAAAAATCAATTTATAGAATGTAATAACAAAAAAATATGTTCTGGATGTAATAAAAATATAACATCTAAAAATTTTCCACGTCATTTAAAATTATGTGAACAACCAGAAGAAGTTAAAAAAGAAAAAAAAGATAAAATGAAAGATCAGCTATGCCGTAATTGTAATAAATATTTTACAAGTCAAGGAATTACTAATCATTATAATTCATGTATAAATTCTACAAGACAATGTACAAATTGTCAAATTATTAAATCTAAGTCAGGGTTTTATGATAGTAAATATCAGTGTAAGGATTGTTTAAAAGAAAAAGTAAAATGTAGAGGTTGTCAAAAAATTATATTAAAGAAAGACTATATTTGGAAGATTTATATTCACCGGTTATAATTTAAAGTAATAAAAGTAATCTAAGTCGTCATAAATCTATTAATGTAATAAATGAATTGTTGGATAATTATATGAATAACACTGAGTTTCAAGATACATTAACTCCTCGAGATTTAAATTTAAACAATAATATATATAATAATAAATATTTAGAAACACCACCAAAATAATTTTTTCCCTAATTTATCTAAAAAAAACCACAATCAGATCTTACACGTCTTTGGATTTTTTTAAAATTTCACTGTATAAAAATAATTTTTGTATGTATTTTATTATTTTTATTTATTATCTTGTTATATGTATTGGAAATCAATTTGGTTACTTTCTAACAGAGGAACAAAAGAGGATAAATTTTTATATAGAAGAAACAAAAAATTTTAAAGGATGGAAGACTGAAGAGGATAAAGAAAATGAAAAGAAGAATAAAGATAAAAAAGATACAATTAATAATTTAGAAAATCAAGAAACAATATTAAAACAAGAAACTAAATTAAAACAAGAAAATTTGCATTTCGTTGTTTACGGTGCAACTGGAAGTGATAAGACTATGTTTATTAAAAAATATATAAAAGAACATTATTCTAATGAAATGAATGTACATATTTTTTGTAAGAATACTTCTGAGTGGCCAACTTTTACAAACATTTATGATGAAACAGAATTAAAGCGTTTAGAAGATACGAAAGAATTTGCTGGTACATAGGAACAAAAGTCTTTAATAATTTTAGATGATGTTATAAGTTTAGTGAAAACTAAAAAAGACATCAGAAATATTTACAAAAGGAAGACATCAAAATATTCAAATAGTTGTATTAGCTCATAAAGCTTGTGATGTAGATAATAAGACTAGAGAAAACATTCAAAAAATTTTTGTAACCACACAAAATAATGCTAAATTTTTTGTAGATATTAATAAAAATTATGCAATAAATATGCTCTTAACATATTACAGTAATTATGAATACGGTATAATACGTGTTAGTACTCTGACTGAACATATGCAAGTCTATGATAAAGATTTAAATATATTAATAGATCCTGAACGTGAAATATATGAAAACTCACCAGACTTTAATATTGGAATGTATAAGAATGCAAAAGATTTAAAAGAGGAAGCTATATCCAATATAATTCTCTTTTTAGAAAATGAAGCAAAAGAACCAACAAAAATTAATTCTGATACATTTTATTTTTATTTTGATCATTATTTTAATACAAAATTTGGTGTACCAATACCTAATAGATTACAAGATAATGAAACATCAACGTTTTTAAAAAATGCAATAGATGGAACAAGAAATGCCTTGAAAAAACATCACCAATAATAACTGAAGCTAAAAATTCATTAGGCGAGATCAAAAATATATTAGATGAAGCCCATAAAGTATTTAATAATATAAAATTAGTAAAGGATACTGGTAGTGAAATATTAAATAATTCATCAGTTTTGTCATAATTTTACAGTTTATATTTATAATATTTTTATATTTTTTTATTTTTTTAAATAAAAAAAATATTTTACTAAAAATTATTTTACTGAAAATTATTTATAAAAAACTATTTATAAAAAATTATTAATAAAAAAATAAAACACAAATTCTTTCTTTAAAAAACAAAAAAATAAAAAAATGGAAAACACCAAGTTTTATTGTAACTTATGTAAAAGAAAGTTGCAAACAAAAAGAAGTTATCAATCTCATTTAAATAGTAAAATGCATTTACAAAATGTAGATCGAGTTGATGAAGGAAATATATTAAAATTAAATAATTATATAAACTATCTAGAAACATTACCTACTGATTTAAAAAATTAAAAAAATGTTTGATGATTATTCACATTCGGAATATAAAAAAGTTTTTAATAGTGAATATGAACAGGTACCAGATGGAAGATATTTATTTAGCGATACTGATGAATTTAACGAAATAGATGAATTTGATGAAGCTGAACGAACCGATGAAGCCGTAACAGATATAAAATATTTATTTAATGAATCTGTTGAATATAATGACACCGATAAAACTTTTTATGATGTATTAACAAACTTTTTTTAAAATATTTAATAAATCTTTCAAATGTTATGTGAATGTAGAAGTACTTTATACAAAAAATGGACCTGATGGAATTCCTGAAGAAATAATACAAGGACATTTTACAAATTCACAAGAAATTCATAATGTAAATGATATACAACCCATATTTGAACAAATGATACTTAAATTAGAAAATTGTATAATTGAAGCCCAGTTACGTGAATCTGGTTGGAGATTTGTTAAAATACTATCTAAGAAAATAGTAATTGATAAATATAAAAATAATACCGGTGGTAGTTATGTTCCTTTACCTTTCAGTTCACCGCAAATAATCAACATAAAAAAATGAAGATGAACGTTGTTCTCTGTGGAGTATTATAGCACATTTACATCCTGCACGATATCACAAAGAAAGACTAAGTCATTACAATAAAGAAGAATACATAAATGAGTTTGATCTCTCTGATGGATTAGATGAATTTCCATATGATTATAATAAGCTAACAAAGTTTCATAAAAAGAATAAAAATTTAATAGAAGTAAATGTTTTTGAATCAAATGTGAATTATGTTTCTATTGGTGATATTACTCCATTTTACTCAGATTCAAAAAAATGTTATTTGACTAATAAAAATTTATGTCAATCAGAAATAGTTTATAATGATAGAGGAAACTACATGCATCATAATATTTTTTACCAAGGAAATATAATATGTACTGAGAAATTTCAAATTGTAAAAACATTATCACCAATAATGATTAATCATAATAATTATAAAGGACGTAATTTAAATTATGATTATGATTCCCCCCAACCCAAATACCAACCCAAATTACGAGTATCTTGATATTAAAAAAGTTATCAATAATTCACAAGACTGGAATTGTCTGCTTACCTGAAAAGGGTCTGAAGTGCTAATGACTTGATAATTCAAGCGGAATCGTTAATAAACGTTATTATGTAATTGTGACTAGAGGGATAATTCGAGGCGCTGTATCTTATTGATATCTTAGAATATCAACAAAACATACAAAATTTACATGAAATTTTACAAAATTGTAAAACAGAATATTATCATCAAGTAAAAATGTTAGTAGAAGAATATCACCATAAATATCAAAATAAGATAGAAACGGTTGAAGAATTAAATAATGAGGACAATAAAGAAATAAATGAATGTTTTAAAAAATGTCAACAGCAATATAAAGAAAAAATAAATGAATGTTTTAAAAATGTCACCAGCAATATAAAGAACAATATAATAAAGAATATGAATAACAGCTACAAATATTAAATCAAAATTATCAACAGTCTGAAAAAGATTTACAAAGACAAATTGATTTAACACATGAAATGTATTTTGATTTATTTGAAAAATTAAAACAATCAAAACAATCAGCACAAGCAAATATATTAAAACAACCAGCACAAGCGAATATATTATATTATCAGGGTCATTTTGTATTATGTAAAGATGTTTCTATATTTACAAAAACTTCAGATAATACAAACTTTCCTTGTCTTCAATGTATGACAAGTTTTAGAACTTTAGAAGAAATGAATAGACATTTGGAGAATTGTCAACAAAATGAAGCAGTCAGAAACACATTTCCAAAAGATGATTATTTAGAATATAATAAATGGTATTTTAAAAATAAAGTACCCTTTACTATTTATTGTGATTTTGAAGCATATAATGTTAATATGACACAAAATTCTGAAAATGATAATTCTGAAAATGATAATTATCAAAAATGTGCACCTGAACAAAAAAAGAAAAATATTTATTTGAACAAAAACCATTATTTTGGGGAATGTACATTCATTCAAATCATCCTAAATTATTTAAATCAGAATATTATCAATACTATGGCGAAGATAGTTCAGAAATGTTTACAAAGAAAGTAGAAGAATTACAAAATTATTTTTCACAATTGCTTGAAACAAATATACTAATGATGCCATTAACGGATGAAGAAAAAATTAATTTTGTTAATGAAACAAATTGTTATTACTGTGGAAAAGAATTTACAAAAAATTATAAAAATGGCAAAGGTAGATATAATGATAAAGTAAAAGATCATGATCATCTAAATGGATTATATAGAGGTGCAGCACATAATTCTTGTAATCTTAGTGCTAATAAATTTAAATATAACTTTGTTCCTTTATATTTCTACAATGGTTCTAAATATGATTTCCATCTAGTAATGAAAGATTTATTTTCATCTGAAAAATTACAACAACAACAAATAAATGTACTATGTAAAACAGAAGAAGAATATTTTTCAATGCAATTAGGTTGTATTAGAATTTTAGATGCATTTAGATTTTTTACTCCTTATTCATTAGATGTTATGGGAAAAACTTTGAAACCTGAACAATGTAAAATATTAAATAAATATAATTTAAAACCTCTAAAAGGCATATTTCCCTATGAATATATAACTGGAGACAAAACCTGCGGTTCACAGTCGAAGACTGATATAAATAGAATAAACGAAATAATGAAAGAACAAAAACTTCCTCCAATAAGTAAATTTAAATCAACATTAAAACAATCACAATTATCTGAAGAAGATTATGCAGAAGCTGAAAAGAATTGGAAAGAGTTAGATTGTAGAACAATGTATGATATACAATGAAATATCTTCAGATAGATGTATTAATCCTTGCTGATCTTTTTGAAAACTTTCGTGACATGTGTTTAGAATATTATGGAATAGATCCATGTTATTGTTATTCTACACCAGGTTTAACATGGTTAGTAGGATTAAAACATACTGGTGTTAAACTTAAACATTATAAAGAAAATACATATGATAAATCATTATTTTTTGAATCTGGAATTAGAGGTGGAGTTTCATCAGTTTTAGGTAATCGTTATGTACAGTGTTACAATAAAAAAGTAAATCCTGATGATGATGGAATAATGAAACCTTTATCTCCAAAAGTAGGCGATCAATTTATAAAATTGTTTAATCAAAATATAGAAGGACTTATATCGAACGAAGATAGTCAAGCAGCAGTTAATGAATACATGAGAGAAAACTATTTGTTATATTATGATTTTAATAGCTTATATTCTTCTTGCATGATACAAGAATTACCAACAGGTGAGATGGAATGGTGTAATATTCTTGATTATCAAAAAACATATGATGAAAATTATAATTATGGTTATATATATGAAGTTGATTTAGTATATCCTGATGAAATAAAAGATAAAACAAAATATTTTCCTTTCAGTCCCGAAAACAAAATTCCCAATATGGAAGATTTTTCAGATTATCAAAAATCTTTAATTCCTAATAAATACAGACCAACAAAAAAACTTATGTTAACACAAAGTAATAAAGGAAAATATGTTGTTGAAGGAAGAATGCTAGATTGGTATTTAGAACATGGAATGATTCTCACCAAAATACATCGAAAACTATCTTATCAAAAATCTAAATGGTTAAAAAATTATATAGAGTTCAATATTGAAAAACGTAAAATAGCTAAAAGAAATAAAGATGATTTTGGAAACGTGTTCTTTAAATTAATGAATAATGCATTTTATGGTAAGACTTTAGAAAATGTGCGTAATAGACAAAATATTGAAATAGTTTATGATAAAGATAGGTTTCAAAATTTAACAAGGAAACCTACATATAAAAGAACTACTAGATTTAGTGATAATCTATGTGCTGTACATCTAAGAAGAAGCATTGTAAAACATGACAAGTTTAATTTTATTGGATTCACTATATTAGAACTAGCTAAGCTATTTACGTGTATGTATAGATTTGTATATGATTATTTAGCACCTGCTTATGGCAAAAACTATAAATTACACTTTACAGATACGGATTCTGTTTTCTTAGAATTAACAATACCGTATAATTCTACACTTGTTAAGGAAATAGATAAAATAAAAGATATCATTCATCCTTCTGATTTATGTTAAGTAAAAGATGAGTTAGGAAATGACGATTTCATAACAGAAGCTATATTTTTAAAATCTAAATGTTATTCTTATAACACAACTAATAATATTAAAACACGTAAAACAATAAAAGGAATTTCAAAGGCATCAGTGGCTAATCAAATAACATTTCAAGATTATAAAAATGTATTATTTAATAATGAAATAAAAACAGCATGTAATTATAGACTTAATTCAAAAAAACATAAAATGTATTTAAAAGAGGAACATAAATTAGCATTAGATCCATTTGATGATAAAAGAAAAATTTTGCCTGATGGAATAACAACTGTACCTTTTAAATTTTCAAATTTCTAAAATAGTTAAATTTAATAAAGTAATATAAAAATATAAAATAATATAAAATAATATATTATAAAAATATAATATAAAAAATGGATAAAATTAGAGCTGATAGTTTTAAAAGAATAAAACAACTAGAAGAGTTAATAAAACAAAGAAATATTATGAAAGAAAATCATCTTCAAAATAGAATAAAAAAGGCTGGTTTTCAAACTGATATGTTTGAAACTGTAAAGTTATCTGAAGAAGTAAAAACTGATTATGAAAAAGCTGTTGAACCATTTAAAACTCTAGAAAAAGAATTAAATGAAAAACGTGTTGATATAGCGGATCCAGTACTTAAAACATTATTAGATGACTATGGATTACTAGAAGCAAACATAGATAAAAAATTACCAAAATCTATGTTATTTGAACATACTACTTTATTTTAGATAAAAAATTATTTGCAAGATTTTATCTTGGTGGAAAAGAAATATTTCAACGACCTTTACGGGGGTTAATTTTTACGCCAGATAAAGCACCTATTAGTTTAGATAGAAATTTTGTTGATCTTTTAAGAGGAGCAGATTTAAAAATTATGCTGTAGAAGATCTCATAAAATATAAAGCTATGTTAGATAGAGTTGGTGTAGCAAAATCTCTTAGACGTTATAAACAATTAGAAAATTTATTATCAACGGGAGTTAAAGTAGGAAAAGGTTTTAAAACTGAAACAACTGTATTCTTACCAGATGATCCACAAGAATTACTAAATAGATTAAATATTTTAATATCTGCAATAAAAGAAGGACATAATTCTAGTTTCAATGAAATTCATGCTATATTGAAAAGACTACTAGAAAAGAAGATTCTAAATGAAGAGGATTATAAAAGTATAGCTGAAATATGTTGTTTCTAATTTTTATCTATAATATTTATTTAAATTTTTTAGTTAAAAAATGTCTTCGAGAGAATTATCATCAGTAGATTTTGACAAAATTAATAATCATTTATAAAATTTGACAGAGATTTTGGGTTCATTAAAATTAAGTACGACGTTAAAAATTATAACAACTACTTCATCACACACTTGTAATTTAGAACCCATTCTACATTTGGAACAAAATAAAAATTATCAAATTGCATTGACTAGTTTCTCCACATTTAACACTATTCAAAACGTTATCAAAGATGTGAATGATCAATTTACATATTCTACTGATAAAGGCAAAACGTGGAAAGTACTAACTTTTCTTCCTGGTTCTTACGAAGTTGAATCAATATCAAATGAAATTAAGAGACATTTAGGTATACCATTTAAAGATAAGAAACAACTGCATTTTGCAGTTGAACCGGCAGTTAATAAATTTTCTCTTACTTTAGACGAAAATCATCAAGTTGATTTTAATCATGATAGATCATTGTCAAAGCTATTAGGATTTAATAAACAAACCTATAGTCAAGGTTATCATTTAGGTGAGAAGATTCCAAAAATAACTGAAATATATTCAATTGTTGTACATTGTGACATTATTGAAGGAGGATATATAAATGGTAAATTGCCAAATTTAATATTCAGTTTTCCAGCTTTTACTGTACCCATTGGTTATAGATTAAATGTATTTCCCCAAACATTAATATATTTCCCTATTACAAGAAAAACTATTAATAACATTAACATTAGAATTACGGATGAAAAGGGACAAGAAATAAATTTTGGAGGTGAAGAGATTATGATAGATCTTTTGGTTCGGGAGGTATAAACTCCCGTTCGAGAGGTATAAACTCCCGTTCGAGAGTTAACGACTCCAAATTTTTTGGATTATAACAATCTTATAATTTATACAACAACAGCAGAACAACCCGTCCATCAATTTTTAAAATATGGATTTGAAAATAATCTTAAAAAAACAGCAATTGTTTAATTATTCAAAGAATATGAAAATTCTGAATATGAAGAAGAAATAAGTTCGTGGTGTGAAGAAGCAGCAAAAAATAATCAGTTAGTAGAATCCAATAAAAATAAGCATATAAAAATACAATTAATAGATGATAGTGGTAATATGCAAGATCCTAGTAAACTAGATAAAACAATGAAACATTGTGTAATTTTTGATGATTGTGTTAATGACAGAAATCAGTCAGTTCAGAGAAATTATTTCACAAGAGGTAGACATAATAACTGTAGTGTATTTTATTTAACACAAAGTATGTATTCATTAGATGGAAGTGTTATTAGAAAGAATGCAAATATATTTATACTATTTGAAATAAATGCAAGAAACTTAAGTGATTTGTTAAGAGATTTATGCGTAAGAAATAAAGATGAATTTAAACAATCGTGTAACAATGCTTGGTCAAAAGATTATGGATTTATCACAATTAATATTGATAAAAAAATTCATGATAGAGTTATCGAACAATTGTTCTCTGACTGAAAGTCGATAGAAGATTTGTTTACTGAGTAATAAAAAATTTTTGACAATTACAATTAATTTTACAATTAATATTGATAAAAAATTCATGATAGAGTTATAGAAGATCTGTTTACCGAGTGATAAAAATATACAAATATAGTATTATAATATTTTTTGTTATTATTATCAGCTCTAATTTTATCCATTCTTAAAATATAATATTTGAATTTTGTGGTAACATTGGAATACAACAAAAACATTTTACTGAACAAATTATTTTTTTATTGCTTTGTTGTCTGACATCTTTTCGTTTAAAATTTTCTCGTCTAAAGATTTGTTTAATAAAGTTTTGTCTAATAAAGTCTTTAGTTCTTCTAAAAAAATTTTATCATTTTCTTCAGTAGAAATTTTACCATCACTAAAAGTTTTACCATCACTAGAATTTTTATCATCAACTTTTTCGGACTTTAAATGAAATGGCATTTTATTAGCTTCATCAGCTATTTGATCAAATTTTTCAATCTCATCTAACGTAATAACATTATCATCACATACTCTTTGAAAATAATAATGCAGTTTATCATAAACTTCTTTAACGTGAGAATGTTCATTTTTTAATGATTTTCGTTTCTTAGTTATTAGAGATTTTTCTAACATTGTAATAAATGAAGTTGTAAAAACACCCGTACCTGTTAAAGCAGTAGCAACTACTGGAATTACTAAAACACCTCAAGATATAAAAATTGTAAATACTCCTAAACTTATTGTTAAAAAGATTCCAATTCCTTGTGTTACATTCTTAACTTTAGACCATCTCTTTCTTAATTTATCCTAATGCTCTAATCTTACTAATAATTGAGATTCCTTATTTTTCATATACCTAACTCCATCCTTGTGTTTTTCTTTATTCAATTCACTTATTTTTAACTGTGATAACGAAAGATACATTCTCGGGGTTTCTTCCATTTTTAAAGAAATATTTTTAGACACATAATTTTAGTTATCTGATATTTTAAAAACCTGAAAAATGGATAAAATTCATGAATTTAGACGTTTTTAAAAATACTAATTTTTCAAAAATGGTACTTTTAAAAACGACTAAATTTATGAATTTAGGTCTTAAAAACCTGAAAAATGGATTTAAAAGACGTTTTTAAAAATACCAATTTTTATGATTTTCGGTGTCCTGGAACGGTCATGATTGTGGGAGTAAAATGTCATAATCTCAAATTTGAGATTCTTGACTTTTATGATTTTCGGTGTCCTGGAACGATCATGATTTTAAGAGTAAAAATTGTATTTCTCAAATTTTAAGATTATGAAAAATTTGAAAAATTCAGTATTTTTAAAAACGCCTAAATTTATGAATTTAGACGTTTTAAAAAGTGCAAAATTTGAGAATTTTATATTCATTTAAAAATGACCAAAATTCTTAAATTTATGTCATTTTTTCAAGTTTTAAGACCTAAATTGATAAATTTACTCGTTTTTAAAAGGTGCAAAAAATTGAGAATTTTGGCCTGTCCTGGAACGGTCTTATGTACATTACTCATTGTAGGAACTTTAGAATCAAAAGTGGACGTTGCAAATGCCTTTTGAATTTTAATCATGTTTTGGACAGATGGCAGAGATGTTGAAAAAGGATGTAAGGTTATATGATGAAAAGCCCATGTACCATGTAGACTATTTTGAAATATGCGAAAGCAATCATCCTTCTCTCGCACTTCTTAATGTAATTCAAAATAATTGTTTTTTAGTAAACTGATATCGTTGTAATAAGTAATTTCAGTTAGAGCAACTTCACGGGGTCCGTGCAGAGTAATTGGATTAGCGAATTCAACAGATTATTGAGATGGTCTGTTGCCTGGGAATATCTTTGGGTTGCTATTGCTTGGAAGAATGATGTTGAAGTTAGTAGACATGTTGACCACATATACACTCAAGGAAAAAATAAAGTACCCGGTTAGACATTTAACTCTATTTCGAAAACAACAAGACAATATGCACTACTTGTGCTTCAGAGTCGATCACAGAAACAATATCAATACACGTATCAAGTCACGAAAGGCGTACTAGTACATACAAAACAGTCGAAATCTCGTAAAATCACCTTCAGCATCCAGTACTGCTTCTACGCGATCATGCATTGAACTGATAAGAGAAGCTCGATAATTGACATCATCCATCAGTTCATTCCAAATGACATCAAGCGTAGCAAAGAGTTGGTCACTGTCTTCTGGGTCCTCACATTCTCTTTGGAGTTTCAGTTCCATCTGTGCCCACACGTGTTCGATGGGATTCATGTCGGGACTAAATGCAGGCCAGTCTAAGGTAGGGATTCCATTGTGTTGAAGGAACAGTTTTGTCCGGTTCGCCGAATGTATCGGTGCATTGTCTTGCTGGAAGATGCCACCTGCTTGAGTGATTGTATTCCATACTGGAAGAAGATTACCTTCAAGGATGTCGATGTGATAGTTTTGTGCATCTAATCTCTCTTGAATTCTCACCAGGTTCGTATGTCCATTACTTGAGAATGCACCCCACACCATACATGCGCGACAGATCTGTTCGGAGTACGGCAGACGTAGCGATCCGTGTATCGATCTCCTATTGATCGACGGACATACTGTACTCGTGACTGACCGAAGCAAAATTTCGATTCGTCAGAAAACACCACTTTCTTCCACCTCGTCAAAGTCCACGATGACTTTTCTGTAGCCCATTCCAATCTGCGATGTTCATGATCTGCTGTCAAGGCTGTCTTTCTAGGTGGTATAAATGCCTTGAGACCATCGTTCAAGAACTGATTTGTTACGGTCCTTGTGGTGCATTCTAGATTTAGGTTTTGCTTAATTACTCTGGCAGAGCAAAAAGGATGGTTCGAAGAGAAAGTTAAAATTTCCTCATCTTCTTCAGTTGTACTTTTCCTACGGCCACAAGAAGCTCGATTGGTTGCTTTAGCATCTCCACCAGCTGATAGCCTCTGTAGGTACTTTCTGGCTGTGTTCTCTGATATCTCGAGGCACTCAGCAATTTAAGGTCTTGAAAAATTCGCATGAAACTTTAAGGCGTAGATCAGACCTCTCTGGAATTCAGTCAAATCACATCCACGTGTCGCCATGACTAATTTGCTAATGCTACGATACTGTCAATGATTGTGGTGTATGTAGCTAGCGGATTGAACAGAGTACAGCTCGGTGTGCATGAAAGAACAATGAATGGAATCACAGCATTAGGCCTCAGCTACACTGAAAGCAAAGCAAACACGAGCGTCCCAAGCGTCTCGAGTAACCGCATGTCCGCAAGCTATCAATCGCTCTAGTTTGCTTTGCGTGCATCATAGAAGTCTACAAATGCTGCAATGATGACTTTGTATTTGCTGCAAAACGCTTGAAAAAGCTCGCTGTGAGGTTGAGACCTAATGGTTTGACTATTGATTAACTTCTACAGTTCATATTTCACACCAACGAGTAGAAAAAAATGACTGAAATGATAAATTTGTTACTGTTAACATAGCTTTTTCCACCGGGTACTTCATTTGTTCCTTGAGTGTATGTAAGAAGTCACATGTTATATTAGCTTAAAAGGTACGAGTTTCTCCCACCTCCACATTTTGTAGATCCTGGTGCGTTATCCAGCTATTGAATGAATCAGGATACCCTTTCCATTTAACTAGATATTTCCTTTGATTGCCATGTCCTTTCTTCCTGATTATTTCATCAATCATATAAACCTCGTCATTTCTGTCTACTACTTGCAATTCATGAGTAAAATTTTCCTTCAATTGGATTACCATGATAATCTATCAATTTGTACATGATGGGTCTAAATTTTCTATTTACTTCATCTACAAAAAACTCTTCTTCAGTCCAATTAGGTAGATAACCCTTCTCAAATGTAGACTTAACCTCCAAAATCCGAACTCTATCACCAACATTTATTTTCTTTTCATTGGAAATGATTTTCGCTTTCTTATCATACAATCGAAGCCATACATCCATTGCATTATCTGGGGTAACATCAATTGGTCGCATCTTAATAATACGATGATAGCTTTCATTGTAATTCTTAACAAATTTCTGCAACTCATCTAGCCAAACATGTGTATTTTTTGCAGTAAAATAGCGCCATATTTTCGTTTTCAATGTGCGATTGAACCTCTCAACCATGGCAGCTTTATAAGCACTTTTAACGCTAAACAATTCCACATTATGACTTTTGAGGAGACTTCGAACATGAGAGTTCTCAAATTCCTTGCCTTGATCGGTCTGTATTCTTTGTGGAACACGCCCCTCATCGAAAATACTCTGAAAAGCCGCTTCAACTTCTGGTCCTCGTTTAGATTTCAGCGCACGTGCCCAAGCATAGCGAGATAAAATATCTATTACGGTTAAGATGTATTTATAGCCATCATTGTACTGTGATATCTTTTGCATGTCAGCCAAGTCCGCTTGCCATTGACTATCTATATTGTTAACAACATATTTTCTCGTTGGAAATCGCTTTCTCGCATTTTTGTGAAGAGTGTAAGTCGGTTGACTCCTTAACCACTTCTTGACTTTCTCTATTCCCACACCTGCTGCACGAGCTAGAACCTCCGGACGACTGAAACTTGCGGGGTGATTTAAGTCGTAATAAATCTCCCTCAGCTTCACGGCTGTACTCATCGTCTTTGTTCTGATTTGCACGCGTACTACTCGCACAGCAACTGCTAACACAATTGATATCAACCTCTATGCCCTCTTCTCCTTTACCTTCGAGAGCAGATTTCAAACAGCAGCAAAATTTTTGTAGCTACATGATATGAGAGAAGCAAGGTTTAATTCATATTTGCTTAATATTTACTATAATCCTTCCCAAGACGCACTGAGCGCCTAGTAGCTCTTTTTGGTTGAAGATCATCGGGATCATGAAGCTCTCGCTTGACCGCCATCGTGGGTGTTTTACTTTTTGATCCATCTTGCAAGTGACCCTTGTCCAACTCATTCACAGTCGGTCCTCCAATAATATTGTGAGGTACATTTTGATCAGATAAAATTTTCTGAAAATATGACCACCCTTGTGGTGCACCTAGTTTTCGCCTTACATCTCTGACAGCATATTGTAGAAGGTCATCTATGTGACTATTTCTAATAACATCACCAGTTGTTTCATCTATTATCTCCCCTCTCTCATTGAACTTCACATGTGGATCAATGAAGTCAAATAATCGCTCAGCGCGCACACGATATGGTCGAGGTGTTGATAAGGTTATAAATCGACGCAACTTGTCACGAATCTGTCGTCTCTCATCAATGTTTTCAACTGCTAACTGCATTCGTCGATAGGGATCCTTAATCGTCTGAATTTCCATATCCTTTTGTGTTAGTTCCTTAAGTTGATTCGTAATAGGCTGATCTATATTTTTGACTTCCTTTGCACTTTGTAATGTAGTCAATTGTACATACTCCTCTTGAGGAATGACTACCATCTTTGAATATGACATGTTTAAAATAATAAGGCAACAAAGTACATTGCTTAAAACTAACTGTGAACCGAGAAAACTGTCATTGGTTCAATGGAATTAGGTATGATATTAGTTCGAAATCGAAGTCGTTCCGGACATTCCTGGGTTAGATCAATAAATAGATAGCCATGTGGTTTCTTTGTTACATCTTCATATATTTTTGAAAGTACTTTAGGTTGTTGAGGTAATAGCTGTCCACTGAGATGATGTATCTGACTGCTGTCTCTTGGATTTTTAAATATTGCTAAATAATGTGTATTCAAACTCCCAGTTCTTTGCTCTTTCCCTCCATCAAAGATGTTTTGGGTGATATAGATTATGAAGGCTTCCCTATGATGTGCTGTCTAAATAAACATTTCAGTTACATCTTTCGATGATTTGCTTTCACGCAATAGATCATCTAGCACAATTAAGTCACCTGCTTTGATGTCTTCAGTTGTCGGTAACCCTTGCTTCACATCATAACCTTTCTGGCGAAGTGCAGAATGCAACTGTGGTTGAAATATACCATAATACCATTTAACTCTTTTAATTTCTTTATTAAACATCTCATTTCTAAATTGTAGTAATTGAGTTACAAAAGTAGTTTTACCGGACTGACTTGGACCGGCCACACACATTGTACGATCAGTGAATAGGCGAAAATCTGTCATTCTGAAATTTCAAAAGCTTTAAAGACTAGCACCCACCAGTTTGCTTAGAATAAAACAAGTCATGTTCCATAACAACTTTATTTACATTTAGAAACTTTCATTTCACATTCACAGCATTTGTGTTTCCTCATCAATGTCAGCATTAAAATAACTTTTCGCGTCAATTTGAGCATCTTGGCGCTTCAATTTCAACTTAACACTCCCTTCCTTGAATTTTCGTCCCCGCTTTTTGCATTCTTCAGCATCCTTCCCATCTTTTGAATTAGGTTTATTGATGGTGATTAGGCACTTATCAATCGGCATTGGCTCATAAACCAACTGTAGAACTTTCATTTGTTACGATGCCACCTTCCCGGTTGAGCCGTGAGCACCAATGTATAGTCCGTTGACGTGTATTAAACCCATGTATCGTCCGCGCTTCAGATCATCACACTCCATTGTATTTCTAAGTAGATCGAATGCTTGAAAGTGATCGGACAATTTCAGGAATAGTGTATCGAACTCGGGTAATTCCTTATAGCCAATTCCTTCCTCTAACGCCTTCCTCCAATGTGCAGGAGCACTTTCGGGCAACTCAACGCATTCCTTCGCCAAAGAGTCGATGGTTTTGAGTATCATCTGCTGCCATTTCGGAAAGGTCACTCGCATTTGTCTCATGTTGCTTTATCCAGATGAAGACATACCATTACTGTGGAAAAATGGAACTTGAAGGTAGAAACCATCGTCACCATAGCTCAACGTTTGGAAGTAAAAGGTATTTCCAATCCCTTGAACCTTCCTTGTCGGTCGTAATTTTAAGAGATCACGTTCAAATGAGTCGCTCTCCTCTCTAATTATATACATTTTTTGAGACATAATTCAAAGTTATACTTATTCGAAGCTTTTCAACCACCGGCGATGAATGATAGCTTGAAAGTGATTAAAGAGTACAAGCGCGTCTCTCTTATATACATATTCACATGAGTCATCAATCAATGATGACGTGTCAATCCATGATTTGTCGTCTACAGCAACACTGCGGCACCTGCTACAACTTTCCCTAGTGGACTGTTGAGTATATTGTAAATGCTGTTTCCAATATCATTCAACATATTCAAAAACCCACCACCTCCACGCTGAACCAAGTTCCGCCTTTTCGTATCACTGCTTCTTGGATTTGAAATTTTTTTAATGTTGTTTAGAGAATCAGTACTCAATAAAGGCTTGTATATTGGGAGGCATTTGTGTATTGCAAAAGCCAAATCACGGATGAAATCATCACTTGAGTTTTGAATTAATTTGCACTTAATTTTATTATTTCGCATGCTGTTTAACTTTCGCAACGCCTTCTTAAACTGACTTGAAGGTTTAAAAGAACCATTCTTCCGAGAAAGAGATGCCTTTCTTTTTGCAGTCATTTTTATTATGATAAAAGCAAAGCATTTATGAAAATATACATTTTTGCTTAGTTCCATACAATAAAGTCAAACGGTAACAGATGGTAGGTCGTAATCATCAACATCACTTAAGGTCTGAGTCGTTGCAGCTATAAGCTGTTCTATATCACACATTAAATCCTTTGATAGAGGACAGCATGAACAGCATGGTTTTGAAGCGAAGACTTTTAAAAGATTAGCATAGTATGCTCTGAACTTGATTATATCCCGCTCATCTTGCACTGCCACGTTGACACTCATCGACGGGGGTCCGACAAACATGTCCACTTTGAATTTGCCACCATTTTCCTCATAGTGGCTAAATGTGATTATATCATGCAAGCAAGTCTTCAATTTCCGTGTTCTGATTTCACAATAGCAACGAGAACTCCGTGGAATAGCTTCCGTCAAACTCAGAGGTTTGAACACTTCATCGAGCCAAAATCTTAGTACTCGCGTAAGGGCATTGGTCAATGTCCTCATAAAGAGTTTCTGAAGTTCAATATCATCTTCACAGTGGTAGAATGTGACAATATCCTCCATCAGATCTATAAGATCAGCTTTGTAACCAATAACATCATTTGCAGAGTAGAAAATCTTGCTAGTAAACAGATTGTCTTTGTGAATAATTGAAACAGGAATGATTGTGGTAAATGGCATGTTTGTTAATGTCTACAATCCTCAACAAGCATGATTGAAATAGAAGTGTGATAACCTTATATACAAAAGCTGCACAATAGCAACCAATTACAGACACACATGATGACTCATCATGAACGATATACATTGACTGTTGAAATTATTTCTCCATCACAAAAGGGACAAAATATAGTTTCCAAGGGTACATAACATGTAGAACACATAACAAAATGAGAACATGGAAACAAGAGAAGGGATCTTTCCCGTTCAAAACACCTAATGCAGTTCCGTTCACATAATAATTTAAACGTCTATTTCTAAATTTCTTTCTGAAGTCACTTTCACTGCTAGAGCATTTCGATAAATCAGTTGAAGGTTTCACTTCTTTTATCTCCGTTTCAGATAGTTCCAATTCTATCCTTCTAATTTCACTGTCTTTGAAATGTAGCATTGAGAAATCCTCTATCCAACTACGATCCAAATTGTAATTCATGGCATGCTCATCCAGATCCATTAGTCGTTCAACTAAATCGCCAGCTTTGATATTTTCATTTAGATTTGTAACAGTTTCTATAGCCTTTAGCGAATAACCAAGATCTCTTGCAACAATCCATGAAATTGGGAGGCTAACCATCAAGCAACTTCCACGTATTTATAACTTAACCTAGTTATGAAAATAAATAAAATTGCCATCATAGTCACAATGGTCACAATTGTCGCATTTGTGCAAGCAGTCTCAAAACAAACAACTATCTATTCAAGTTCCGAAATAAATGTTCGCATCCCTGTTCTAATTCACTCACTTTAATTCAATCTCGGAACAGGCTGTTACAACCTCAGTACACAATTGATTGTAACGAACCTCGAAACATGAACTCAGTTCAAATCCCAATCGGAACGTGGTTCCTATTCACATGATTGGAACGCGGTTCGAATTCAAATGTTCATATTTACATGTTTGGAACGCCATGTTCGCATCCTCGTTTAAATCCTCACTTTTTGCGTTCACATTATTAACTACTGTGATGAAACGAATCAGTGATGAGTCAGAAATCATTAAGAATTTTCCTCACTTAATCAAGAAAAAATATTAATACACCTCTACAACCTTGAAAATATTAAACAATGTACTTTATAATTTCAGGTATTTATTCAGATCATCATTTGGAATGCAGTGATGGATATAGAGAGAGACTTTCTCATGTTCCACCAATTTTGTGTGGTGCACTAGTAGATGCTGGTCAGAAAATGGTCCCAATCCTAATGTAGGAGCTTGTTAGAGTAGAATTATCTTCAGCTACCGGTCCGTGCAGATTTTTCCGAGCAATGGCCTTGTCTTCTCTAGAATCCATGCAGATGTGTTTGAAATATTTAAAATCAATATGCCTCAATGTATTCGTATTTCCTTCCCACGGAGATCGTTTACAGAATCAGGACAAAACGTTTCGCTTTGCCATGAGCAACAAATCATGGATCAAAGAGAAGGATTTTCTATCTGACTGTGAAGCTCTTTCTAAATATACAGATATTTAGACTTCATATATTTTATAACAGAAACCAAATGTACAACAAGGGTACGCCGTAGTATGGAATATCTAAAGAGAATGACACCGGTCAACTCACTAACACACTAAACACTTCACCCGCTAGAGTGGCCTAGTGGAGAAGGTGCGAGCTCATGTCCACCGCAGACTTAGGTTCCATTTCTGGGTCAGGCGAGTGAGGTCGGGGAATCAAGGGTGTTGGTGTCTTTATTGACTTTACCGCTGTCATTCTCATTAGATAATCCCGATCTGACATCTAAAAACTTCAAAGAATTAACCATACTACTGATGATAAATGGAATGAACATGCTACTGATGAAGACAAATGATAAATTGCTACATTTACCACATTTACAAAGGTGTTACGCATCAGATCAGCAAAAAATCGCCCAAAAGGAAATGGTTCGAGGATCCCTCCAGATAGAGACTAGATGGACCCCTTGATCGAACCACTATTCGATTTACTAAAAGATCGTTAGATTTCAGAAAACTACATACATGTAGTTGATTTTGTTTTGAGAAACATCAAAATTACATCGTTGTGCGGATTGTCATTTTTTTCGTTATAAAAGATAAGAAACAAAGCACAGAAAAATACAAAGTCCTGATGTTTGTCGTAGAGCATGTAATACTGTGTTGAAACTACATGGACAAATTCTTACGTTCGTAACGAAGCCTTAAAATCAATATGTGAGTGTTAGTAGTAAGTAAAACTCCATTTCTGGATAGCGCAAGATGGCCGCCATCGAAAAAAGTCGCTGACGCCCCCCTCGAAAACGACAGAGTGTGAGACTCGGGTGAGTTGGCCTCGGGTGGGTTGACGTGGGCGACCGTCTAGGTTGTCGTGGTGAAATGGTGAAACGGACTTTCGATTCGTGATCAGCGTAAAATTCTGCATCGGTATGGTGAATTTGAAAGCAATCGGCGAGAAAAAATGTTTCTTCAAAATTTTGACAGAGGTAAAATTTTGGACGTTTTGGCCTGTAGCGCCAAAACGAAGCATCGGATGGGAAAACGGATTTCAGATTCGGATTCAGCGTTAAATTCTGCATCTGTATGGTGAATTTGAAAGCAACCGGAGAGAAAAAATTTTCGCTGACTCCCCCCCCCCTCTGGCACCGAACTTCCAATTTTGCTTCTAGTGGATGGATTTTGTCGTGCAATAGCTCGTTTGAAAGCTAAGAGTGAGACAAATTCACCGAAAGAAACGGCTTGTTCATATCTGTCTTCGTTTAGATGCGAGACGCCATTCAAGATTTGGGAGATTGGTGAAAAAACGACAGAGTTAGAATTTCCCAAGAAACAGCTCCAGTGGGCGAACGAAGGCTCGGATTGGTAAACGGAGGCCAGATTTGGAATCAGCGTCAAATTCTACATGGAAATGGTGTATTTCCAGCTCAATCGGAGCACTAGAACCGGAGATAGACGGGTTTTTAGTGTTTGGATGATGGGTATTACGTCATCAGCTGATCGCCACACACTATATAAGCTGGGAACCGACAGAGACTTGTCATTCAGACGAGAGATTGCCAACGGTAAGTCGTCTCTCTGAGCTCCGATGATAGCTTCGGACATTCCAAATCCCGGGTTTCTGTAAGAAACCGACTTAGAAAATTTCATTGCTGATATCAGCTAAGGCGTCAGACTTAGAGGTTAGCCAGGAGATGGCCTTCGTCTCCAGGCCATAAAAGACTCCAAAACTTTAAAGGCTTGTAATTTTGCTTCTACAAGTCCGTTTGACTTGATTCAAAAAAGTTTCGGTCGCTATTGACCTGCCCTAAGTGATAGACTACTGATAAAATTTCATAAGTAGTGCTAAACAATTGAAAAATTTAAATTCACTAGTTTTGGAGGTTTTCTGGGGTTTTCGACCCTGCTGAATTCAACTAAGACATTTATAAAGTTGTGGGAGGCGAGCTTCGGCTTGGAATTTGCAACCTTTGTAAACAATCCACTGGTTTTCATGTCAAAATCAGGGTCCGGATACCAACACGGTGATATGATGCACGCTCTGTCCGCGGGAGGTTGGATTTGTGGGCCGAGGCCTTGGAGTTGGGATAAGATCCCCTCTGAGTAATGCCTGTAACGGATTCAAAGGTTCGACACTTTCCACCAATCTCACAATTTAGATGTATGATTATAAAAATGACTGCCAATGTCGCCTGTTAGTAATTCTATTTCATCCTTCCTTTACAGATACATAAGTTACAAAATGGGAGGAAACTCGAAGTTTCATTTTAAAAAGTGCCTATGTGGCGAAGTCAAGCGAGGTGGCGAGTTCAAGCGCCATTTAAATAAATTCCCCGACACTCCCGAAGAGCATAAGGAGGTCGCTGTGGTGAGCGGATGCACATCGTGCATGAAATTCGTCAGGGGAAACCTGAACGAGTCTTTCTATAAGACGCATTCAACATGTCTCATTAAGAAGGTGAAGAATTATACCACCTCAGAGGTTGGGATAGCCATCACCCCACTTTTCGAAAAACCTGATCAAGATGAGGAGACAGAGACGCATGCCTCAGAGGTTGGGAAGGTCATCATCCCACCTGTTGAAAGACCTCAAGTTGATTTAGATGCGGAGACAAAGCTGCAGATGGCAGTTCAAGCCATACAAGACTGCAAGAATGAGCAGCCAACGACATCTCACCTCAGCTCTTCTAGCTCTGAGTCGGAAATCTCCGAATCTGAATCGGAAACGGAAGAGGTGGTCGTCACTAGCAAACCCGAGGAGGCGGTCATAGCTCCTAAACCCGATAAGGCGATTGTGAAGAGTCGGACAGTGCCAGCCCCAAAAATGCACTCCTCACCTAAAAAAGGGAGAGGCATCAAAGCCCAAGCCAAGCAGTGGGCTAAGGATGATGGTGTGGCGAGGGTTAGCCAAGAGTATGCCATTAAGAAGCTGAAGGATGAAATGAGCCGTTATAAAAACGAATGCTCAGCATTAAGGGATGAGAATTTTGAACTCAAAAAGCAGGTGGCGGAAATTAGGAGTCTTAAGGCTCAAGTATTGAAGTTGGAAGGTTTCCAAAAGAGAGCTCTAGCGAGTGAGAGTCGCGTAGAGGATCAGGCCACATGCATTAAGAACATGAAGGCGAAGGAGGCGACGCTCAAACTCCAACATGAGCAGGAGAAGATGGCTCTTCTTGAGGCGAAGAATAATGCTGTCAAGGAGAGAAGAAGAACGCTCCACCTCCCCGTAGTCGGTAGCAAAATTATCGACGATGTAATAATGGAGTCGGAGGATTTGGATAAAACGAGCGAGTGCTATGAAGGAGCAACGCCAGATATTCGCTGTCTCCACAAAAGCATCAAACACAATGGTGACATCAAGGAAATTCGCCATCGTAAGCGAAAGTTGCCGGCCAAGTACCCGCCTCAGCCACCACCATCGAAGGTTCAACGAACCGGTTGAATTGATTTATGGTAAGTTAATATCATCTCCATCACTTGAATATAATTTCATCAATTTTTCTTTCCATTTTTTCAGATACGACGAGAACGAACCAACGGCTATGATACGGGCCACCATGGGACAAGACATGATAGAACCTCCACGCGGCGGTTTGCCCTGGGCAGTCTTTAGACTGGCGAATACTATCATTAAGTTGAATCTGCTATCAGTCAACTTGAACGTTGCGTCGCGTTAGAGGGGTATATAAACCACTATCTCTCATTTCATTTCAATCATGCAGACGCCAGCTCTCCTCGCGGACCGCAGTTAAGGCCCCGAAATTTATTTGATGAATTTGTTAGACTAGAGGAGCAACACAGAGTCCACAACAATCTTGCTCGGATTGGCAATGCGATGACAGCAAGTGTTGTCAATCCAATGGAATGGCGCTACATTCCACCCTCCACTCACATACCAATTAGCGTGGAAGTCGACACTGCTAGCAAGGAGAGAGTCAAAGACTCTCTCAACAGAATCGGTAGGCTGTAAGATGACGACCCCCCGAGAACGAACCACCGGCCCTGATAAGGGCCACCATGGGGCAAGATTTGATAGAACCTCCTCGCGGTTTGCCCTGGGCAGTCTTCAGACTGGCGAATACTATCATTAAGTTGAATCTGCTATCAGTCAACTTGAACGTTATGCAGTCGATTGCCATCCCTGAAGCATTCTGATTCGCTGTTGAGCAATTCACTGTTAAAAACCCTATATAAGCCAGAAGATTGTAGCGCTTCTCATTCAATTTTAAGTCACGATGGAAGCAACGTCTCCTGCCAACAGCATTCCCGACTTCATCATCCTCGACGAGTGGGATGAAGACAACACCATTCCCGACTTCATCATCCTCGACGAGTGGGATGAAGACAACACCATTCCGACTTCATCATCCTCGACGAGTGGGATGAAGAGGATGAGAAGAAGGGGAAGATCGTTTGGACGGATGAGGTGTGGACTCCGAATACCACCCGCATCCGAAAGGTGCCAGATGCACCAGCACGGCTTAGGCGGTATAGGGTATACGAGAACCTAACCGTCATACCTATTGACTATTCAAGCCAATAGTCAACTTGTTACTCCCGAGAACGAACCACCGGCTCTCTTAAGGGCCACCATGGGGCAAGACATGATAGAACCTCCACGCGGTTTGCCCTGGGCAGTCTTCAGACTGGCGAATACTATCATTAAGTTGAATCTGCTATCAGTCAACTTGAACGTTGCAAATGAAGTTCGGTGTAATACTTCCTTTCGACGGGCGTTCCTGTCAAGGGCGGCGGTGAAACCCGTAGCTATGTATACCGCAAGGGACATTCGGCAATGGTCAATCTTGTTAAACCTCTCTGCGTCATGTTTGCAAGTGATTGCCTCTGTCTCAACGTAGTATGCATTCGCGCCAGGGCGACATTTAGCCAACTGTCGAAGGTTGCCTAAAACTGTCCATTGCATACGTTATGAGAACCATGAGTTCTACCTGTCTCTATCAATGAGACGAATTGATGAATGGAATGAAATGGGAGGACACTCACGCGCCACACGCAACATAACACACTTCTCTCTTCCGTAGTCTAACAAGCTCTTTACACATGGATCGCAGTCGATTGCTATCTAAATTTTATTGAACACTATTTCATCTACCATCATCGTCCATATGAAATGTTATAAGATTTACAAGTTAGACTAAGCGTGCTACTATTTCCAAATGAAAAAGTATACATGGTTAAATCATCCACTTAAGCCCATCCGTAGTCTAACAAGCTCTTTACACATGGATCGCAGTCGATTGCTATCCCTGTATCAGAAGTGTAAGCTATCTTAATTTTATTTAACACTATTTCATCTACCATCATCGCCCATATGAAATGTTATAAGATTTGCAAGTTAAACTAAGCGTGGTACTATTTCCAAATGAAAAAGTATACATGGTTAAATCATCCACTGAAGCCCCATTCAAGTAAGTCAGTATGAAAGCAAAGATAATACGAAATAAGAATTTATTATGGCATGTCCCTTTTGGCATTTCCCTTTCTCACTCAACCTGCGGCCTCAAAGCGGTGAAAGGGTGAAAACGGAGTCGCAATAAGGCTTTGTCGTCTGAAGCTCATGCTTCTTTGGGTTCTACCTTGTCGGAAAGGTTTATTGTCGGCGGTTTGTGACCGTGCTCCGGCTAACTAGCAGGCTCTGGAATATTATTTTTTTTTACTGGTCATTGAATTTATTTATGTTTGATTAATTTTTCATTCTTTTTCTCCACGTTTGTTTATTTTAAATGTGTGGTAGGCTTCGGCCGTCCCAATTAACACCACTCCCTGGTTTGCGAGATATGAACAGTCATCAGATGTTTCATGTTGTTGAATCAGGTTTTTGGGCATGGCACTTATTTGGCTCATTTGTGATCGAACTTCCTTCCACTGCTCTCTTTTGCACTTCCCCATTTGTTGCAGGTTAAGGTGTGACAGATCCAACGTATTCACGGCATACGGGCGTCAGGTAGTTCGAGGGTCCCGAACCCACTGGTAATGCTTTGGGAGGCAGGCCCGGTCAACTGCTCGAAAAAAGGCGGTACAGTTCCACTGCCACGGACATGCGTGGGTAGCTTTACTGAGGGGTTTAGCCCGTGTAGCTGTATCCGGTTCCTCTGTGGCCTACCTGACTTGTACCCATTGTTACGGCAAAGGGGTTCTCATTTGGGTTTCTTCAAGCTTTTGCGACATGAACTGTGCCTATAAGTGTCTTTTTTTGCGTATTATTTATTGCAGCTTTGTTGCTATTATTTACGTTTTTCTGATGCCTTCCAAAGTTTCTTGTATCACTTTGTTGTACAGTATAATTTTCGTTTATTTGATTGATATTCTATGAGAAATTATGAAAATGAGAAAGACACACAAGAAACGTAGTCAAGCCGTCAAGCTCAAAACCCCTCTCAGGATCAGCTTCAGCAACGTAAGAGGACTGAGGTCCAATTACGACGACATCAACATCTTCCTGCAAGGTAAGTCACCAGATCTTCTGGCCCTGTCGGAAACCAGGTTAGATCCCAGTGTGTCATCAAGCGACGTTACTCCTGATGGATACGTATTTCACCGGATGGATAAAGCACCTTGTCGTGGTCTTGGAGTCTATGCCAAGACAAGCCTTCCCTTGAGAAGGCTTTGTAGCTCAGAGGATCCAAGGCATGAGTATCTTGCCTTCATTGCGCCGCTGCAGAAGACCACTCTTCTTCTATTTTTCCTATACCGCTCTCCATCAACTAATGCGGATATTTTCAATGTTCTTTCTGACAAGATCGATTCTCTTCTACAAGAGTATCCCAGCGCTGAAGTTGCCATTTTTGGTGACTTCAACGTGCACAATGTTGACTGGCTTGTGCACTCACGCACCACCGATCTCTCCGGTCAGGCAGCCCAGGATTTCGCTGTCTCTCACAACCTTAGTCAAATTGTCACTTGTCCTACCAGAGTGCCTGACCGAGCTGGGGATACTGGATATCTCCTTGACCTGTTTCTCACCTCAAATCCAATTTGTTTTTCACACAAGGTTACTTCTCCCCTCGGCACGTCTGATCACTGTGTTATCACAGTTTCTGGCAAACAAGTTTGCTCCACACCGTCTGCACCCTTCCATAGAACAGTTTATCAATTCTCCAAAGCAGACTGGTGTGGCTTCCGCACTTTTCTTAGTCAAGTTCAAGCTGAGAATTTGATTCTGAGCGAGAACGTCCACAAGTCGGCGCAAGAACTGACAGAGTGGCTTCAGATAGGGATGTTGGCCTACATCCCTCACCGTACTTTCCAAATGAAGCCTCACTCACAACCTTGGTTTACACCAGAATGTGCAGCTGCAAGTTGCCAGCGTGACCACTTTTTCCATAAGTATAAGCGTGACAGTAGCGCTGGCAATCTTGAATTGTACAAAACCGCACGTAGACATTGCAAGGAAACCATACATCAGGCCAAAAGCCGTTACGCTTTGTATGTACGGAAATCCATTGCTACCCAAAAGCTTGGCTCTAAGGACTTCTGGAGGATTTACAACAGTGTCACCAATAGGAACAAATCCTCCATCCCAGCACTCCGTCATGCCGAAGTCAGTACTTCTATGGCGACAACCTCAGCAGACAAAGCCGAGCTTCTTTGCAAAGAGTTTGCAAAGAATTCGTCATTAGACGATGGAGGTAGAATTCCACCTCCAATTCCCATGCGCACTGATGAGACAGTTAGTCCTCCTTCAGTCACAGTCCGAAACGTCAAAAAGATCATCGCCGGTCTCGATAGCTCTAAGTCTAGTGGACCAGACGGCATCCCGGTTTCGGTCTTCAAGCATCTCTCACCTGAGCTTTCTCCACTTTTATCTAAACTGTTCAGTAGATGTGTATCCACCGGTGAGTTTCCCTCTTGTTGGAAAGTAGCTTCCGTGGTTCCAGTTCCAAAGAAAGGTTCTGACTCATCTCTTCCATCTAGTTACCGTCCTATCAGCCTGCTTCCAATTGCTGGCAAGATTTTTGAAGCAGTGATTAACCAACACATTGTTAACTTCCTTGAAACTCAGAACCTTCTATCAGAAGAACAGTATGGCTTCAGGCACTCTCGATCAACTGCAGATCTTCTTTCATATGTCACTGAACATGTGAGTCGTGTCCTTGACAGACAAGGTGAGACGAGATCAGTTGCCTTGGATATTTCCAAGGCATTCGATAAAGTCTGGCATCAGGGACTCCTTATGAAGCTAAAGTCCTATGGAGTTGCTGATCAACTCCACAAACTTCTTGCTTCTTTCCTTAGTGACCGGCAGATATCTGTCGTCTTAGATGGCCAAAAGTCTTCCACCAAGTTTGTCAATGCAGGAGTTCCTCAAGGGTCAATTTTGGGACCCACTCTTTTTCTGCTGTACATCAACGACCTCCCAGACTGCCTAGTGAGTAAATTGGTGATGTATGCAGATGACACAACACTCTTCAATTCCAATGAGCGACTCGCTAAAAATACTCAGCAACGTCAGCAGTTATGCGACGTTCTTAATGAAGACTTACGCAGGGTCTCAGAATGGGGCGCCAATTGGCTTGTTTCCTTCAATCCTTCAAAAACTCAGAGTATTCTGCACTCACGACTTAAAGGAGATGATGATCATAGCATTAAGATGTCAGATAATAGGATCAGAGAACAAGATTCCATCTCCTTCCTTGGATTAGCGGTTACGAAAGACTTGTCATGGAAACCGTACATCCAATCCATTAGCAAGCAGGCAGCTCAACGCATTGGTAGTCTCTATCGTGCCAGCAGATATCTTCCACCACAGACTGTCTGCTATCTTTACAAGTCCACTATTCGTCCTCTGATGGAGTATTGTTGTCATCTGTGGGCAGGCGCCCCACAAACGCATCTTAACCTCCTTGAACGGGTTGAGAAACGTGTCAAGAATCTCATGGGTGAAAAACTTGCTAGCAAGTTGCAGCCGCTCTCCGTCAGACGGGATGTTGCTTCACTCAGTCTCTTCTACAGGTACTATTTCGGTAGAAGCAGCTCTGCAGTAAATGAGTGCGTACCCAAACCTAAGATCTTCTCCAGAAGCACACGTAGAGCTAATGCACTCACATGCTATAATGTGAGCTTAGAACGCGCACGTACTGTGAGTCGCTCGAAAAGCTTTTTTGTTCGCACGGCACAGCTTTGGAATCAGCTTCCCCAGACCACTTTCCCTGACCAATACAATCTTGATACTTTCAAGAGGCGTGCGAATAGGTTTCTGATGGGGGCAGATTAATCAGATTATAAGATCTGTTTTTTTTCTTTTATTTATTTAAAGTAATACAATTTATTAGTTTTTCATTGAGTAACCCCTAGCTTCGTTCATGGCTCATAGCTGTGCTAGGGGTGAAAATTCAGTAAAAAAAAATGTATTTCAAAAGGTCTTCATCGTCAATATCGTCCCAGAGTCTGACTTCACATAGATCGCAAAAACAGCTCACTTGTTTCAATCGTTCTTCTACCGCGAGCCTCACTTTGTCGATGTACTCCCACTCCGCCATAGTTCGTGGCTGAGAGTTAGGGGTGTACCATTCCCATAATTGGTGGAGGAATTTGGTGCTGGTGATCTCCATCACATCATCAGTATCGTACTGCAGATACTTCCACCTCACGCCTGTTAAGTCGGGACACTCCTTCTCACATACACTCTCCTCTTCGTCGTCCGCTGGTAATGACAACTTTCTGATATTGTCTGGTCGGTATATTTTCTCCACCTTCCCCTTCGTTGGAGCGTTTGGTGCAACGAGCGCCTTTGGTGATGGGCATGGAGAAGAGAATTTTGTGTTCGGTGTTGTCGGAGGGCTTGTCATGTTGACTGTGAATAATAACTTTGAAATGTTTTCTAATTCTTAAGTATAAACAAGCAACCAATAAGAATGAACAGCCAATGAATGATGAATATGAAAGTATATATGCAAAGTGACATTCGTGTCATTTCACTCTGTCTTTGAGACGTGTAAGTAAACTGTTCTCTAGTGAAGTCTCTATCTTGTTGAAGAATCAACCTTAAACATAATTTCCTTAAAATGGTAAGTTGAAGATTTCCTCTCTCATCTCCCTCAAACGTGTGGCTAATAGCATCTTCCTCAATTTCAGGCATCTACTTTATCACCAAAGCCCTCCCTTCTCGAGGAAAGTCTAGAGCTATTGAGTGAAGGTAGGTTGTAACAATACACTGAGACTTTAACAGAGATGATAGAATGATTTCTCTTTCAGGTGATGTTAGTTCCAGCTCAGGACTCTCGCGACAAGGCAACGAGTGGGAATGTGCTGACTGCGGACATATTTTTACAAGGAAGCACAGTCTCTTTCGACACATCAAACAACGTGTGTGTCAACGCAAAGCGGCATCAATCTCCGGAGGTGAAGTTGGTTCTGACGATGACATCTCCCTTCTTTGTGATTTGTACCCTCTTTCTTTTGATAGTCACTTTCAGCGATCTTCAAACAGACTTCAACACACGCATGCAAATGATCACTACACCAACGGTACCTCTACAATCTCCCTCATTAATGTTTCACATAATAATTTAGTACGCGACTACTGCATGGAGTCCAATACTCAAATAGTAGATTTTCCTGAGTGGCTCCTTCAAAATTCTAACATTATCGAAGCGCTCTTCAACAATTTAGACAATTTTAGAATGAAGGCGCTCATCTACCTCAAACTAAAATATATTAAAATAGATTTTCAAACGGGTCAAGTGACGGAGAGAATACAGTTTCATGTTCCTTCCTCTTCCGCAACCGAAGTTGTAGACTGCGAGTCTTGGCTAAATTTTCACATTCAATGTTTAAAATCAAATGTAGATAAATTCAATCAACGCGACAGCGCTCTCATTTTTGATGGTGTGGACTCAGCCATGTTCAAAATTTCCCTATTAGAAAGTCATGCAGCTCGAGGCACATTTAAACTACCAAAAACGTTGTATAATAAGAAAGCTGTCATCAATGTCGATTGTAAATCACAGTGTTTCAAATATGCAGTCCTATCCGTCCTACACTATAATTATATCAACGCGAATCGAAATCATACCTATAGCTATAGACAGTGGGAGGATGAACTAGACATTGAAGGTTGTGATAGTAACAACATGAAAATCAAAGATGTAGAAACGTTCGAAAAACATAATAAGATTAAAATTGTCGTTCACGTGTGGGAGAAGGGGTTGAAGGGTGCCCGCTATAATTCACGTTCAACTTGTTATGAACGTGTATTCAACCTCTTATTAGTAAAACAAGATGATAGCGAGGAATGGCACTACTGTGGTATTCCCAAAATCTCTCGCTTGTACACACACTTAGGGCACTCTAAAAGAGGTAAACATTTTGTATGCGACCGCTGCATCCGCTCCTTTTGGAGTAAAGATAAATTTGAAACTCACTATGAATGGTGCAAGCGAGGTAAATTACAAATGGAACGCATGCCCAAAGATAAAATATTTTCACATAGGGATAATGGTGACGAATTAAGTCCCCTGCGTGTCATTTACGCAGACAAAGAATGCTACATTGATGATATCATCCACAAGCCAGCAGCCATATCCTGCTATGAAGTATGGCATGACCACTTTAGGAATAGACAAAACAAAATGCATACTTGGCAAGGTGAAGATTGCATTTCAAAATTTCTAGAATTTCTCGATAGAGCTGCCAAATTTCAACAATCATATGATTCCCAATTGCAGCGTAAGTCACTACATATGTCAGATGAAGACAAACAAAAACTTGAAAGTTGCACATCGTGCCCTAAATGTCATAAAACGTTTGATGACGATAAAATTAAGAAAGTGCGTGATCATGATCACATCACTGGTAAATTTAGAAACGCACTCTGCTCCAAATGTAACTTTGCACTTAGGTTGAGACGTCGTGTACTACCCGTCATTTTTCATAACTTTAAGGGCTATGATAGTCATATGCTCATAAAAGGAGGGTTGAGCCAGATGAAATCGTGGCAGTTTAATGTAATAGCGCAAACGAGAGAAAAATTCATGGCAATGACAGCAAAAGTACCAGTAGATAAAACTAAAGAAAATAAGACAGTCTTCTTCGAAATAAAATTTTTAGATTCATTCCAATTCATGTCAGCGTCACTAGCTTCTCTCGTTCGTAATCTCAAGTTTCTTCCCCATAGTCAAACTTTGAAGAAACACTATCCAAACTTAACGGATGAAATAATCACTCGCAAAGGAGTCTTTCCTTATGCGTATTTTAGCTCAATGTCTAAACTAAATGAAACAACCCTTCCTTCCATTGACAAATTCCAAAACGATTTGACGGGTCAAGAAAATCCAGTAGAGGACTATGATCATGCTCAAGAGGCATGGTTAAAATTTGATTGTAAAACGTTTGGCGATTATATGATCGCTTACTTAGAATTAGATGTCATTTTGCTGGCTGATGTCTTGCAGGAATTTCGACGAGTGGCTTTAGAAGAAGACAAATTAGATCCTGCCCACTTTGTCAGTCTACCAGCCATGTCCTTTAAATCAGCCTTTAAAATGACTGGTGAAACCATCCATCTCTTACAAGACCCGGAGATGTATAACATATTTGAGCGCGGAATACGCGGTGGTCTCACATTTGTGAATAAACATCACATAAAATCTAAAACAGTAGGTAATGATCATATCCACCTAAAGTACTATGACCAAAATAATTTATATGGCAGTTCACTGTCTAAACCACTACCTCATTCCGAGTTTAGTTGGTTAAATCAAGATGAGCTTACGTATTATTCCAACCCTTCAAACATTCTGAAGATTCCAGATGAAGGTGATTGGGGATATTATTTTGAAGTGGATTTGATTTATCCAAATAGTATTAAAAATAAAACTGCTGATTTCCCACTCGCACCTGAATCTGGTGAAGTGACTGAAGATATGTTTTCACCATTCATGTCACAATTTCATAATAACTTAACAGAGTGTGGACAGCCAAGGTACAAACCATGCCGCAAACTTTTACTCACCCAATATGATAAGAAAAATTATCTCGTACACTTCTGCATACTAAAATTCTATTTAGAAATGGGCATGCTTCTAAAGTCAGTTCACCGCATTATCAAATTTAGACAGAAAGCATCCTCAAACCCTACATAGATAGTAACAGTCAAAAACGTGCACTCGCCCACAATAATTTTGAAAAAGATTTTTATAAGTATAAGAATAATAGTCTATTTAGTAAGACGATGGAGGATGTTAGAAAACGCATGAACTACAAACTAGTCGTTGATGATCAAAAATATCACAAATTGACCTCATCACCTCTTTTCATTGATAGAGACATCATCGATGAGGATCTTGTAGGTGTTAAAATGATAAAATCAGAAGTTGAGTTGTGCAAACCCATCTATATTGGGCAAGCCGTTTTAGATTATTCCAAACTTGAAATGTATCAACTCTTCTACAAAATACTAAAACCATGTCCTCTCGTAAGAGGTTCGCTTGCTGGGTGGTGATACAGATAGTTTCTTTTTAGGAATTACCACTCAAAAAGATTTAAATTTTAATGAAGTAGGTAAGTCATTAGAAAAATATTTCGACACATCTAACTACAATCCCACTCATCCACTCTATTCCATACAGAATAAAGCCAAACTTGGTTGTTTTAAGGATGAAACAGCAGGAAAGGAAATAGATGAAATGATTCTCCACCGTCCTAAAATGTATTCCATGAAATTAAAAGAATGTGCAGATAGTATTAAGCGTGCTAAAGGTATATCAAAATCAATTGTTCACAAAATGAAACATCGGTCCTATAAGAAGGCCTATAAAAATATAACTATAACGTTTGTCAATATGACAATCTTAAAATCTCAAGTTCATACTGTGAAAACGCACACGTTCAAGAAACGAGCACTTTCAGCATGGGAGGATAAGAGGTGTTGGATAGGACATAACACATCTCTTCCACATGGACATCCTGACACAAACATACCTCCACCCAAAAGAATAAAACTCACGCTACCACATTCAGGAGATGTATTGACATAATCAACTTTAACTCAGTATTTTGATGTTGCTTTTTGTAGATATACATGGTTGTTTTATGTATCGCATGAGATCGTTTCTTCCTTGTGAATATATGCCTACAGCCAGCCCATTCCCCCTATATCTGTGAAAAGACTTTTTCATATACATATTTTTATTTCAATAAACATATCACAATGACTTCACTTTGTTTTCCGAAACACTAAAGTTACGAGGGATTTAGTATCTTTCACATGGATGCA
The DNA here is from genome assembly GCA_907163375.1 of Prostheceraeus crozeri. NCBI lineage: Eukaryota > Metazoa > Platyhelminthes > Polycladida > Euryleptidae > Prostheceraeus > Prostheceraeus crozeri. The sequence goes on from CAJQUW010004443.1 coordinate 324,085, forward strand.
CTCTTGTAAACCATTGGTAATTTTGATAGCAATAGAGGGTATAGTTTGTTTGATGACGGGATGATAGAAAATAGATTCAAACATCTTCTCGACTATTCCATATGAAGCGTCTTTATCATGAATGAAATCACGTAAAATGTATTCTTTTTTCTCACCAACAGAAATAGGTAGAATCAAATCACTTTGAATGTTAAGGTGCTGTTCATGTTTATCTAGTGTCATTGGTGTTTCTATACCAATCGTATGCGCAGCAGTAAACACAGTTTGTAGCATTGAAAAACCAAAGAGTTTTTTTCAAATTTTTACTCAATTGACATTGAATGTCATCGCCCAGTTTCAGAACAACGCGTTGATTTTCAATTGAAAACGAAATGTGGTGTGTCCTTACATCATATTTACTTTTCATCACATGCTTCAACTTCTGTTGTATATAAGGATTTACTACATGAATGAAGCTTTCAACTGTATGATATAGACGCGGCATTATATTGATAGCAACTTTAGATTCTTCATAAGACTGGTAAATTTTCTTGATGCGATCGCCATAGATGTCCACCCACCATTCATCATTAACTGAATCAGCTTTAGTGTGATATTCATGAGAAGCATACACCACACCGCTTCCAATAATAGGTGTATAATGTCTTACAAAATGATGCAAGGTTGGAGAGAAATAAACTGTAAGTTTGTCATTATATTTCTGAATAACCAACTTATTTTTGTTCGCCATAATTTTCTCTCCATACTTCTTACCCACAGTCTCATTCCATCGTTTTACTAGCTCAATAAGTGATAAAGGTTGAACACCACGCTTTTTCAAAATGATGCGTTCTTCACATTCTACAACATCTTCATCAAATATTTTAAATTTATAATGAAATTTATTGATTCGATTTGAATAAACTTTTCTAACATTTGCAGTAGCAATCGACGTTAGATGTAGTCCATGGCCAAAACCAAGATGTGGATAGAATTCATTATCCAACCTCAGTGTAAGACCTTTAGTAAAAGAATGAAAGCGAAGGAACTGTCTCCCACTCCAATGATAGATAGTAAACTCATAAGCTTTCTGATTTTTATTCTTCATGATGGAAGTATTACCACTGTTGAATGCCTTAATAATTTTCTCATTCCCAAATGGACCATAATAATCTGATTTTATCTGAATCCATTCATAGTTCCACTTTCCATCTGACGTTAAATTGTATGGGAACTTGAATGCATTATTCATCGTTATTCCATCATGGGTGCGAGGAGTCAATATCATTTCTTCCAAATCATTCACATTCTGAATATTGCTATCATAGCAAATACTAGAAACGCCAACCTCCCATTCACCTTCTAAATGTAGTGGCCGATTTAATTCTACTCGATAGTCTGATGGTTTATTTTTGGGAAATTTATTCATAGAAGCATTACTGGGTAAGTAAATTAGAAACGAGTCCTTATTTTCACTTTCCATATTATTCACATTGGAAAAATATATTAGCATACTTTTGCATTAACTCTTCATTCGGAAATGGAGTGTGATACTTGTCACAGCATCTTTATGAAAAGGAATCAACGCACCAGCATCGTCATAAATTGCAATATCAATTTGTGGGATGTAGTTTGATTTCAGCTTTGTATAATGCACTTTCTTGAACGTATGCTCAGATAAAATACTGCAGCTTTTTGGCTGGTATGGTATCATTGCTAGCAATGGAGCTTCAACATCTCCCACACGTACATCTTCACCAATATTGGAATATATCTGAAAATAGTTAATACGACGCGATAGTGACATGTCTGCGCTAGCTTTGGTTACAGTGCCACTTTTAAAGATATTTTGATCAAAACCCAAAATGTCCATTAGAGTTTTATCCATAATTAGTTCAATACCTTTTCCACTTATAGTGAGAGACAAAACAGCTTCTTTTTCAGAAAATGAAATTTGTTGCTCATTAATCACTTCATTTAAATAATCTACAACCAATTTAACTGAAGTAATAATGCGAGGCATCAACACTCTTGTTTCATGTAAGATACCACCTAAAGGCTCTACACACTTTCTGTATAAAGATACGGTCCATTCTGTATCAAATTGATTTGACCTTTCACATGGTAAATGTTGCATATCAAATTTTCCATGAACAGCTGCAGAACGATGTCGTAAGAACTGATGAAAATCTTTTGAACAAACTAATACTAGATCATCATCATTTAATTTACTTATTACAATATGATTAGATGATTTGATATAAGTCAATGTTGCCACTTGTTTACCATCAACTCGAAGGAGATAATTAAATTTCTTCAATAATGTTTCAGGAGTCATGTTTGTCTTTCTTGGCTTAATCACAATCTTCTTCACCAACGTCTTCTCATTTTTTGGAATAAGATCTGCATAATAAGCTTCCTCTCGATATATTAACTGTTTATGACCACTTATGTGGTAATTAACGTTATAATTATCATAGCTTGTTAAGGCGCTAGCGAGGTAACCTAAATCATTCCTTAAACTTGGACTTAAACCAACAATCCAATCTTTCTCAACTACATGATGTACATAATTATGATCATCATTGTGCGGAGTAAATTGGACAATATGTTTACACGCTTTATTCAGGAAATCATATATAAACTTTTTACATGATAAGAGATCTTTCTTTGGCCACTGTGGAATGTATACTCGGCAGCCCTTTTCACATTGGTAAGCAGCTGTACGTCTCATATTAATAGTCATCACCTCATGATCAAAAGTATAGACACAGTTGCTATGAACAAGTTGAGTGACACCCACTTCCCACTTTCCATTTAGCTGTTGTGTATGATCAATGGGAGTAGAAAAGAGTGCGGCTCGATTACTAGCAAATCTATTTGCGGCCGCATTGCTAAGCAAAATATGATAAAACGACATTTTGATATTGCTGATCTGCGGCTTTGCATAACATCATGAAGACTTGGATTTTGGACTCTCTACAATATATCAGAGTTGATCGTGATGGAAACGTACATTTCAAAAATTCTCATGGCCATACTGCAAGAGGTATTACATTAACATGGCGACAATTTGTCAACCTCAATGATATCATGAGGGATTTGGAATATTTTGAAACATTAAGATTCATCTCCTTGGGTGATCAAGTTTGGCTTCAACGTCGCAACAATGAAATTCAAATCTGCCATTCTCATTCCGCAAACTGTTTCACATTTCGCAAATACAATTGGGAGAAGTATAGAAGATACATACATCGCTCCATCATGACATTTATTCGTCGTGAGTTCATCGCCCTACTATGCAAATCTTAATCAGACATGACTACCACGCACCATGAGTTGGAAATTAGATTCCCTACAACGTATTGAAACGGATCATGATCGAAACGTCTATTTCAAAGATTCAACTGGAAATGTGAGAAGAGAGTTTGCTTTATCTTATCGTCATTTTCAATCTCTACATCATATCATGAAGGATTTGAAATACTTCTATATGAAAAGACATTCACGTATTGGAAATCGCATATGGTTGCGCGCCAACAAACGGCGAATTCAATATCATTCCCAACTCCATACTAACTTCACATTTCATCAAGGTAGTTGGGAAAGTATAAAAGGAAGGTACATCGCTCAATTTACTCATTTTTTCATCATGAAGCGCCATCGCTACACCATCGTCAACATTCTCCGTCGCTTCAGACTCTACACCAAAATCGATCTCACAACATTACACCAACACCTTCCAAACAGCAAGTATTACCCGGGCCGACCTCAAATGTTAGTGGTGAAGATGAACAATTCACGGAATCTTCAACTCTTTCCAAATGGAACTGTACAGATTCTCGGCGCCCTTTCTCATTCATCGGCGCAGTCAATGCGCTTAGAGCTACAGAGACTACTACGTCGGATATGGAAGAGGGAGAGGTGTGTGATGTCGAATCTGACTGTGGACAATATGGTGATCTCTACTCAATTGAGTGAAAGTGTATCATTTTTGAAGATTCGTACCAGCAGTTACAATTTGTGTTATGAACCCGAACTTTTTCCTACAGCTCTCATTAGTTGTTGGTTGCCTGTGCATGTTGCAATCTTTCATAATAGTAAAGTGATCATTACTGGACTAAAATCTCATGTACAAGCAAATGTGATCCTAGACTATCTCATCGAGTATGTACGTACCCAGCGGATTGTAAAATAAAAAACAATTTTTCCAACATGATGTTTTTATTTCAAATCATGATAGAACTTACAAATCATTTTTTTCATTAGAGGATGGATTACATGAAAAGTTTTGAATAACAGATACAAATCGAGATACATGTAAACGTTTTAAGATGAAGTACAGTACAAAAGCACATCACGTTGATGAAAGTGGATGTTGTAGTATGCGTTCATTTCGCTGATATTGACGCGTATGTTTTCTCAACCACTGCTGTGTTGGTATATTTGGAGGTTGAGCAAGAGAGTCAAATAGTTCACCACGTCGGTCTTCTCCAATAAAGATCGCTTTCCAATGCTCACCGCCTAAATTCTGCGAATGAGTGTTTAGCACAATAAAGATGGGATAGTGATTTACTGCAGGTGGTAAGGTATCGAGCGAATAGACATTATCGAAAGCTTTCAACGTCGCTTTGTCTGCATTACGCTGTACTTTAGTTTTAATATCGTCAGCAGTCAACCAACTCATTAACGATTATACTGAAGAATCACGTCACGATACTTTGTAATTTCAATATTTGAATCGAAGACTGCATAAATTAATACATTGATCGTCTCAGGTAGTGTTCTTTTGAACGTCAAATCCAAACGAATATTATGAGGCACGTTCGCTTGACGATAGGGTGCACTAATATCGCTGTCAGCAGTCAAATCAAATGCATAAATAGTATATCCATTCTTAAACTCTTTCATAGTCAGTCCGTTGGTGTCATCCGTATTGTAAAAGCCAAAGACATCCATAAAATCAACATAACTGCGCATAAATTGATCCGCAGCAAAATCTGGTTTGTAGGGTGGACCAGGATGACTCACACCATTTACACGTAAAGCAATTTCACTTAACTGATTGTGTTTAAAATTGAAAGGATTCTTCTTTATATTACCATTAAATGCATCATTTTCAACCATTGCCACCATGAGGAGCTTCGGTGCTTCCGATGGAAAGAGGCCATCTTTCATGAAACTCTTTTGATCTTTCGGAATTGTAAAGGTGAGAAGCTTTGTATGCTGAACGGGGTAAATGGCATTTTGGCGGTTAAGACCTTCAGAATGTCCTCTAATGACACTTGGATTCGGTACTACTCGACGAATGTAAAGTGCAATATCTTCCACATGAATTCTAAAATTGTCAACTTTAGCAAATGCACTCAGCGCAAATTCAGGCTTATTCAATGTCAGCTTGAGTCGCATGCTGGTATTACAGAGTAAAAACTTTGACTGTCTAAAGAAGTCTAAATTCAGCGGACCATATAGCTGACATACTTTACTATCTTTAATCATAGCAGATCGCTTTACAAAGCCACTGTTTGTTTCAGCATCAAATTTTCCTGCTTCATCTCTGTACCATCCCATGGCTTTCATATGACTTTTTTGTGCTGCTGGATGAAACTGTGATACATGATTGAAATATGATTTATAGGGATAATCGCTTTGGCCACCTTCCACCTGCTGCTCTCCAATCGTTAGAGAAACATCGCGAAGTAATGTAGTCAATGGTAAATTGTTCAGTCCAACTTTATGTGTATCGTCAATAGCAGTTCCATCTGCTTGCTGAATTCTAAACCTCAAATCAACCATCGCATAACTCAAATCTATGTAGTCATCACTACCACCAGGAATAACAAATTCAATGGGGCCAGCATTCTCAGCTGTCCGAGGATGATAATCTACAATACTTGAACTAAGAATACCTGTCTGTATGGCTTGTTGATCAAACAAACAAAACCCGGAAGTTTTACACTCCATGATTAGAAGTTATGGCAGCGTCGTCGTTTAGCGCCTGATGAATGATTAGAGCCTCTGCGACGTTTGCGTGAATGCCTTTTGACTGAAGATCGCACCTTACCAGCTCCGCGATGTTTCCTTCTTCCTTTATTCATTCGTTTAGGCGATTTCTTTCATTGAGTAACACCAGCAAAGGTCTGCTTCAATGTCTTTAAACCGCGTTCCTTCCCACGATTCAACAAACTGCTCTTAAAACTTCTACCTCTGGAAAGATCACTAGCAACATCACCAGCAAAACCAACGGCATTACTTAAAACATTTCGTTTTAAAGATCTTCCGACATTGGATATGAGAGGTGCTACAACAGATTTCAGTGCACCAAGTATGCTACCTCCACGATGACGGCGAGCGCCGATGTAAATTTGTTCTCCACCACTTGCATAGGAGGGTCGTGAATAAAATGAGGCAGTTGGATTCATAGCTCAAACCCTAAACATTGTTAGTTACAACTTTGCATGAATCACTGTCGATCACTTAGATGAAAGATGTCGGCACGACGCATCCAAGAGTTCATACTTGAAGGATAACCAGTCCATTTAACAAGACACCATTCTTCACCTTGTCGTTTTTTTACATCGAATGATTTTCTCTACCAAATATGTTTCACTTTCAGTGACTACCTCAATCTCATCGCGGTAAAAGCTACCCTCAATTTCTTCATTATCGTAATCTTTCAACTTGTAGGTGGTGGGAGAGTCTTTTTGATCAATCCTTGATACTGTAAATACCTCCTCTGTCCAATTCGGAAGGTACCCTTTAGCAAAAACACTTTTCACTTTTGAGATACGAACTTTATCGCCAATTTTCACATCACTTTTCACATGAGTGCGTTTACGTTGGAATGATTCGCGCACTTTATCTACATTGTCAGCATTTACATCTACTGGTCTGAGTCCAATAGAACGATGGATAGAGTGATTGTAGGCATGGAGTGTATCTTGTAGAACCTTTGTCCAATTTTGTGTCAAGTTGGCAGTAAAATGTCGCCACAAGCGATTTTTTAATGTGCGATTAAAACGTTCAACGAGAGCAGCTTTATAAGCACTCTTTACACTAAACAACTCAATGTCATCCCTCTCAAATAATCTTCTCACATGCTGATTTTCAAACTCTTTTCCTTGATCACTCTGAATTCTTTTTGGAATGCGACCTTCTCGAAAAATTGTTTGGAATGCTTTTGCTACTCCTTTCCCTTCTTTAGTTTTTAAAGGTTGATCCCGCGCAGAACGCGAGAAAATATCAATGACGGTTAAAATAAAATTATTACCCGAGTTATGTTTTGAAATGGAGGCAACATCACACAAATCTACTTGCCACTGTTCATCGATGTCATGAACAATATAATGGCGGGTGCGGTACTTCTTTTTCGCTTGTTTGTGGAGTGTATAGGTAGCCTGACCCTTTAACCATCGTTTCACTTGTGATTGTGGAAGACCACTCGCTTTTGATAATTTCTTGATAGATGCAAATCCTGCCGGATGTTTTACATCATAATAGATTGACTTCAAACGTTCAGTCGATGACGACTGACTCTTTTTCCTCCTTCTCATCTTTTTTGTTTTCTTGCCTTTCTACATTTACAACAACTGCAGCATTTAGCTTTAGCGGTTTTGCGATCGTGTTCACATTGCTTAGGGGTTTCATTGCGAGAGCTGGAGCAGCAAGTGCAAGTGACAACGACATTCACCTCTGGCGGCTCATTACATGGCAAGCAACACATCTGCTTCATATTAATAGTCTGAGAACATGTATTTCTTGGGAGGAGCTGTTTTACGTTTTCCTTTTACTAGTTTTAGTGGTGGCGTAGATCTACGTCGAGTTCTTCCTCTTGTTTGCTTAGTGAGTGGGGGACGGGATGTAGAAGGTGACGTCTTAAACCAATTTGTTGGCATTTTCATCGTCTGAAGCATTGGAGCAGTAGCCACTGTTGAATCAAGTTCTTTCAATGTCTCATTATTCAAAGCAAATTTTGGCACATTATGCTTTTTCAATAGTTTAAGAAAGTATGACCAACCAGGTGGAACATAGCCCTGACGGCGCTTTCTACGTGTCGCATACTGAATCAAGTCTTCATAACGTGAAGCATCAATCACTTTATTTTCATCTGTAATGATTTCTCCTCGATCATTTACATTGAGATGGGGTTCAATACTGTTGAAAAGAGATATGGCATGTGCGCGAGATGCTAAAGGTGTAGCAGTCGATACAGAGTCACGCATCTTATTCTTCAAATTTTTTAGTTGCTCAAGTTTCCGATTGTAATAATACAGCACGATGTGGATCTTTGATGTGAACATTTTGCTGATAATCTATTTCTTTCCTATACATTTGATTTGCAAGAGGTTGCTTTACTTGCTGCATGGCAGTCAATTGTACATATTCATCCTGAGGAATAACAATCATGCGAGAATAAGAACTCATAGTTTGTAGATAATCATGGGAGTTTTCAAAATATCACTTCGAAATCTAAATTCTTCCGGACACTCTTGCGTAAAGTCAATGAATAAGTAACCGTGTGGTTTTTCAGTAGCTGCTTGAAAAATTTCAATTAAGGCTTTTGATCCTCTGGGTGCAACTTGTCGCGCTAAAATTTCAAATTGACTTTTATCTCGCGGATTCTTGAAAATAGCATAATAGTGTGTATTCGGGTTTCGTGTACGAGCTTCTTTTCCATCAGGAAACAAATTTTGTGTGATATAGATGATAAAGCACCTTTTATGATGTGCTGCGCGAGTGAACATATCTGTAACATCTTTTGAATTCTTACTTTCTTTTAATAAATCATCCAATACAACAACATCATTAGACTGAAGTTTATCCACTGGAATAATTCCTTCATGTCGAATAAAGTTGCGACTTTGCAATTCCTGAAACAGCGACGGTTGATAAATACCATAACACCAAATCACTCGATTGATAGGTTCCTTAAACAACTCCCTTCTTTTATCCAATAAATTCAGCGTGAAAACAGTTTTACCTGCATGAGATGGACCTGATACAGTCAGAACTTTATCACATTGAAGTCTGAAATCCATTATAATACTTTGAGATTCAACATTTGCATAATTAACGTCTAGAGCCGAAGATATTACCCAATACGTTGCCCACGATAGGAGCTAGCATCGGTAGTAACGCTGGAAGGTAAACCGCCCTTTTGTGTTAGAGTTTCCCTCTTTCTTTGAAGGGTGACTTTAGGATTGGAGATGAAACGCAATTTCGTAGCATATCGCTACAACTAGTATTGCTACAACGTAGCATATCGTAACTTTCGTTGTTTTGGTGCTAATTTCTTCGTCCTCAACTTTCTCACATGAGAAATAATTTCACGAATGAATTTATCGTTAGCATGTCGTATAGCATTGTATCGCTGATTTGCTTTCATTCGTCGGAGAGCTTGAATGGCTGAAGAAAACTTTGAAGACTTTTGACTTTTACGTTTCGCCATTTTCCGTGTTAGTCTTTGCTAAAACCTGTCTTTACCACATTTGCATAGGTACTAACTATTGCGGCATAAGTGACACTCGAAATGAGCAATATCACAGTGGTTACATTTGCAAAGTTGAATACAATTACGTATGAAACAGCGTTGACAAAAGGCGTGCTTACATCTCTTGAAGATGCGCTTTTCATTTCCATCCTTTCGCTTACATACATCGCAACACATAGTTTCACCGTTACTGATGTCTATAGCAAGTCTTTTTGAAGATATGAATTTGCTAGCCTTTTCTAAATAATAGACGCATGTACAGAAGAAATATACTTCGAGAGTGAGCAGGCATAGCTCGAAAACCAGTTGTGCTACAATCAAGTACCACTGCATTTTCAATTTTTCTTTATAGAAAGTTGAATGTGAATATCTGAAATCGCTTCAATCACTAGACTGCTGCCATGATGGTTGAATGCGTTAAGACGTTCAGCAATTTTTATCATATGTCTTTTAAAAAATTCTTCGGGGTGATCTACCACTTCCATTGAATAAGAAGCAAAATGGAAAGAGCGACTTTCCACCTCTTCCTTTCCAAAATGACTAAACTTAATTTTCGCAACTAATCGCGCCATGACAATGCTATCAGAGAATGTATTCATTAACTCTAGAAATAGAGTGCTAGCATCATCGACCACTGCTTCGATGTCGGTCTCATCTTTATGAAAATTTATCACATAATCTTGAACAGCTCCTTTTAAACTTTGCCTATGAAAATGTAATGTTCCGCAGTCGTTTGAGAAAGACATGATCGCCCTTTATCTAACCCATCCATTGCATGAAAACAACTCTTCTCATAGTAACATTTATTGAATAACGGTAACAAGCATGCATTATAAATCAATGGTTTGAAAGAGATAAAATAGATACAGCTGGTAACTATCATACAGCGAGCAATGATAACCATACAGGACTTTGGCAGTGTTGAGGTAAGGAGGAAAGAAGCATTGGTTATGAACGTAGCTACTACAACGAACAGACAAAATAGGAACACACAAATCCTTAAAACGTTTCGTGACTTCATGGTAGTGTTGATTCACTCTACTATCCCAAGGTGGGAGCAAAATGTCATCAATGATTAGATTGGGAAATACTTTCCTCTCCTTACCAGGATTATTACAAACGATGCGTATAACATTGAAAGCAGCTAACCATCGTTTAAAGTCAATAAGAAGAGCACTCTCACAAGAAAAGCCATAGTCTTGCAAATATTTCAGATTAAGTCCATGAATGTGTTTTCTCGCCCATTGATCAACATTGGGATCGCAGTTGGCATGTTGATGATAGACACTAACAATCTGATATGTCCAATTGTTCATAGCAATAGCACTGAGCTCCTGTACAGGTTCACCCTCACAATCCATAAAAATGATGATAGAAGCCTAAAACGGAAATTTACACATCTAAGGAAACGTTCTATAACATATTACAAAATGAAGAATTACATCGATGCTTTTCACGACAAAATACACAAATGATATGATGGCAACGAAGAAGTAAAATGTATCTAATAAGACCACGTCTACGACACTCAAAGCACATAAGCGAATTGTCATAGGGTAGAGTTAGGAAAGGACTAGTAATTCTCCTTCTTTGATTTGCGTTTTGAGGCAGCATTCTTCTCCGACTTGCGTTTCGTACCACTGCTGTTAAGGATTTGATCAATTATGTCATCCACGTTGGGTGGTTTTGGAATATATAGGATGGATTCCATATGCATGGAGAGCGAGGCTATTTTATTATCCTTGTGCCGACCATAATATAGCCCATTCACTTTGAAAAGGATATCCCAAGTACCTTCTCCGAGCTCGTCGCATGTGATTGATTTTGAATGATCTCCCTCCTTCTTATAGTAAGTGCACCAATGTGATACCGGTAGGCAAATTTGATTACCATCCCAAATCTTTCTATAGGGAGTATCCTTGTCATCTCTCGCCTTCCACTCTTGAGCAAGAGGAGTAGGAATGTCCATATTTAATGTCACGTACTCCTCAATAATATCAAGTTGGTGGCGAATGTACGGACTCACGGGGATCAGTATGTAGTCCCCATACTGATTGCGCATTATCTTGAGATCAGTGGAAGGGAGCATTCCCGTTTGGAGTACTACGCTATGATCGTCATAACGCAAGACTTGTTTAAATTTACGCTGTAGCGGTGTAGGATTATGTACCTTGGTTGTTTCTTCCACTGGCCTCAGTTGTAGATGATCTGATCGTAGCGAACATTGTAACGTTTGACCGCCATTTTGTCCTACTAGTGCAGCAGATGGAGTAGATGCCTGAAAATGAAAAAGATTGTATTAAGTTTACGTTCAAGGGAGGAGAGGGAGGGAAGTAGCGACTTACCATTTTAGTTGGATAATAGAATAGAGAGAGAGAGAAAATGTGCGTCCGTCACTCGTGTGATTCAACGATGGAATGATTCTTTCTGTGGAAGGCTCGCTATTTATATAGAAATGCTTGATTCTCATTGGATGATGATCCTCATTGGACAATAACATCAAGCTGATTCCAAATCTGGCCTCCGTTTACCAATCCGAGCCTTCGTTCGCCCACTGGAGCTGTTTCTTGGGAAATTCTAACTCTGTCGTTTTTTTCACCAATCTCCCAAAATCATGAATGGCGTCTCACATCTAAACGAAGACAGATATGAACAAGCCGTTTCTTTCAGTGAATTTGTCTCACTCTTAGCTTTCAAACGAGCTATTGCACGACAAAATCCATCCACTAGAAGCAAAATTGGAAGTTCGGTGCGGGGGGGGGGGGGGGGGGACGTCAGCGAAAATTTTTTCTCTCCGATTGCTTTCAAATTCACCATACAGATGCAGAATTTAACGCTGAATCCGAATCTGAAATCCGTTTTCCCATCCGATGCTTCGTTTTGGCGCTACAGCCCAAAACGTCCAAAATTCTAACTCTGTCGTTTTTCGCCAATCTCCCAAAATCATGAATGGCGTCTCACATCTAAACGAAGACAGATATGAACAAGCCGTTTCTTTCAGTGAATTTGTCTCACTCTTAGCTTTCAAACGAGCTATTGCACGACAAAATCCATCCACTAGAAGCAAAATTGGAAATTCGGTGCCGGGGGTGGGGGGGGGGACGTCAGCGAAAATTTTTCTCTCCGATTGCTTTCAAATTCACCATACAGATGCAGAATTTAACGCTGAATCCGAATCTGAAATCCGTTTCACCATTTCACCACGAGAACCTAGACGGTCGCCCACGTCAACCCACCCGAGGCCAACTCACCCGAGTCTCACACTCTGTCGTTTTCGAGGGGGGGACGTCAGCGACTTTTTTCGATGGCGGCCATCTTGCGCTATCCAGAAGTGGAGTTTTACTTACTACTAGTGTTACTGTATTAAGAATTCTAGTGTTCGTTATTTTTCGGTTCCCAAGTAAGTTGTTGTTTTTGGAGAACAAGAATTTTCCCACTAACGTTTTTAGTTGGATGGAAGAAGCAAAATTCGAATTCTCAATTTTTTCCTTGTCCAAATGGCGTACGTTCGTAACAAGAAATTACATGTACCTAAATATGAACGAGGATTAGCTAGAAATGTCTGAAAGCCAAAATGTCAAACTATCTTCAGTCCTTTATTGATGTATATGCCAGTTAAGGATACAAGTGATGGCAGCATATATTTCTGATTAAATGAATTCCAAAAGTTGACGAAAAGTACGTTCGTAACAAATGGAACTGCCCATGACTATGTATAAATATATTGATGCTGTATACTTAAACAACATTCATTTTTAATTTTGCTTCTTTGTTTCCATCTCTTTCTCTACAAAGTTTCTATAAAGCTGAGTTATTATCTTTCTGTCGCAATTGTTACACATGCTCTCTACCTCTAATCTAGAAAATCTATTTTTTTTGGAATTTATATACATATAATAATTTTGATTTAATGATTCCCAAGCAATGCTTCGAAAAAAATTGCGTATTAACACGTGGAAATTATTATGTCAATTATTGTGTTAGCTTCATTAAAGCTAACGGACATGCGCATTTAGACGCTGCATGTAAAACATTTGGCAATTTATTTTCAGAAACACAAACAACACAAATATAAAATTCAGCAGTTCAGATTCCTTCTGTATTTGTCCTCTCAATGCACTTAGTAAGTTTTCCTAAACTTTCATCATTGTCAGGAGAACTTAGCAAACATAATCTGTCTTTTCTTGTGATTTCAAATCGCTTGCTGTGAATCAGCGGTTACTAAGACTTTGCAATAGAAATCGATCTATTGCTTCTTGCGTTTCCTAACAGCTGCCTCCGCGGTTGAGCGGCTTCGCTGCATGACTTCAGCAGAACGTGGTTAGTGTTCGAATCCATGGCAATGCTCGATGATGTGACAATTTTAACGTTTTGAAGTTTTCCTTTACTCGTATATTAAAAGTCATGGTGTCACCGATTACATTTCAGGCATACAGTGATGTTTGCGGTTGCAGATATCAACACTTATTATTTTGTGTACCAAGTCCACAACTATAGATTCATTTGTGCGTGGGTTAGTCTGGAGCGGACATTATCATATTCCAGCCATTTCATGCAACGACAGCAAGCGGTAGAGATTGACATATGTAGATGTTCGTCTCTATTTGACTCGTGTGATTGGCCAAGCGCGCGCATTGCAGAAGTAGCTCGCATCAGCGAACACACGAACCTCAACTGTCAGTTTGCAGACAGGCCTTTCAAGTGAAAAGTACGTTTCTTTGACTCAATTTTTCTCCGTGATAAATTCATCAAATGTAAATATTATTCGCATCGTTCGACTCTACACGATCTAAATTTGCTGACTGTATATGTTTAATGTAGTGTCAATTTTCTAGTTCGTCAGAATTCAGACTTGAATTTGAATTGATTTAATGGAAATTTGATTTTTTTGCTCCATCGAGACTAGTTCTGGCCGTGACCATCAGTATTGAGGAATGTCATCTCTAGACCCAAACACGCACACAAGGCAATTTATCTCTGTGACCACGTCTAAGCTGAGATAATTTCACTTGACAAAATGCTTGATTGATAAGCCAAATGGAATTTTTTCTAGGCTAAGCATGTTGCCAAAATTATTGAATGAATGCTGCATTGAAAGTTACGCATTAAGTCTCAAATATAGTTCTATTCACTGATTGAGCGCGCGTTTTCATATTGTATTCACAGTAGTAAAATTTTAAAAAGTAATTTTCTTGTAGGATTTTACAATGCGGCAATTACGATTTTCTTCCATTTGCGAGAGCAACGTATTTTTACAGGAGTTACAAACATTCAAAATTGTTTCGGTAGGATAAATTATACATATTCTGCGAGAAGCAGCTTAAATCTATGATTTAAAATTGTTGGCCATACCCAAAGTAGATTATAATTTCAATGAAACTTAATTCAGTCTGCCTCACGGCCTAATGGGTATAGAGAAAACACACGGAGTGTCGGAACTTTTCGAGTATTCTTCTCCAGCCCAGAATGAATCAAAATCAGCTCAAGCAAGTTAATGTACATGGGTCGTTATCACAAATGTACGTTAACTTTGTGATAACGACCCATGTACATTAACTTTCTTGAGCTGATTTTGATTCATTCTGGGCAGAAGAAGAATACTCGAAAAGTTCCGACACTCCGAGTGTTTTCTCTATACCCATTAGGCCGTGAGGCAGACTGAATTAAGTTCCATTGAAATTATAAGCTCAAATCTTCTTGTTGTAATTCGTTCCAAAGCGTCAAACCAAAAAGAGAAAATAATCAACTTTCTGAGCAATCATTTTTATTTTCTCTCGTGATTTCATGGTATAATTTGCAATATTTCTTTGCATTGGACAGATAGGCAACCCAAGCACATGCAATGATCACCGAGTCAATCTATAGAGCACTAATGATAAATTGCTACATTTACCACATTTACAAAGGTGTTACGCATCAGATCAGCAAAAAATCGCCCGAAAGGAAATGGTTCGAGGATCCCTCCAGATAGAGACTAGATGGACCCCTTGATCGAACCACTATTCGATTTACTAAAAGATCGTTAGATTGCAGAAAACTACATACATGTAGTTGATTTTGTTTTGAGGAACATCAAAAGTTTCCTTAAGTTTGATCCAAATTTGTCGTAGGCTACTAGATGGTAGAGAAAATCTGTATAGTGAGCCAAATGTAAATTTAGTTTTGTAGCACCTGTTACAAACACAGAAATATGTCAATCAAAAAATGTCACTGATGCCATCGAAACCCTTAATTGTGTGTTCTTGATTTCGCTGATGGGAAAGCAATAAGATTTCGTCCATGAGTGAAAAAAAACTTGTTGTACATTATAGGATATATCGCCACGCCAGGACTGACCGTACAATCAGCGTGTAACTAAGTCAATACGATAAAACGCCGATCGTGAATGCAGCAAGGCGATTATGCATTTAGCTTTTTGTCTGGTTTATTAGCTGAATTAGTACAGCAAAACGAAAGAAACGTCCCCGAACATTTCAGTTTTATTTTCCAAAAAAACTTGCCAAATTAATGCGGAAAAGCTGGTCAGTTTCGACCAAGGGATCTAAGCTCTTAACCACTTATTTCTTAAATCAATACTTGGAGTGACGATCCATGAAGAATGTCGCACAATAGTGCGATGCTTGATACGATGTAGAGTTTCAGACCTCGCGGGCAAGAGAGAGGGCAAGACACTGGCTACAAGCAGATCTCGCAAGTAGTCTGCTCTTCTGAGATTGCTTGGTGGCGCATACCTCTATCAAAAACTCCATGGGATTCTAGTATTTCTCAGCGAAGATCTTGGTCACGCAAGGACGTCCCAAGTCACACCGTGTTTTGTGTGAATGGACCTTCAACATTTTTTGAAGGACAAATTTTTTCATCAGAGGATGAAGGATCAAATATTTTTTTTAAAGTGAAAGAAACATATGCCATTTAGCGACCAACACGGACACCTATGAGTCTTCCTTAAGAACTTCGCATAAGTACTGAGTGACGTTGTTTGGTAATCTTTACTATTGCACTTGAACAATGCTGCTGTGTCGTATGCATACATCATCAGTTTACTCACCAGATATTCTGAGGTCATTAGAATGTAATGGAAAGAGTGGTTCCTGACGTTGAGGGACTCTTGCATTCACTACCTTGGCGAAACATTTTCCCCCTCTAAGAAGACAGATCTACCGGTCATTAAGAAAAGAGGCAAAAAATTTAAGAAATTTGTCAAGTACTCCATGAGACGTGTCACGGTGCTAAACTTCATCGACTGCCTTAAAAACATAAATACATATAAATGTATGCAAACAACTGATCTCGTCTCTCCTTACTTGTGTAGAATGCGACGCGTGTGTTCAGTGGCATAGATGGATCCCCAGCTGATCGAGAATGCCTGAAGTCATGCTGGACTTCAGCCCGTGGGATCTGAGTTTCAACGAGGTTAGCAACATGTCGGTTCATCACTGCTTCAAAAATCTTGTCAGTAATTGGAAGTAGGCTGACAGGACGGTTAACTAGATGGAAGAGACGAGTCAGTATCTTTATAAGGAACTGTTCCGAGAAATCCTTGATTTATGATCAATGTCATGTTTAAAGTATACTACACGTAGGGAATTAAGAAAGCCCATTTACAATTGCAAATAATCGACAATTATAGACATTTGATTGTAATATAGGCTGAATTCCAAGAGCGATTTTAATTAAATTTTAATGTACTTATACTGTTATATTGCCTTTTTATCCTGTCTCTTTTCATGCCAACCGCGTCTTTGAATAGATGTGTCTAATTGTGTTTAGAGATCAAGTTGGCTTGTCATTTGCTCAAGAGTGTCTCTTATTTCTGCTTTTTATTTCATTATCTTGCCAGATTACAGCCGTTCATAAGTCTAATTCTGCTTTCCTCAATATACCTTCGTCATTATTCAATCAGAAATCAAGATATTTGTGAATTAGAAACAGGCTGATTCTTCTATATATATTTGTATAGAACATGCATTTTACAAGTCCGCTGCTTTGCACTGTAATCTATAGACTTGTTTGGATATGCGTCTCATATTTAAGGGCGACTTTTATTCAAAGATATAATTGAAAAACTAATTCACAAATGAGAGAGAAAAATCCAGAATATGAAATAAATTGAATATTTCAGACCTACAGCTTAGCAAAAGATAGTTGAAATATTTAGGATGAATGAGAGCAAGCTTGATTATAAATGTATTCAAAAACCTGTTACCATTAGACAGGTTTGCATTTCATAATAGCAGGCCTCCTAACGGACTTCAATAAAACGACATACTAAACTTTTATATATTGTATTTGTATTTCATAATGATACATTCAAAATAATTTGCACACTTTAAATGTAGTCCGAAAGAATAAATGCGCTCTCCTTACGCTGCTACGACTTTTTAGTTAGTTGTTTTTAGCCTTTTTGCCCCTGAAGAAGCGTGAATACGCGAAACGTCGGGCCTGACACAGGGATTCTCGTCCCCTTCCGTCATTTTACGGACTACAGCTGTTCCATGTACACATGTTGATTGTAGTGATGGTGTTGATTTATATATTACGTTTCATGGCCTTTCAAACGTTATATTTATTTTCTTGTGTTTGCAGTTCGGTTGATACGGGCAATGAATTGTTTGTTTATATTGAGACAACTTTTTTAGAATATCAGACAGGAACATCGAACAATCAAACAACAATCATCATCATCGCTTAGATATCTAATAATTGTAATTGTTTGAAGACGCACCATGACAGTTAAACATGTTTAATTGAGATTTTTGTAGCCGGGATTAAGGGCGGAAATTGATGTTACTTTACTATCAACATTTGACAGCAATGAACTATCCTGGTCTGCACGAATGAAGAAATTGCGCGCCGCCGTGCCTTTACTCTGTTTGATCTGAAGATGCAAGGCGACGATGTCGTGTAGATTTAATGAAAGAAGAAGCAAGCTCACCCAGCACAATTGGGTTTGGGTGGGCAAAAGTTTTACTCGCTATCTCTTCTCACGAAATATGCAAGTGAGTCGGGTCAATTCAGATCGCGACGGCGTGTTCCGACGACGGAAACGAGACGAAATAGTCGGGCCGGTGGTGCTGATCGCAACACTGTCGCACACGAAAGGCAATCATGCTCCGCGCGGGTTCACAATCGTCGGTGAAAGAGTGTTGAAGATGAAGGTTTGAGAGCTTGGAAGTTTACCGCGTGCAAGAGATCTGGACGACGACAACAAAGTTCAAAGACTCCAGTTTTCGAACCTATATCCTTCAACAATCAACGCGGGACAGTAATTTCGTTGAAATATCGTTTTCTCGTAGAAGCCACGTTTCATGAAGGATTTGTGACCTTCACATCAAACGCTTCATCTACGCGGAAGATAGAGAAAAACCGCACGCTGTGTATGTGAACCTTTAAGTCTGCATTCATCATTCTGATATCATGATAACACCACACCACTTACCATCTTACCATGTGCAAAAGAAACAGATGAATGGACAGCGCTACAGTTATCCTTGTAGACACAGTTGTGCCGCTACTAAGTGATAGACGAAATCGACGTCACATGTTATGCAGGGATAGTGCACCTGCACATTATGCCAATTCTGTTAGCGATGTATGCTAGAACGCTGGAGCTGAAGGACCGAAGATTGGTGGGGATGGGCTGCAATGACAGAAGCTCTGCTCTGATGGGGGCTATATTCTGGCTTTTTGGCTTTGGGGCTATATTCTGTACAAAATGTACAGCCATTACACGTTCGTAAGCTTGAAGCTTTGCGAAGAAAGACTTAGGAGCTTATCGATAGCGTCGGATGATGATGATGCTGCGATCTGTTACAGGGTCATTCTTGGCCGATTAGCGATTGTGCTCTGGTAATGGTAGTGGTCATTTGAACAGTTCTTGTTTTTTAATTGTGCGTTTAAGCATACCTGTATGTATGTTTTTTTTATTTGGATATGAAATGTTTTCGAAATCAAAATGAAAAAAAATAATTTAATGTTAAAAATAAATGATATCAATAGTAGACTAGGGAATAAAAAAAATTAAAAAAGTACTAAAATTGGATTAAAAAGTTGTATTATGGTAAAACATTATTCAATTGCTCGTATCAGCAGAAATGAGATCACTAGAAAAGAAACTAAATATACGATTTGAAATGGCCATGATAACGTGGATTAAAAATCATGAACCATCTTGTAGAACCAGACATGTGATACAGCTGTAGTCCTTACTTGAAAAGTGACGGGAAGATCGGAATCACCCTGTACATAGTTTTTATCACAATTTTTAGCCAATAAATTCTTTACGAAGACACCTACACGTATACTTTTGATTCATCATGAGAAATCTTCTGTTTGCGGCAATCCTAAATGTACTCCCTCAATATTTCTATCATAACACTTACTTTGTATGCTCCGTCATACATCGCTACTTCTTCACCCATTAGAAAAACCTTTGGATCACGTTCAATCTCTTCCCGAAGAGCCGCATTCAAAGCATCCCTCACGTTCATTTTTTCGGCTCTTAAATTGGTAGCCAAGCTGAGGGCTCGTGTAGATTTTCCGGCTCCAGTAGAAGCCAACTGAAAAAAGAATACAGTCACTTTCAGTGCTTTTTCAGAGTTTGTCAACGCGCTCATCACACTATGAGAAGCCGAAACCTCTGCTTTATACAATACAATTCATTGTATTATACACTGAAGGATGTTTTAAGAATTAATTGTGACCATCCTGCTCATTAGCATCCAATTCATCAATAGTCTTTACACCTTTCTTGAAACAGTTGTGCATTTTGTGCAAACGGAATGATCCCAGTTTCAAGAAAGCGGTTCAAAGTTTGGATTTTAATTGCTTCAATAGTTCTGATTCAAAGTACGTCTTAACACTTGACCTATTCATCACCGATTCACCTGATAAATTCTTGTATGATTTTCGCAATCTTTTTTATTTCATGATTTCATGATGAACCATTGCATTTTGTTGCACTGGGAAGTCTGACTATATGATTTTTAAAATCGTGAAAGCAAAGCATCAACAGAAACTTAGTTATGTTCTTCCAAAAAATGCATAAACTTCCCCAAGCATTTCTGAAAAATCGTGAAAATTACAGACTTTAAAGGGCTTTGAAATTTATTTTCAAAATTCACAAAACATAGAGTAGGGATATATAGGTAGAGTGTCGACTCAAAAAAGTGTCTGTATACAATGAACATTTTTATATGAAAAGATTCAGTTTCTTGCGGAGATAGCGTTCCCGTGGTCCAAAAAATTATTTGAGCACTTTTGAAAAAAGTCAAAATTTTGCCACTTTACATACTACCGAAATGATTCCTCTATGTAAGTAGTATGCAACAAGTTGGATATCAAAAGGAATCAATATTTGCTAGTAGGCATTCTAACTAAGCGGAAATTATGCTGATTATCAAGGGAATTTCATGATTCCGTTTCATAATCGAAGTCTTCATGAAGAAGTCGACATCTTATTGTGCTTTCTTGGCTGAAATCTCATATTTCTAATTCATGAAGGCAATAGCAGGTCATTGCGTTGACAATTTAGCAAACATTACCTCTACAAGGCTGTCATGACACGGACAATCTGTAAAATAATATCAATTCCTTCTGCTTTGCTATCATGATCAGTCAAGTTGCATGGAGCACTTGTTCAGATTTCCGAGAGCTCTACCAAAACTGCAGTTTTTGAAAGACTAACATTGTCAAATACGTTGTGCGCTGTGAGCTTCCTTCGGGTACAGTGCTGTATAAATACGGTCAAACAGATAAATAGATACATTTGTGGCGCCATCCTTCAATCGTTTCACTACCCAAAAAAATTCTTTCATCTTTTGCTTATTATCATCAAAGTTAATCGCAAGCTTATAATTGCCTGATTACTAAACTTATTCACTTGGTCAGTCGAGAGACTAGGCTTAGGAAACAGTGTGGCTTGCCTAATTAGGTAAAGTAATTACTAAGTAGTGATTGGAAGCTTTTTTGCATACAAAGTTGATCATTTCATGTCGATCCTCGTGTGTCCTGTTATCATTGAATGATTTGCTAAAAATCGTATCGATCCATTCATCAGATGAAAGCATCAGCATTTGCGGCGCGAAGAAATTGCTGTGGTTTCTCTACATGTGCAGATGCAGACGAGGCAAGAACGGGGGCTTGTCTGATCTCAGATTCGAAATTTTCTGACCTGAACCGAGGAAAATGATGACTCACCAAATGGCTGACTATGGGAATAATACAAATTTGAAGTTGGCCACTGAATGGATGGCCAATCTTGATAAAACTTACATATTCTTGAAGCTGATAACAGCAGTATTTTTTTAAATCTTAACTTGAAATTCCAGCGTTAACAAATCAAAAGTTATAAACTTTTGTATAAACGGTGTCTATCCTTCACTTTTTGATGTATTTCTCGAAACAATTATAATAATTTTCCCAACAGCTCATGTACAAAAGTAATCTCGGACTGAAACTTGGGCAAAACCGTCTGACTTCCTCTAGAAGATGAACAATCAAACGCAGATGGGCAGGTGGCAGATGCAACTATGTATAATTCTGCAGGCAAGTTTCCATTTCGGCATTTTCCTGCAAGCCATGCAACATTGATTAAG
The DNA here is from genome assembly GCA_907163375.1 of Prostheceraeus crozeri. Classification (NCBI taxonomy): domain Eukaryota; kingdom Metazoa; phylum Platyhelminthes; order Polycladida; family Euryleptidae; genus Prostheceraeus; species Prostheceraeus crozeri. The sequence continues at coordinate 346,150 of CAJQUW010004443.1, forward strand.
AAATTGTTGAGATATTCAGACTGGATCTTTTGTTAAAGTGAGACAATCCGCTCCGCACACTTACACACAAAATGCAGTAAGTTAAACTGACCGATTGAAGATATGAAATACGAAAATGAAAATTCTAAAATCATATTCGTGTTCGCCTATCTATTCAGAAACGTTCCTGTGACAATGTGAGGAATAACAGAATTATAGGGCCTACCTTACATGATAAATTTGAATTCGATTTGAAAAAACCCCTTGTAATCGAGTATGTTTTTGCTAAAACAGTGAGCAATAGAGCACGTGGCTCTCATTACAGAACAGATAATGTGCTCTAGAGCAGAAATCTCAAAATAGAGCACTTAGCACTCTGTCTCTGTAGCTCCTTTTGTGGACATCAGTAACTAAAATGAATAAAATTACATAATTTTTTAATCTACTGACCACAACTGACCGGACATGACATAAACAGTTTGCCAAGTTAACCAATGTATCTTGACATTCTAGTCCGGCAAACAGAACGAGTTTCTGCAGGGAACGAGGCCGAAAAGACTTTCACAGAATAATGTAAATCATATGCCTACTACGAATCGGTGCGTCTGCCGAGTTCTAGTGAGTTCCTCTGCTTGTCAGACAGGATCAAAGAGAAACACATGTAAATCCAATGGGACGCAGATTGCAGTTTTTGGCTACAATGAAATTTTCTATATTTTCGCTGATTGGACGAAAAGTACTAGGCCCAGAGTCACAATTTTTGACATGGAATGTCTTCAAGTCATTTCCTATTATGTGCATGTGGTATTATCATGCATCAGATCGACAATGCATGTGAGAATGTGGTTGAATGTGGATAAAGTTGCGCAAAATGTTTGTGTTTGCCGACATTACGAGGCTCGCCAAATCTGAATATATTTAGCTTTATAGACAGGGTGCATGAACACGAAAGGAAATGACCTTGCAGACATTCCATGCCAAAAATTATGACTCTGGACTTAGCACGAGTAGTTTTCGTTTAATCAGAGAAAACATTGAAAATTTCATTTTAGCCAAAAACTGGAATCTGCATCCCTCTGGATTCACATGTGTGGTGTCTGACAAGAGGGGAAACTCACTAGAACTCGGCAAATGTACAGATTCGTAGTAGACATATGGTGTACATCAGTGTTGCGATTCTTGGCGTAGGGTAAAAAAAACGCGCAAGGTCGAAAAACACGCGCACATGTATTTCCTTACAAATAAGCCAAAATGGCAACTATGATCGCTAATATTTGATGAAACGAATTTTTACAAAGCTTAAATTTGCAGATCAGATAGTAAGAGCTTTGGTATTTTTCAGGACAAGTCAAATACACACGTGCCTTAAGTGGTAGATGCATACGAGCAGTGGGCCTATAGGCTATCCATTGAGTGAGATGTTAATGAACCTAAATGATCTTTGATAGGCTATACAAGTGGCTTATCTAGAAACTGCATGTAATTTGAAATTTTGATATCTTGATTTTGATATTTTAGAACCAAAGTTTTCTATTATCAAAAATTAAAAATAGAAGTCGAAAACTTAAAAAACGCACAAAATGGATAAAAATGGAAAAAACACGCTTACACGCGCAAATTGTCAAAAAAACGCGCGCGCGTGTAAACACGCGCGAATCGCAACACTGGTGTACATCATTCTGTAATTCATACATCATTCTCATTTTCGGCCTCGTTCACTGCAGAAACAGTCTGCCGGACTATTTGACATGGTAAAAAATTTATTGATATTGACCATCTCTTTCAATTAATGAGATGTGCTTAATTTTTTGAGCGGCAATTTTGTGATGAATCATGTTCGGTGTATATGCGGTTGTTGTAAGGTGTGTAAAATATATGCCAAAATAATCTCATGGATGGCCTGCTCCGATCATCAATTTCTCACATTTTTTTCACATCACAAAACAACGATTTTCTCACTTTCTCACATCACGAAATAATGAATTTCTCACAACGCCGTAGCAATGATTAAGTAATCAAATTACTCATGACTAGTCATACTACTTTTTACCGCTTCAAACAGCCAAGTTTCCTGACATGTCTGTAATTGTCATAGCATTCGTCTTGAGACAATTGGACAGCTTTCTTGCAAACCACTGCCACAGTCACTCTAAATTCTATCTGCAACACCTCAATGTTTGAATTTACTTTTCTTGTGCCATAATATGTCAATAATGGAGCCTTCGTTTTGGATTTTATTCAGTCGCTGTAGTGTACATTTGCCTCCTAAACCCTGCATTTAATTGATTTCCATTTGTTTGTGAATTTTTTGATTCGTCGGAAAGGACCATGATATCAGCTGCCTGTTTCTTGATGAATCTTGGTTTGATGGTTTAATGACGAATGAGGTCTCAATCTCACTAGCAATCTTGACTTATTGACGAGTATCAAGGCATAGGTTTCTCCGTTGTCTACTTTCCTCTGTTGTCCTTCGACAGATTCAGTTAGTTCTTGCATGAGCCAAAATTGCCAAATTGCCAAAGCAGTATGCAAAAAAAATTAATTGTACTTCATGCTCCACAGAAAAACACGGATTTCTGCCTTTTGTGGACTTTTAGGGCCACAAAAGCCGGCAAAGCGCCGGATAAAGATCTCATATGATATATTCATTGGCAAAAGAATGCATCGCTGAATAAGGACAGTCCGGCATGCTAAATATACAAAATGGTGCATCAATGCGGGCAAAATAATATACTGGTGGGAGTCACCATCCACAATACACACGGATATTTAAGATCCACTCTATCGCAGATTTATAAGAACTCTTCACTGCCTTTTAGATTGCACGTCAGTCCGAATTCATAACGCAAAAATATTTCAGGAGTATTAAAGTGATTGCGTGTTCAAATTGCGAAGAACAATACAGGCCTCATCGATTCCGGATCAAAAATTTTATGATTTTATGACCAATTTTAGAAAATATCATTACCATTCGGAATGATACAAGGACGATTAACTCATATCCAACCACATAATCCTGCAAAAATACACACGGATCATAATCTACATGACTCAAATCTTATGACACTTTAAAAACTAACAATTTAAGGGAACAAAAATTATATTCTTCTATATCCAATGGGCAATATGTCAAAAAAAATCATATAAAAAACAACACTTTCTGACTAGTTGTCGCATAAAAATTTTAAAAATACAACAAAATAATCATTAACTTGATGGATAACTTATCAATGTCAGGCAGGCACGCGTTTCTGCTAAAGATCGGAGCAAAAGTCTAACAACAATTTTAACAAAATAATCCACAGCAAATGTTCATTGTAACAGAATTTAAAATAATGTAAAAGAACACCTATCTTTCACAAAGTGGAACATGTCATAAAAGTACTGAAGGCTAAGCAGAAACTTGAGTCTACTGTATAAGCAATTAACTGGATTTTAACTTCTTGTTGACTCAGTCATCAGATTCGCCAGCTTACTTCTTTCTCTTCTTCGTCATTTCTTCTTTAAGTTTTGATACCTCTTCTTCGAGTAAGCGTTTTCGTTTTATACCCATATCCAAGGAAAATTGAGCTTTTTGCAGGTATGTTCTTGACGGAGTTTTGTCTCTCAATATTTTCGCAATGTTTGAGTTTGCATCATTGATCGTTTCGTCTGCAACTGAAATACCAAGCTTTTCGACTTTTATCTTCTCTTCGATGTCTTTGAGTTCAGATTGCGTTGACGTCTTGTGGACTTCCGAATCAAATCGATTCTTCAGATCTTCTTCCCACTTCTTTTTCGCTTCCAGATCTGCATGATATCTTTGGTAGCTTTGTCTAGCAGTCAACAGAAGATTCTTCGTGGTTGGGATATTAAGGAATCCGCCGGCATTCAAGCAATGACACCAATGCTCGCAATGACGCCAATGTGTTCTCATCGAAAAAAACATAGTTTTCTTTTGCCTAACAAAAAACATAGTTTGGATAAAATACCTCCCACTCGCAGTATATTTGCTTCCCTCAATTCCCAATTGTTACCCATAGTTTAGACCATAGTTACCCAATTGTCTTGGTCACGGACGCTTCACTTTGGTGAGCAAGACCATCAGAACTTGAGGGCAGGCACATATACTGCGAGGTCTTTTATCCTGACTACGTGGTTCTTCTCCCACTTCAGGAAATCAAGTCATGACCACTTCCAATCGGATCTTGATAATGAAAATCAGTAAAACATACATACTTCGTCAGTGGCAATTAAGGATGCCATTACATGCAAAGCACTTTCTATAATGACGAATCAAGTCAGAAATGATAACTACGGCAATTTAAGTTCACGTACACACGAAAGGCAATTATAAATGGATAATCTGGATAATCATAGATAAAGATAGCCTTTGACACGGATCATTCATTGTCACTGACGAAGGGCGTCTGCCTGGTACATGTCTGACTGATTATCATCGACAGTTGCTTGTTTTACAATATGACTTTGGGCACTCTTGCCTTCAATAATGAAAATATTTCAAAATGTGTTTTCATAAAATAGATAATAGCCTATAATTTGATTCTGTAAAAAACACGCAGAGAAGTTAAGTCGAAATGGTCGAAAAATTACAAAAATTGTATGACTTTCTATCAGGGCTGTGGAGCCGATGCGTTATCTCATCGGCTCCGGCTCCACGACACTGATGTGAAAGGCTCCGGCTCGGCTCCGGCTCCGACTTCAAATTCAGGTTCTATCTATGTTGGTTATCCTGGATTCGTTGAACGGGTTTTTTGGATAACGGTGTGGCCTTTAGAGGCTTGCTACAATCATCAAATTAGTTTTCATTAACAAGCAACGACTTAAGTTAATAATAAAAATGATAATAGCCTAATATAATGACAAATAACATACTTGTCATATATTTTTGCATGAATTGACTATCTCTGAAAGATAAAATGAAGTTATAGCCAGGATTGGTTAAATTAGATAAAGATCTCCCGCACTGGCTAAATATAAATTGGCCTAGCCTGCAACCAGTCTACTACGAGGCTACATTAAATAAGACCACATGAGTGATGATGATATACCTAATTAGCCGTCACAGGGGCCGAATAGTAGTATAAGCTTTTTAACAAAGCTTGAATATGAAACTGGATAGCGTATGCCTCTAAATAGCTTATAGGGCCTGTATCTACTCGAACATGGAAAGGGCATCGGCTATATAGCCAAATATACCGTATCAATAAAGATATCAATTGCTTTATTGAATATTAAAGTGTATATAGGCTAGCTTAGGTTGTTATTGTTATTTGTTATTGCCTTTATTCAATAGTCTGTTGGTCCATGAATAATATGATCGGTGGGTAGCCCACGACTCATCATCTGTAGAAATTGTAATTTAGATAGCCTCATTGCAGTGTAGGCTAGAAATGTACAATTGAAAATTATACTTAAAAAAATTAAAAATATCTAATTTAGGACAAGTTTTGTAATTCTATGCAGCATACTTAATAAGTTAAGGCCTAACTTACATTACATTAATTTCGTATTTTTCATTATGGCGTAAAGTTGCACTAAATAATTCATCAATGATTCATGTATATTATTATATTCAATTTATGTATAACACATTACCACTATTCCTCTGATGATGGTTAGGCTGATGAAACTGAACTCGGAGTATCACACAGTATGTTGCAGGGTGCTATGCATAATAAAAATTTGACTGCGAGCACCGAGCAGAAATCCCATCTACTTTGCTAGCTTTCGAATGCGCGTGCGGTTTAATGTCACAGACAATAGAAAAGGGAGGTCAAAAGGCGCCTTTATTGAGAGCGTCTCAGTCTTTTTTTATTGTTTACATATAAGTCAGCATGATATCAGCATAAAGTGTTGACAGACGGAAAAAATAATAATGAAAATTCTTGAAATCCACAGGTCTATGACATTTGGGGAAATATTATTACACGATACGGCTCTTGTGCAGTCCTCCCCCCCCATTTTTTCTCTGGTCAAAAGATGCAGCACCATTGGATGTCCGTTTCAGCATCACCGGTTTGAGTGAAGCATTCCGTGCTGTTGTAAAAATCTACGTGGGTAATTGCGATGTCATGGTCGAAAACATCGTCAGCAAGTCAACATTGTAATTTGCCTTCGGGTTTTTCGCATTGAAATATACCCTTTGAATTTTAAAGTCAAAGGAAATTCATTGTGAAAATATAATCTTTAAAATAATAGGGCGCTACTAGAAGTGGCTGGGTCGCTTATTGCTATAGCCATGTGAGGACTTGTAGTCAGGTCATTCGTGTGAGTGTGAAGAGTTATCCCTCCAATCAAAATTGATCAAATTGAATAATCGATTGTTTTGAAAAATGTAGGTGGGGGGACTGCACAAGAGCCTACAATACAAATCTAAGGAAATTGGCATTGTCACAGATGCCAGTAGCTTCTGCCAGTAGCCATACCGATAGATGATAGCCTACATAGTAACCGTATTAGATTTAAGACATTGCGCAAGAAATGTAGCTATATTATCTTTGCTGACTGAACTGGAAATGTGTGCATAAATGACTGGCGACTTGTCTCTAGGAATCTACAATCATCTAGTTAGCATGCATATAACAAGTCTTCAAATTAATGGATTTTGGAGAATACGTTGTCAATATGGAAATTAGTCTTACGAAACATATGCAATAAAATAATATTACACATGTGTGTAAATATATAATAAATATAATACAAAAGAAGGCAGCAACTGCAAAGAAAGATATCGTGGAGGACAGATCATTGGTATACTTAAAAGACATATCTTTAGATTTCAAATGATTTAATTTTTTTATGATGCCGATTAATAACTTTCAAAATTCTAGATTTATATCAAAGCTCAAACTATCGGAGCCGGAGCCGGAGCCTTTGTGATAAATCGGCTCCGGCTCCGACCAAAACCATCGGCTCCTTAAGGCTCCGGCTCCACAGCCCTGGCTCACACCCATATACATGTACGTACAATTCTCTACATTCGTACAAGATCAGCTTTGACAAATGATGTGTTTTGATACTAGCGGCGTAGAACGGTTTTTAGTCTGAATGTTTACAGACTACCACAACACATCTCATCCTGTAGAAGTATTTGTAAATTTCTATGACTAGAACCTACAATCAAGAGATGCTGTTGTTGATTTCAATTTCTTCTGTTTAATGTTTGCTTAAGCTTTTAAATATCAGAGACTTACCGGGACCGGTCTCGAACTTCGCAATGTTAGGGGGTCAAAAAACTGTGCACGGAATGAGGTGATGGGTCGATAAATGGTGAAGCTGCCTGCAAGGGGGGTATTCAAAAAATGTGGATTTTTATGCGTGCACACTATACGGATGCCCCCTTATACCTAATAACCAAAAGCTCATTTTCATTCGAAATTAATTTTCGCGTAAACCGCATGATAAGATGATAGCAATTCGAAGTCGAGTCCTAAAAGGATCCTTCTAATAGGATGCTTTCTATGACAGGTGCTACATTTTATTACTTGTTATGACCTTTTTTGAAAATCAGGAATTTTATGACTTTTTATGACGCTGGGAGGCCTAACAATACCTGTTATGTGAACATCCTAAGCATCACACAAGCATCAGGAGTCTTATGACATCGTCCGCTGCATGTGCTTGAAAACGATGTGAATGGAGATTGAATTAAGAAAACAGATTATCGCATGGGACTTTTATTAATGCTTATGTACACAAGCTAGAAACTACATCAACACCTTTCTGCAGTGTCTTAACCTGCTGGCGCAGTATGCGCACTGGTGAACTTTACTTGCCCCTTCCATCAGTTCTAGATCACCCGACAGGTTCTCAACCTCTTCATCCCCTAGGCTTCGCCGAAATTCCTTACACGATGGAATCGTCAATGTCATATTTTTCATCGCGACAAATAGTCCAGCTGATGCAGTTTTTCATTCATAGTTGCACGCTTTCGTCGATCACTTCAGTAAAACATGATACATAACTCGTCACAGCTGATAGAATGGAAGTACACTTTCTAGAAGAAATTTCGCACCGCTTCTGCTTTTACTAGATTTTACGCCTTTATGATGAGGACTGTAGCTGACAGAGACGCTGATGCGATAATCGGAAAGAACGTAGAGGTTGAACTTTGATCCATGGCAAAAAGCAAGGAAAATTATCCCAAAATAGGCTGTTTAATTTCTAAATAGCAGGAGTGTTTGGTAGGTTGTGCGGTGTTCTCAGGTGATATGTCCAAATTAAAGCTGGGCGTCCTAATTAAAGCCTCTCCAACAGAGAAAGCGCGAAGATTTACAGTCTTTTTCAAATTTACACTGGCTGCATGTAGGAGGAATACTGATGCCAGCGCATGTGATCAAAATTTAATGAAGCAAATAATGCATCTTGTTGATCAGCCCTACAACCAAACACTCATTGCATATTGGTTGCAGTTTGCAATTGAAGTGTAGCCTAAATCCAAGCCATCGGGTAGGGCTCCAACAAAATTTTCTCATAAGGACGCATTTCTCACACAACCAGCGTTTCCAATACTGCGCGGATGAGCGGAAATGGTGCGGAATACGGGAAGCACCGCGAAAATTTAGGTATTTCCGCGCAAGGGAGATTTCTATTTATTTTGAGTGATTCAAATTAAGAACTGATCCGAAGTTTGATTTTGATTTGCCCTGTCACGAAGAATCTTTAATATTATTACCATGACTTATCAGTTAATTGTGTCGTATTATTATCTTATTTATCAGTTAATTGCCTATATGTGTGGTATCCATGGAGAATAGAGCTAAGCCCGAATCAAATTTTCGAGGATTCGTCTATTCGCAAAACATTACAATAATCAATGAGTAAATGTTATGTTTATAGAGATCGAAATTTCAATAGGAGGCAAGATGTTCATGATCAAAGAAAGTCAGTACCTGGTATTTCTATCTTTGTCTGAAACCACAGCTTGAATTCGCCTGTTCATGCTTTCATACAAGCACCTAATTTTTTCTCCGCTATTGCTGGTCAGTCGGCTTCCCAAATGGTCATCATCAAGGTTCGTTGAATTACATTGTTTCACATATAGGCCTGTATCTTTCCAAATCATCCCAGTTCAATTAAATTAAGATAAGGGAACTACTGAGAATCGACATTTCCATTGGATCGCACAATTTGACGCACTCCACCAGAATGGACCGAGGGAACTTGGTGCTTTTATGAGGCATCGAAAGCTGCTTAAATCTTTCACCAGAACCCGTCCGAACATAGCCCCTCTGTCATGGATGCAGAAAATCATTCATCATCTCTTGAGTCCGTTCACTTTTCTTTCTACACCAATCAAGACATTCTTTATTTGTCTGCATGTAAAATCCGACTTTCGGGTGGCAATTCTTGAAAAAGTGTGTGTTGTCGAAGGGAACGTTTCACGGCTCTCAAAGAAACAATCTACGTCAGATTCATGGAAATGCTTGGTTCGTTTGGAGTCATTTTTTGGATGTTTTCTTGACTAGCGAGCCAAATCGGAACCGAGAGTCAAGCGAATTTTGGCTGAACTGACAGCATCTGATGAAGTCATTGAGGACGTCAGACACATCAGTTTAACCGCCGATGGCTTCGGCCCAATTTTTGTGCTTTTTTTATCACTCAGCCGAGTAATCTTTCAGCATTCACATTAGCCTCGGTGAGGCGATGACTACTTTCTAAATTGTCCGATTCACTCATTTATCTGGGTTTTATCAGCTGTGCCTTCCAGCGCTTCTTTTCAAAGTTCTGCATGTTTAATCTTTCCACTCAACATTTATTTGGCACAAATAAGGTGAAAGGCTAAAACGTTGTGCATTTTTGAAATAACAGCATACGTTGAAATTTCTTCGAAATATTTTCTTTTTCAAAGCTTGGAATGCATGTCAATCAATAACTGAGATACGTAGAGGTGCACCTAGATCCCTTCGCGGAAATCTGTGTGCTGCGCGGAAAATTTCCACTCGGCAATTGGAAACGGTGTCATACTTTTCCGTTTCTCACAATTACTCCTGTTTTCTCACATTTCTAAGTGAGACAAATTTCTCACGCTGTCTCACATGCGGACCATCTTTGTAATCTATGGAACATAGGGACCTGCGAAGTGTTGTCTTATCTTGTGGACCCACTATACTGGCTATAATAAGGCTTAGTATCAAGTACGCATCGCATAGAACAAGACAAGTGACGTGCCGAAGAAGTTGTGTCCGAATGATATGCTATTCAGTATTCATATGAGGCAGTACAGCTCATGACCATAAATCTGAAATCAATCAGCAACTAAAGGAAAGATAATAGTCAATAGTCAAACGCATCATATATATTCAATGCCTAACTGATCATTGAATCAATAGATGACTGGTCATTGAATGATTGGGTTCAGACAATCAGAGCACGAGCTGGTCAATAATGACGTTTCGGTTCTAAACAAAACCATAGACGACACGAAGCTACGATTCGAGAAAAATTCGAATCGGTCCGTGTCGGCTGACCAAATAACTACTTCAACTACATTCTTTTGATTTAGCCTATTCCTGTTCGTTGCCACTTGAAAGTGAGATTGCCATGTGTTTGAGGTGCTAGATTACCACGGGAAGTGGATAAGAACGTCGGTTGCTGAACTAAAGATAGCCGAATCACCTACTACATACTACATCATTAATAGTTGCATGTGCTACATGCTCCTCAGAATAGGGCTTCGGATTCGGTCGATCATTCTGAACGAGTCCGATATACTTCACAATGGCAGATGTAAAGTAGAATTGTAAATGACCCATTAGCAGTAGATAAGAAAATTACATTTAAAATTAAGCACTTTCAGAACTTCATCTAAATGACCAGGCACACGATTTGCCTAGTTAAGAAAATGCTCGCGCATTCATAAGATGCAGAGCACATAAATCATGAATCATTTATTCACTTACAGAGGCCAGGGATTTTCTCAACATATTTTAGCTACGTGTGTCGTTGTATCTCGAACGATATTTTCTTTGTGTGTGTCACTAACGGTATTCCTTGAATTATTTTTGTATGTGTTACTTATATCATAAATATAAGTACCACCAGGGGGGGGGGGGCGGGGGGGGGGGGGGGAGGGGGGGTGGAGTGGGGGGGGGGGGGGGGGGGGGGGCGGGGGGGGGGGGTGGGGGGGGGGTGGGGGGGGAGGGGGGGGGGGGTGGAGAGGGGGGGGGCGGGGGGGCGGGGGGGGGGGGGGGGGGGGGGGGGGGGGGGGGGGGGGGGGGGGAGGGGGGGGGGGGGGGGGGGGGGGGGGGGGGGTGGCGGGGTGGGGGGGGGGGGGGGGGGGGGGGGGGGGTTGGGGGGGGGGGGGGGGTGGGGGGGGGGGGGGGCGGGTGGGGGGGTGGGGGGCGGGGGAGGGGGGGGGGGGAGGGGGGTGGGGGGGGGGGGGCGAGGGGGGGGGGTGGGAGGGGAGGGGGGGGGGTGAGGGGGAGGGCGGTGGGGGGAGGGGAGGGGTGGGGTGGGGAGGCGGGGGGGGGGCGGGGGGAGGGGGTGGCGGGGGGTGGGGGCGGGGCGGGGGGGAGGGGGGGGGGTGGGGGGGGGGCGTGGGGGAGGGGGGGGAGGGGGGGGGGTGGGGGTCGGGGGAGGGAGGGGGCGGGTTGGGGGGGGGGGGGGGGGGGGGGGGGGGGGGGGGGCGGGTGGGGGGGAGGTGGGGGGGCGGGGGAGGGGGGGGGGGGGAGCGGGGGGGGGCGAGTGGGGGGGGGGGTGGGGGGGAGGCGGGGGGGGGGGGTGGGGCGGGGGGGGGGGGGGTGGGGGGGGGGAGGGGGGTGGGTGGGGGGTGATGTCTTAATGTTCTTAAATGTATTTCTCTCCCAACATACACCTCTTTATGATGTAAGCCTCATTCTGACATTGAACATTATACACACTAGATTTCTATTCCACAGTAAAAGTGAGGTTTGATCGCATTTACTTAAAATAGTTCTAGCTCAGAATAGAAAATCTCCCTAAGCCAAGTAGCCAATGGGACCCATCTCCTTGAATTTGTTTTGAAGATTCCTGTCTTTGAAATCCTAAATGAAAGAATCTCTCTTTGAATCTGGAGTTTCTGTTGGAAATCTTTTATTTGAAACGTACGTTTCACTGGATTTTTGAGGAGTGATCATTCCTTCCCATCGACATTCATGTATTTTTATTAATTGGACATGTTTACGTAGAGAATGTGATTCGGCATTATTTCATCGATGCCGTTGTTGCCGCCATCGATGTCGCAACAATCGTCGTTGGTACCAGCTTCTGAAAAAAACCAAAATCTATGTGCATGTAGTCTGAAATTTTGTAGAATTAAATATAGCAATCAAACCTCGCTTTTTCAAGCAACAATGATCTTTACAGGCTATTTCACGTTGGGACCTCGACAGAGCAACTCCTTGATGCTTTCCTTTCTGAGTGTCAACTCCTCTTGAAAAGCACATCTTCGAAGGATTTCCAGCGCAAATCTTAGATGTTATGCATCACTCTTTTTAGAAAAAGTGCCTCGCAAGTTGCATCCATAGACATCGAACACTAAGCACAAGAGTCGAACACTGAGCACCAGGTTGTTGATGTTCTATGTCTTGTGGTTGCATTTGCGTGCTTTGCTCATAGCAAGTACTGGTAAATCATTTTATCAAGAACGGCACCAACAATCTTGATAGTTGCTAGAACCTTTGATTGCACTGCGCAACTGGCACTCCAAAAAGTTCAGTTGAGGCTGCGTCTACTTCAAAAAATGTCAACATCCGAAAATCCGTTAATCACCATCATCGAACACTGCCAGCCATCAATGAGTAATCACCCCTTGAAGCCCTTCAGGTTGGTGAAAATTCCTGACAAATGGGATTTTTGAAAAGTCAAGTGTCACATAATGCACTTTTCCTTGATTAATGGCAAATGCACTTCGAAACAGCTGGTTTGGGTATGAATGTCTTCTAGTGCTAAAATCAAGAATGCATTGTACAAATATAAATGCATTACAAATATATTTCGAAATATTCTGAAGTTTTATTTTTTGCCACAAGGTGTAAGCAAATCAATATTTTTAAAAGTAGTCAAAAGCGTTGGCTAACTTAATTTAGAGGCATTAAACAAAAACTTTATTATTTCGTTTCTTATCACTTCAGGTATATATCGTCGGTGATTCCACAAAGTGACGCAACTCAATTTCATTCACTTTTCAGGAGAGCCATTTGAGGATTTTGACATTCATTTATCAAGCTTTACCGTGGTTTATCATCATTTCTTAATTGTGGTTGAAACATCCAAGTCATAGACATCGGATAACATTATTAGGAATAGACCGAACACAGCTGATTTGCTGTGGCCTTTAAAGCCGTTCGGTAGCGACATGGAAAAATTGTTTGTCTAAGCAAATTTCTGTATGAGGGAATTTAAAATATCGATAACAGCATGTCTCTGATCAGCTGATGATGTAATGCACGTTTTATCATTTGGAGTTGCTAGCTTAAACATTACTTTAGGATCCATTGTTCATTGTAGACATTTACGTACATGCAGCAAACGACTTGGCAACTAGATGATATGTGATCATCTAGGTGAAATCATGAATTATAGAAAGATATGTCTTTTTACAATATCTTTTGTCATGTCTTTTTGCAAAGTAGCAAGCATAGTCAAAGGGAATTGACCTAACACATGTCACAGCTCAATCAAGTTACAAGGCGTAAGATCATGTCAATTATTGATCTTCGGTTGATGATCCCCAAAAATCCATGATGGTGATTATGAATCGAGTGGTTTCAGTATAGTGTTGCTCAGTGTCCCCTCTCAATGATTGTCATTTCTTCTCAGAATGTAGACTCAACACCGCAGTCCTTCTTCTTAGAACATCGGAAATTCATTCCTAGTTCATCTTCTTTCTTAGGTCATCACTCCTGCGTCCATCGGCCAGTCTCACACCGCACACTCTTCTCACCATGTTTTTTCAATCTTCATGATCTGATCACTATTCACGGCCCTTGTCCCGTACATCATCGTGCTACGGACACAATCAGAACACACCTGACCTTTCATTTTGAAGGTTGGAGCTTCAGATGTCAGGAAAGGTGCATGTTCATGGAACTTCGACCATCCACATCCGGCGCACTTTTGAGAGGGCGGCGCGTTGTCGCGCACGGTTTTGGAGTTTGCAAGAATGGATCTTACGCATAGCGCGTCAACCTTGCCAGGCACAGGTTTTGGCAAGCCTAATTTCAGGAATTCTAGGAATAGATCGCTTACGTCTGGCGCGCTGGCACGTCAACCTGAAAAACCTGTTGTGCCTGGTCACCCGAATCTGGTGAGCTGGCGTACCGAAATAGAATCTGGAGCGCCTGGTGCTGGCATAGAACTCAGAATTTCAACCAGATTTCAGAATGCCAACTCAAGCAGACTTATCTAAACCTTTTGTGACACAGGGCACACAAAAGCTCCATGTAACAACAGTAGGCGCTCAAGTTATAATAACGTGCACAGATCTTCTTTATTTATAAAACATGCATATAAAGGTGTCGTATTTTTGTCAACTTAATCCTGCGTGTTGCAGCTCCAACTGTTTTCATGATCATGTTGACCTTATTTTAATTGATAACATCTGCAAATACACTTGGATTCAGCCGTTTATACTTGCCACAAAACGGAAGTGGATCATCAGACAAGGATGATTGCCGAGTGCTTTCTATTAATGTCATCTGATCTTACGACAGTAACCCGCTCTGATCAATAATCCTGGTGCATGTCCTGGTGGACGTCCACCTATCATTTTGAAAAATATGAAAGTGAAATGTGATTCAGTAGATTGTAAGGACTACCAGAAACACAGATTAATTAATTATTTTCAACTTTAAATTGTGTTTTTGAGGCTTTGAGGTTTTGAAACACTTTGTAAAGCGATTCATATAAAGCTAGCTGTTTAGGCCTGCTGATGTTGTACAGGGTGTCAAGTATTGAACAGAAATAAATCATTGACTGAAATTTTCCGAGGAAAAAATTAGAATTTCTGACTCAGAAAAAATAAATAGAAACAGCAAAACCTACACAGCATCGAGAAAACTATACTATGTGATCAAGCTATCATGTGAATTTTATCTAAGTGAGGTATAGATGTCAGGGTGACAATCAAGGTGAGGTTATTGTTGTCAAAAGCCTCATCAACTTGAATCAATCACTGTACCCACCATAGAACCACCTTTTCACTGCGGCTGATGGATTCGAACCACCGGTTGTGAAAGAATCAGTTGATATGGCTTTCTGTACATTAAATTTGGCGATTCTGCTGTTTCTTTATTTATTTTGTGCATCAAATCTGTCAATTTTTACACAATTTAAACGAAGCAAATACGCATTTCTCTGACAAATTATTTGCACTGACAGCAAATCAATATAACTCTTTAATAAATTTGAATGATGTTGTTAGTTAGCACAGTCTATCACTAAAACTCAATCTAAACTATCTCTTAACTATCAAACATGGCGAGTAGATTTACATCTATAACTTAGTGTGCAGGCATCATTTTGTGATGCTGTTGAAGTATGTAATTAAGAATCACGTTGATGCTCTTTTGTTGTAGTGCTTCTCTTGTGTCAGTGGATTTGTGTCGGAGTTGAAATACTCCACTCTGGTGCTATAGGAGTTCGCATTCAATCCCTGACTCTAAAATAGCTAAGCAGCGTCAGACTTGTAAAAGTGGCAATGAGCATTTTTGGACATCTGCGTTCGGAGATATTCTTAGCGAAATTGTAATCTCATTGTACTCTTGTAACTTAATTGCTTCATCAATGGACATCCTGGAATATACATGGATTTAGAATACTTCCGTACTTGGAATTTTCGGATCCGATGATTTATTTAGTAGGCCATCCGAATTAATCAATCTTTCACCGTTTCATGTAACAGCTTCTACAAACCCGAAAATTGAGTCAAAATATGAATAATCTTCGAACCTTTGTACGACGACCAAGATGTGCCACTGTAAATTTCCATGGTAATTAACTTAATTTCATTCTGAGTCAAACATTCTTTGAGACTCTTGTTACAAGCTTGATAATTTGCACGTTCTATGCTATTCAAATATGAACACGCCTACATTGCACATCGTCTATGCAGTATGTAGGAAACACAGGGATAATTTTCAAAAATAAAAGTTTTCAAATATTTGTCAGATAGTTCTTAAACACCGCGAACATAATGTCCGTAAAGAAAGTGATTCTTTCTTATACAATTGATACATCAACTTTTTGAGTTGACACTGTGCCTACCAGAGTTGGAAAAGTCGGAATTGGAACTAATGCCGATCCGGAATTAATTCCATTTTTCGTCGGAATTTGAATTGACCCTGATAAACCTCAATTCCACTTTTTCGATAGACCTGTGATAAATCTATTTGTACAAAAATTGAAATCGCAACGTCCAATCACAACAATTAACAATATTAATTTTTAAGAGATACGATACGCAACGATAAAAGAAAAACTTTACACTTACAGTTCACTTCTTAATGTTGAATTCTCTTCAATTCGATCGGACTCATTTATACCAAAATAATATCATAAATATCAGTGTCACTTATACCTTCAATCTTCAATTGCGCTCGCTGATGTGTTGCAGTATACGCTGCTGTGTTGTTGTTCGAGGCGGGCAGCTGTTGTTGTTATTTCTGTAGTTAAGTTACACCGCGAGAGCCCGGAGTTCTTCTAACAGCTGCTGAAGATATTGTATGTGATGTTGTTGGTAGTTGTTGTTGTGTCAATTTCTCATCGTTTCTAATTTATACCAATTTTTAAGACTTGACGATAAATCCTCTTTCTTTTGAAAATTGAAAGAGTTTCCTTTAATCTCTGCCCGCTAGCTTTCGACTCGACTTCATTTCGTCCTTATCACGGAATTTTTAATCTCCTTTTTTAACATGGACCATTAATCAGTTTTCATGATATCATTTTTAGCGTCGTTTTTTCTTTCTTTTTTCACGAGATATTGAATATCTCGTTTACGAAACGAAAATGGCGTAGGCAGACCGGTTACACATATGCATGTACACAGGAATTGTGAACTATGAACATGAGAACGCACATAGGAACGACGCAGGGAACGGCACACCGGAACAACGAGGATAGGATAAGGGCACATGAGTTCGATTGAAGCGAACAAACGTTAGATACATTAGCATAATACACTATACGCGACATGCAATTATCGGAATTGAATCTTATAATGGAATTGGAATTGAAGTGAACTGTTTCGACTGGAATTGGAATTGGAGTTGGAATTGAAATTTCTGCTCTGGAATTGGAATTAAAAAAATTCAGTGGAATTTTTCCAGCTCTGGTGCCTACTACATTGTAAGGCAGCTACTATTTTGGAAACACTAAGGCAACCCAAAGTTGCATTTAAAGCAATAGTCAAAGTCGGGATGGTGTATATTTTGAATGACACTTTCAAGTGGAAATAATAGCCTATGGGTAACAATATCCACTCCCATTAGATTAGCAACAAACATGCTGTCATTTCCAGTGATGAAGCAACATTGCTCAACTAGGCGACTGAAACATGCGACCTAATTTACAAATCAAACTAGGCTCAATTTTTTTGTTGACATGGCATGTTGAGAACTTCCAACCATTGCATCCATTTAGAGTACCTCAGAATGGTGACTATTTTTTCCACAAATAGTTTCAAAATATGCACTTTCACGGCGATTTTTATTTTAAAACTGTTGACATGGTGTCTGCAGTGTAAAGCACTCTGAGACTTAATATTAAGGACATTTTGAGACCAACTTTTAAACATTTTCATTCAACGCTTTTTGTAACTAACTTATCGATTGAGCCATTTTGAACATACTCATCAGTTTACTTTTACATTTTCTATTTTGTGAGCGATTTTGTTGTCTTGAAATTTATTGCATGCGACTTTAATAAAACTTAAAGCCAATTTTTTAAAAAAATTATTTTGAGAACACTTTAGTGTCCATGCCCCAAAAATTCAAAAAACGTGCTAAGACCATGACGATGGCTACAGTGACTATCATTGATGAACATCAGAGGGCAATGCATCTAATTAATTTTGTGATAATAATAATCTGCCACATTTGTGACGGGGAATTTTCAGAAGATAGCCAATAACAATAGAAATTCATACATTGACAAGTTTTCCCCATTATGCAGCGCGAGAATTGGAAAACAAACCGAAAACAAACATATACTGTACATGTTCAGAAATGGTGCTATTGTGGTAAATGCATGCATAATAAGGGTGGACCGGATTTGGAATTTTATAATCCAGCTGGATTTGGAGAGTAGAACTAATCTTCTTGCGTAAATTTGGTTTTTTCTTCTAAACTGTGTCCACAGCCAGATACCAATTTCTGACAAAATACAGGTAGGATTATCGCCTGCCTATCAACAAATTTCATGTTTTTCAAAAGATTTAAAACAAAACAATGCACTACACACGTACATAAATTGAGGTCCTGCATCGTTCACATTACTCGCAAGGATAGGTCGTTGGACTGTGTGGATTAGGCATCAATCAATCAATTCAATTTTATTCACCGCATGGAACATGCGTGCAGAGGCGTCGCGACCGGGGGGTGTGGGGGACCGTAACACCCCCAAATATGAAATTAATAAAAAGATTCAGCGTTGTCCCTTGAGGAGATGACGTCATCGTTACGGTGGATTTCATCAAACCTTCCTCATACCGAGTCATTCACACGCGCACCGCGGAAAGCGCACGGTATGAATAAGGCACACCGTCTTCTCTGTGCGTAGAAGTTTATTGTCAACAGCGTGTTAACTTTCTCGATGCAAACACCGTCGAAAATTTCCTTAACAGTTGATACTACGGGATCCAATTGCGCACAAATTAACTTAACGTCATCGGCATTTCATTGGCCACTAAAATAACCACCAATTAAATTATTTTTCATTTATAGGCGTCATTTCCGACCGATTAGATGATTAGGTAGGTACCTAGTGTTGGATTTGAGCATGATAGCAGTAGGGGGGAAGCTTTCGAACGGAAGTTTTTGGGTCAACGCTGCAACCAAAGCCGGAAAAAGGGTGATCAAAAGAAAGAGGACATTGATTCATATAGCACCACTATCATCCTCGCACTAAGAATGCCCGCAAATTATTTTGAAAAACCATAAATGGAAAAAGTAGGAGATAGGCCCATTTGATCCTTGAAAGGGACTCTCCAATGCATGCATTTGGTGCCACCCGCATTTGGTTAAATAATGCTTCAAATAAGGTGCGTGGATACCCTTGTGCATCAGAAATTCATAGTAGGTCTCGCATGTGAAGATCTACACAAACATTCCGCAGATGATCATTCTGTAATTTATTGTAATTAGACCTATAATGAATTCACAAAATTCGGGCTTCTGTCAATATTCACAGAGTGAAAGTTAAACAATGTTCCCAAACTTGATTTTATTGATTGTGAAGAGTTCTATTACATTAATATGAATAAAATACTGTGTGTGTTGTCATCAAGACCCTGAAAGAATCAAGATAGCATTCTGGATTCCACTCTTTTTGTGATGGTTTCGCTACCTTCTAATTATTTCATTCAGCACTTTCTGCTTCTCGAATTTATTTGTTATCTTTATGAACAAAGAAGGTCAATTTTTGATGATAAGACAATTAAGCTTATGAAGAATCGTGAGGAAACTAGGCCTGCGCCTGTCAATGTTGCTCATATTCACTAAAATAATGAACTGATGCTCAATCAATCTGGTTGAGGCAATGTAAAGCCTATCTACTGGAAATATTCTTCCCCCTCAGGGAAGGAAGGTGCATCTCCAGTGCCGGGGATGAGATGAGGCAGAGCAGGAGAACTTCCCCACTTTCCCTCCCCTCAAATCCAACACTGCAGGTACCTCTTCTGTAGGATATAAACATGAAACGTTGGAATGTATGTGAGTATGTGTGTGTGCAAAAATCAGGCAAATTTTGGCTCTAAGTTGTAAATCAGGTAAAATTTAGCAAACACCCCCCCCCCCCAATGATGTTTCCTTAGCGACGCCTCTGCATGCGTGACTCATAGAGCACCTTCGAAATGGCCAACTGCATTATTCGGACGTGAATTGTATGAATTTTGGATTAAGAGTTAACGACTCACTAATCAAAACACTTGTGATTGTGCTTATTACAAAAATATTTAAATGGTGCGTATGGCAAGTGGCTACCACATAGTGGCATGGAAACTGTACTCTGAAGATTATGCGAAATCTACTCGAACAATTTCATTCACGCAAAGAGAAAATTCATTTTCGATCTATCTTTTCAAGATTGGAGTCATTTCAAGGCACATTATCTTGGATTTTCAAAAGAAAGCATTCTACAGCCAGAGGAAATTTAATAAAAATTTCGCTAATTTAAAAATTGCGCTACTACTTCTTTACACAAATAGCAACAAAAAACAATTTTTCAGAATTAAAGTCACTCGGTAGCGACATTCCCTTGTGGCCATCATCTGATGGGGTATTAAATAGGCGCTGTCCGGTCTAGTCCTAATAATGTTATCCGATGTCTATGATCCAAGTCATCGATATCTAGTAAGTGACATGACGTGAGTTATGTGCCGATGGCTATTAAAGCCATTCTGATTTAATTACATAACTATGTCTCATGTGTTTGAGTGTGTCTATTTACTTGTACTCTTCCATGTTTGTTTGAGCTTGTGAATTTCCTGAAATAAAATCAACTATGTTTTCGCAATGCTAAAAAAGCGTATTCTCCATTAAACGCATGTATCATACTTGTTAGTTATTACCGGTGGTAAGACCGGCACATTTATGGTGTCAGAAGTGGGGGTGCGGGACTCCAGGTTAGGAGAAAGGCTTTTGGCAGAGGATCCTAGTACTTTGGATTTTGAGTTAGCCTTACGTAAGGCGGAAGCCTGGGAAACTGCTCGCGCTGATCGGACAAAGGTTGATTTTCCTGTTAAGGCTGATGTTCATGCCGTTGAGTCCAATAGAAACCCAAAACATAACGCGTCCAAAAGTCACGGTAAATCGAAGGAGACTAAGGCAAATAAGGAAAAGGTTAAGGACCAGTCAGGTGCCAATCGGGCCTGTTACCGTTGTGGTTCATCAGAGCATTTAGCCAACAGTCCCAACTGTGCTGCCCGAAGCAGAATGTGTTCAAAATGTAATCGGAAAGGCCACTATGCCAAATGTTGTACCGAACGTTCGGTTTCTCATGTTGAAAGTTATGTCGAGGAGGTCGATATTTTCCATGTATCCAACAGCGGTTACGATATGGTTCGCGAAGTTGCAATTGATGGAACTCCAATTCAGGCGTTGGTAGACACAGGTGCTTTCGTTAACGTTATTAGTTCGAAGGATCTCTCACGTGGTTATACTCTTACCCCGGTTTCCAAAAGCTTGAAGGCTTACGGCAAAAAGCAGTTGAATTGCTTAGGTACCGTTCATTTGAAGGTCACCTACAAGACTAAGAGCATGTCATCTGAGTTTTATGTTTGTGAAGAGGACGGTCCAGCATTGCTGAGTTTCGCTTTATGCCATGGTCTGGGTATTATCCGTACTGAAAACGAGGTCATGGTGGTATCTTCCGTTTTCGAGGGTCCAAGTTGTGTTCCTATGTCTAGAGCTTGCCAGGTCGTTCTGAAAGATGACGCTGTGCCACGATCTTTTCCTGCTCGTAGACTTCCTATTGCTCTACGCGAGCCCGTGCAGGCTGAATTGCAGAAGATGGTGCGGGAAGGTGTCATTGAGGAGGTTGAGGAACCAAGCGACTGGTGTTCACCTATTGTAGTAGGCTACAAGAAGTCAGGTGACGTGAGACTTTGTGTCGATTTCAGGTACGTCAACAAACATGTGAAAAGGCCTGAGCTGCAGATGCCTACGGTTGAAGAGCTGATGAGGTCGTGTTCAGAAGGCTTCCTTTTTCTCTAAACTTGATTGTCGGAACGGATTTTGGCAAATACCGGTCGCCAAGAACAGTCGTGAGGTTCTCACATTCTCTACTCCGTTTGGTCGTTTTCGTTTTAACAAACTGCCGTTTGGTCTCTCGTCATCACCCGAAATCTTCCAGAGGTTCATGTCGGACATTTTGTCAGACATACCGAATGCAGTGTGTTATCTGGATGATGTACTTATTTTCGCCGAATCGAAGCATGAATCTGAAGCTATGCTCGACAAAGTTCTCACTAGGATCGATGATATGGGCGTCAAACTAAATCAGGCTAAGTGTTCTTTCCACCAATCTTCAGTTGAATTTATCGGATATTCATGGTCTCAGTCGGGGGTTATGGTTTCGAGGAAGCTAATTGATGATCTGCTGGACACGCCTGCCCCTGAGAGTGCCGCTTCGTTGCGTTCCTTTCTAGGCCTAGCAGCCTACGTATGTCACTCAAACGTTCCACATTGTAGTACTCTACTACAGCCGTTATGGCAATCTTTGTCTCAGGAAACATGGAGCTGGCGGGAAACGGATGAAATAGCTTTCGGTAGATTAAAGGCAGCGGTGAAGGATATACATGTACGTAGATTTTTTCGACCTGATGAGGAGGTTATTGTACAAAGTGACGCATCCGGACATGGTTTGGGAGGAGTCTTGTTGCAGAAAGGGAAGACAGTCATGTTTGCCTCGCGTAGCCTTACAGACACAGAAAAGAGATATTCGCAAGTCGAAAAGGAATGCCTTGGGGTCTTGTTTGCGCTTAACAGGTTTAGGAATTTTCTCATTGGACGTACTTTCAAGGTTCAAACCGACCACTTGCCACTATTGAGTCTTTTCGAGAAACCTGTCGACTCTCTGTCTATGCGGTTAAGGAGATGGATCATAAACATGCAATCATATGTGTTTTCCTTCGAGCACATTAAAGGAAAGGATAACGTGCTGGCCGACGCTTTGTCTCGAAATCCAGTTAGTTCCACAGAGGCAACGGAAGGCGAGAGAGAAGAAGTAACGCTCTGTTTTATCAGTGATGTCATCCCGATACAGTTTTCAGAGGTCGCTGAGAAGTCAGTGATGGATCCGGAGTTATGTCGGGTAGCTAAGGCTATCTCCAAACATGGAGAGGGATCGACTTGAAAGAACTCGGAAACTTTCAGCACTTCGTGACAGCCTGTCTGTCAAATGGATAGGTGATAGATTTCTTATCTTCAAAGGAGATACTTTGGTCGTGCCTAGTAGTCTTCGTCATAAGCTGCTTGTTGAGTATCATCAGGGCCACATTGGCATCAGTAAAATGAAAGCCGCCCTTAGATCCATTGTATACTGGCCTGGGCTAGCTCACGACATCAAGGAGTATTGTGATCGATGTGATGCTTGTTCACGAAATGGGTTTCCCGATAAGTCTCGACCGGTCCCTGTAGCTGACAAGGAGGAGGAGTCGTGGAAGGCCGTTGCTATTGATCTGACTGGCCCTAGTGAGTCCACCGAAGGGAATGTGCTTCTGACAGTTATTGATTTGTTTTCGAGGTATCCCTTTGCGGTCCAGATACCAAATGGTAGCTCCCGCCAGGTTGTTATGGAGCTGAGAAGGATCTTTGCGTTGTTCGGAATGCCCGAGAGAGACTTATCTCTGATAACGGGGCAACTTTTAGGAATTGAAAATTGAATTTGAAGGATTTTTGAGAACTTGCGGAGTTTCTCACCACTTCTCGTCGGTTTATTATCCTCAGGCCAATGGCACTGTTGAAAGGATGCATCGAACCTTGAAGTCTAGACTGGCTAAGATGAAGTTGTCTTGTCCACAGGTTTCGTTTGAGCGTAGGCTACAGAAAGCTTTGTACGATATCCGCAGCACATTCAATGAGTCTACCGGGAAGACACCAGCTAGCCGATTGCTAGGAAGAGAGATGAGATCGTACTTGTCCACCCGAGGTGAAGTGATAGAGGTGAAGGCGCGGAGTCTTTCCAAGCGTTATGCGGGGAGGAAAGGCATCACTAGAAACTACGATATAGGACAGAAGGTTTACACTCGAAGAGGTAGCGGGAAGATTACGAGCACCCTGGTGAAGTCACAGAGACTGTAGGAGACACCTCTTATCGTGTCCAGTATCCCGGAGGGCGTACTTCCGTTCTTAACCAATCGAATATGAAGCCGAGATACAAGGAATGCCGAGATACCGAAGATCGATATCTTGAAACGGCATACGAGGCGGTTGAGTCGAGTTTCTCGCCTGACGGTTCATCTAACAGTGCGATCGGCGTTGGTAGTTCGTCGCTACCTGTTACTACTACTCCCCGGAGAAGTGGAGGTGCAGTACGCGAACGAAGTGTGCTCCATCCGATGCCCACGAACAATCGAGGAGAAAACCAAGGAGAACGGCCGAGGAGAACGCGGAACCGACCGCGGTATCTGAACGATTACGAGACTGAGTGTACTCCATAATGATGATTCGTTGGGGTAAGGCATTTTTGCTCTCCATGATTCGAGTTCACCTCTCGAACCTATCTGGAGATAAGATTATCGAACTTTTGGCCATCCCCTCGCTTGAACATTTCTTTTCCCAAACAAAGGGGGAGTGTGCCGATGGCTATTAAAGCCATTCTGATTTAATTACATAACTATGTCTCATGTGTTTGAGTGTGTCTATTTACTTGTACTCTTCCATGTTTGTTTGAGCTTGTGAATTTCCAGAAACAAAAACCAACTATGTTTTCGCAATGCTACAAAAGCGTATTCTCCATTAAACGCATGTATCATACTTGTTAGTTATTACCGGTGGTAAGACCGGCACAAGTTACATGGCACATAGTGCGGTCTGCTAACTTCATACGTTTTCCATTCCGGAAATATCTGCGAATTTTTGCATGATGAAAGATAATGCAATTTTTAAAGTTTTGAGTTGTGGTGTCCAAGATATTTCCGTGGAGGAAAAAAGACCTCACGATTCAAAGTTGGCACTGCGCCACGATTTTTGGTTGATTTAATTGGCTGAACTTTGTTTGTTTGAGTCAAATCAATATTGTCTGACCTCATTTTTATTATTTTCACCTTGGTGAGGAGAATGTACAACTTTTAATAATTACAAGCCAAAATCCAAAAATTAATATCAAGTCAATTGCTGCCTATGTTCTTTTGCATTCTTCTCATTTCAAAGCCACTGATGCTTCACACTACTGTAAATTACATTTTAAAAGAAATGTGTAAATAAGCAAATGACAGTTAGATCATTGCTGCAAACTTACAACAACGCAGAAAACAACAACCTGATAGTAGTAAGTAAAACTCCACTTCTGGATAGCGCAAGATTGCCGCCGTCGCTGACGTCCCCCCCCTCTGGAACGGCAGAGTGTCGTGGTCGGCCGCCGTGGTGCTTTTGTTCTGACGTCCCCCCCCCTCTGGCCGACCGTCGTATAGCGCGCGGTGATGTGGTGTCTAGGTTGGCGTGGTGTGCCGGCCAGGCTGGCGTGGTGTGCCGGCCAGGTTGGGAGGGTGGACTGTCGTAGCTCACCTGAAAAAATCCTAAGTGTCAGAGTGGCTTTGTATGGGTAAAATTCTGAAAATTTTCCAAAGTGTGGAATTTCGACCTGGGACCGTCACCAAAACATTTTTCATCAAATTTCACTGACCCCCCCCCCCCGACAGCAATCTTCTAACTTTGGTTCTAGTGAACGGATTTTGTCTTAAGGCTACTCGTTTGAAAGAGGAGAAAAAACTGCTCGACAACATTTTTTGTTGCGAGTCAATCGGACCAGCCGTTCAAAAGTTAGAGCTGTTACAAGATTTTAGGTCGGAGCTCGCTCACCTGAAAAAATCCTAAGTGTCAGAGTGGCTTTGTATGGGTAAAATTCTGAAAATTTTCCAAAGTGTGGAATTTCGACCTGGGACCGTCACCAAAACATTTTTCATCAAATTTCACTGACCTCCCCCCCCTCTGGACAGCTAGCTTCAATCTTGGCTTCTAGTGGACGGATTTTGTCGTGCCATAGCTCGTTTGAAAGCTAAGAGTGAGACAAATTCAGTGAAAGAAGCGGCTTGTTCCTATCTGTCTTCGTTTAGATGTGAGACGCCATTTAAGATTTTGGGACATTGGCGAAAAACGACAGAGTTAGAATTTGGGACGTTTTGGGCTGTAGCTTCAAAACGAAGCATCGGATTGGAAAACGGAGGCCAGATTCGGATTCAGCGTGAAATTCTGCATCGGTATGGTGAGTTTCAAGTCAATCGGAGAGAAAAAGTTTCGCTGACGTCCCCCCCCCCCGGCACCGATCTTCCAACTTTGGTTCTAGAGATCGTAGAAAGTCGTGCAATAGCTCGTTTGAAAGCTAAGAGTGAGACAAATTCACTGAAAGAATCGGCTTGTTCCTATCTGTCTTCGTTTAGATGTGAGACGCCATTTAAGATTTTGGGAGATTGACGAAAACGACAGAGTTAGAATTTCCCAAGGAAACAGCTCCAGCGGGCGAATGAAGGCTCGATTGGTAAACGGAGGCCAGATTTGGAATCAGCTTGATGTTATTGTCCAATGAGGATCATCATCCAATGAGAATCAAGCATTTCTATATAAATAGCGAGCCTTCCACAGTGAGAATCATTCCATCGTTGAATCACACGAGTGACGGACGCACATTTCCTCTCTCTATTCTATTCTATTATCCAACTAAAATGGTAAGTCGCTACTTTCCTCCCTCTCCTCCCTTGAACGTAAACTTAATACAATCTTTTCCATTTTCAGGCATCTACTCCATCTGCTGCGCTAATAGGACAAAATGGCGGTCAAACGTTACAAGGTTCACTACGATCAGATCATCTACAACTGAGGCCAGTGGAAGAAACAACCAAGGTACATAATCCTACACCGCTACAGCGTAAATTTAAACAAGTCTTGCGTTATGACGATCATGGCGTAGTACTCCAAACGGGAACGCTCCCTTCCACGGATGTCAAGATAATGCACAATCAGTATGGGGACTACATACTGATCCCCGTGAGTCCGTACATTCGCCACCAACTTGATATTATTGAGGAGTACGTGACATTAAATATGGACATTCCTACTCCTCTTGCTCAAGAGTGGAAGGCGAGAGATGACAAGGATACTCCCTATAGAAAGATTTGGGATGGTAATCACATTTGCCTACCAGTATCACATTGGTGCACTTACTATAAGAAGGAGGGAGATCATTCAACATCAATCACATGCGACGAGCTCGGAGAAGGTACTTGGGATATCCTTTTC